>JBAMJV010000426.1:0-572323 GCA_037951105.1 Echinarachnius parma
CCCGCCCCGAAAAAAACATCATTCCTACTCACGCTCATATCTACAGTAACACCCTTACATTTAGGAATAATAGCAAGCTTTTTGTTTTGGACACAAGTTACCGCCCCCCCCCCCCCCCCCCGTTTACCCCAGATAAGATAATTATGTTCTACTACCCCCCCCCCCCCCCTTACTGCATCACGTTGTAGAACACATAAGACGCTTTTATGATTGGAACAATAAGGAACAATTCGTTCATTCACACGTTCGAGTAAACTGCGCTTTTATGCGATGTCAAACAAACTTGCAACAGATGGAATGTTACCATGACAGCCACGATGAATAAATTAGATCATCCGAGTTGTTAGCTTGTTATCGGTATGGTTAGCAGTGCTTCTTGAATTACGATTTAGCAACCCGCTACGAAGATTTTAAATGGCTATTGTATTACAGGGCTTAGACGCTCGTTGATTGGTCGATATGGTAAGGGCATAGACAGCGTGCAAAATCTACACACATTACTAAAGACATATCTATGCACGTGTGTGTTGTGCACTGGTCTGTGAAAACAAAGGTGATCACCCAAGCGAGTTGTGTGAGTTCCCCGCTAGTTATTGTCCAAACTGGCATTTTGGCAAGGAGATAAGGCCTAGCTGACAGATAGGCTATCGGGCTTTTATGAATATGGCCACTGGCTTTTCTACAACGAAATGGAAGGGGTGTTAGCTTGCATGGCATTGATTTGATACAATTTGGAGAGGCCAGGCAAAACCATTACAAAACGCACACACACATGCACGCTCACACACTTGCCCACAGACACACACACACACACACACACACACACTGACACATATACATACATAATTATGACTATTGCAAAAAAACACATCAAGTGCAGATTTATTTGTAGTCCGAAGTTTTATTATGATTCATTAACACATCAATCACATTTATGTACATGAATATACAGTGATGTGAAACATAAACAATACATGGAATTCAGACTAATAATCCTTACATATGAAGAATGAGAAAGAAATACAGATAACAGATCTTTTTAGAGACCCATAATTGGAAATGGTGTGATATGGGTATAACAGAGGAGTGTTTCACTAACACTAAACACGATTTTATCATTGATTTTATGTGATAATCGTCCTATTGAATCGATCCTAAATCGATTTTACTGTTTAGTGAAACATCCTCCAGATATTTTCTATTGATCCCATGCAGTCTCAAATGGGTTAAACAACATCACAAACAAATGCAGTACAGTGAAACAGTATAAAGACAAACTGCCATGAAAGACCACATTTTCTGTCTCTTTTAAATGGTCTTTATAGCTACAATTTTGCTTTATTCATACAATTATTTTCAGGTAAAATTGTGTGACTTTTTCAGGACTATTCACCACATGAATGGAACCAACATTCTTTGACTTATTTCATAACAAAATCAGTTCTGACAATCTTCATTTGTAATATCAGTGCTAAAGAAATGCAGATAGAACAACATTTCATGACTTTCCATGACTCATGAAATCATTAAAATAAATTCCTAGACTTTCAAGGTCTGGAAAACACAAAAGTACAATTCCATGAATTCCTAAGTTTTCCAGGCCCTGTGTGAACCCTGTACACTGAATTTCACTGCTCTCAAAGGATGGTCACTACAAGCAGGGGGTCCCTAAAGTAGTTTAGAATGTACTGGATCCGACATACAATTCTAAGAGAAATTTCCCCACCAACAGTCTACTGGTTCTAATGTTCTTGATACATAACAACAAATAAAGTTGATAAATTGTCCTTGCAGTCATGCAGCGTCGGTCTTAGTACAAGCTAATCTTATTTATCACATAACAGTACAGAGGCCACCATTTCATGATTAAAAACCCTAATTTTGTATTGTCCATGCTAAGATGTAAAATCAAATATTAACAGAGTAGCTTGCATATTCTGTACAGCTATCACATGCAATGTCTATGTACATTGTACTTCCAGTAAATTGTGTATATATACATGTATATACAAAGCGGGTTATTTGTCATATTACCTGGGATGTGTTGCATGAAGAGTTGCGATCAATCGCAAAGTAGCGATTAATTGCAAGTCTGAAAATGCGCAAATCTGATGGCTCAGATGCGCATATTTTCTGAGTTGCGATTAAGCGCAACTTTGCGATTAATCGCAACTCTTCATGCAACACCTCCCAGGCATGACTATATACATTGCACAGTCAAACCTGTCTTAGTGGCCACCTGTCTAAAGCAGCAATCCTGCCTATAATGACCACAAAAAGTGATATCCTGTGTATATAGAGGTCACCTATAAACAGTGGCCACTTTTATTGTTTCTCTTAAGTGGCCACTATACACAGGTTTGACTATATATGTGAGTATTAGCAGACACATATCTATAACCCTGTATTTACACGACTGTATCACTTGCATTTCAAGCAATATACAAACGACATGTCACTGCAGGAAACTGTTTTGTACAAAAGAATAATGCCACAGCATAGTTTGTTTACTTTGAATGCAACCTTTATGTTCAATGCTCGAACAGACTCTACAAGATAAAACATAAAACACTGGCTATTTTTGTTTACAATAAAGACAGTTCTTTAGAAAAATAATAATCTGTATCAGCATAAATAATAATCTGTAGCAGCATAAATCAAATAAATGCAATAAATTTAATAATATGACATATATCATAATTGACAGCATTATAAGTATGTAAGAGGGGATACATATTTTGAAACATGTTCATGAATCCTTTACATAAATGTAAGCATTACATCTTTAAGATGATGTTATCATTCTTAATATATATGTTCACATTTTTATAATAAGAGAACAAGCAAAAACTAAAGACCCATTAAAGCTGCAATATATGTAATACATTTTCGTTAGTCGGCATTTTTATTTTTCCTTTCTAAAAAATGCCAGATTTGAGCCTAAAAGCCAACGTTTAACATGCATTGTGGGTTAGGTTTGTTGTCATTGGTTGTTGTTTCTGCCCTAGTTTATCTGTCACTCCGTCATACTGTCAGGGCTTGACTTTAGTGGTGGTCTGGGTGCCAATGGCTACTAGTATTGCTGGCAGGCCATCTGATATAATAAAATAGAGCAGATGCTACACACCGCAGGCCTCCATGGGTAGGATTGTCTTTTTATCTCAACACAATATGTCAAAACAGATTAATTCCTTCAGAAATGGATGCCCATGTAATACATTATTAGAGTAACAATTGCCACTCCTATAATGTTGTTCTTAATCATATCTGTACAAGGAATATATACAACAGTATAAAGTGAAGAAACACAATGCTTAATACCACACACACTGGAGAACTCGGCCATCTACATGCAAACATTTGAAGTGAATTGGCTGCGGGATATCGGGATGGCAAAATCTTTACCGGCCTACAGTTCGTGCTTTGCAATGTCAATGCATTTATGCACCTATGTTGTGAGCAGTATGTTTATATGTAGGTGCCCAAGATCACGAGTGTGTATGGTACACATGTGGACAAATACATACATTTGTACAAACTTTGTAGGATAAAAAGTCTATTGTATACTTTCTAATAGTTAAACACAAGCTTTAATACATTATTAATGTACACATACATGTTCGTAAAATATATTTACAAAAGTGCACACAAAAAAGTACAGAAAACTAATTTCCCTTATTTTCTTGGCAGGAATTAATATCAAAGAATAAAAGGGAGCATGGTATATATACAAATTTACAAATGTATAACAAAGTTTAAGGATTTGTTTATGTATGTACAGAATATACTCATACCAAACACATATATATTTACGGAGTTTATTTTCTGCACATATCAGCTTGCAGAAAGACAAGAAACATTACTTTTAGAACAATACCAACAAACAACTTTACAGCACAAAAGTTTTGTGCTGTCAAAATGTTGAGTTGAAGTATCTTCTTTACTCTGTCATGCCACAAAAGGAACGTGCAGGTCTTGCAAAATACAGCTCCATCATTATGAATTGATTTAATCAAAATGATATTGTGCACTTCTAATAACTGTAGTATATTTAGCAGTCTTTTCTTAATTTTCTAATGATGTATTTTAATACAAAATATTGAATCTTATTTCAATTTACTTCAGAGCAATATTGATGGGAGTTGCGGTTGGTCATATAGAAAGAATAATAAGTCACATTAAACAAATTAATGAATTATGCAGAACATACATAAAAATGGCAGTTGATAATACACATGATTAATCATATGGCAATTTGCAAACGCACTATTATCCTTATTTCCCTGGGTTAAAATATCCTTTCATCATCTATTAAGCTGTTGCTTATGGGAACCGGGAGGGCTATGTACAAAGTCTATGGGGATTTCAGAAGCACGAAGGGAACGGGTTAACCCATTGACCAATATTTGATTTTGTACAACCTGCCATTCTCCATACACTCCAGCCAAACTATTTTTGGTAATCAACTGCAACTTTCGTGTGATTATTTTTAACATGTGGGAAATTTGTAATATTTAAATTTTCATTTTATTTCGCTTGCTCGAAGTTGGGCCACCATTTCTCTTGCTAACCCTCAACATACTGTCCCCAAATCCTACTTAGACTAGCACTGCGCAGTCGGGCAATATTCTCTGTACCCCTGTTTCTGCTGATATCAGTCTGAGGCAATAACCTACCAGAATAATGCAATCTGCCTATTAAGACCACCCGAGGAATGCAATAAAAAGTTGTATTATGAACAGCAGTTCTGTACTTGTTAAAAAAGTTTAAATCTTTTCTCTCAAAGTTGATCTAAATGATTGTGTCTGCTGCCACCTCAGCCCATTTTATCTCTTAACAATGTTTTACAAATTTGTCACACTCTACTCGATGAGAATATTCCTAACTTGGGTTTATGTCGTGATTAGTGTTGCCCGTATCCATGTCCATGGCACCAGGCGTACTATAGGTGAACTCAAAGGTGGACTGGGACACTTCTTGGATGGCGGCCACGTCCAGCGTGTCAAACGTCCCAGAAAACTGCATGTCGTCCAGCAAGCTTCTACGTTCCTGCAACACCACAACATTGCCGTTACCAGAGAGGACGGGAGTGGCCGATGTTGCACCCTCCAGTGCAGTAGGAAAGGAGGCTCCTGCTGGGCTCTCTAGCATGAGTTGACTGGCGATGGCTTCTATCATCTGCTCGCTAGTCTGTCTCTCGTCGTCGTACTGAAAGCCAGTTCCCGGCACATCCAGCTGAGAAGAGGTTGGCATCTCGCCCGTCGCCTGCGCAATCAGCATCGCGCTTGACAAGATGTCGCATTGCATCCCGGACAGACTGGACAGTTGAAATTGGCCCTGGTCATTGCTGACTGGTTGCTGCTGCTGGATCATCCGCCCACTGCTCATGTGACCCCCACTGGAGAAGGTAGTGGTCATGGTGGTAGGGATGTGACTGTCTGAGGGCTGGGCGGTGCCCCCGCTGAACACAAGACCCCCTGAGGGGGACAGGCGGGAGCCAGTGTCTACTGGAATGACAAACAGAAAAGGAAAGCATTCAATAAACTGAAAAATAATGAAAGGCAAAATAGAAAGTGTCATAAATCATGGCTCTCTTTCCAAAACTTTACAAAAGTTTATACCGTAAATACCGGCGTAATCGCCGCATACTTTTTCCTCGAAAAAAACCTGCAAAGTCGGGGTGCGGCGTGTATGCGGAGATAGTCAAAATGTCACTCTTGACTGGCCTCAAAACAACACATTTCAGCAGGTGTGGGACTATTGGTTGTATTGCACTGTATTGTATTGCGTGATAAAACATTATATAGCCAAATTGTCTACGTTTACCCTGGCCTAGAATGGTTTCTCACCTTTTTTGCCGATATTTGCTACATCCGATACGTTTTTAACTTCAAAGTTACGAAACAAATGCACTGCCAGCGCCGCGCTTGCCTGCCATCGATCTAGCTACGTGCGTTATGGATGCAGCGCATGATCGCATGATACAGATAATGTATACTAAATGGTTTTGGCAAAGACAGCAGAGCGCCGCGTATGCATGCTAAGGCGTCCTCGCGACCTATGCGATTGACTCGATGTACAAACGTTTACGTACGTAAATATTTGTACATGTACATGCGTAAGCCAGCTGCGCTGACAATCTCGTAAGTGCTGACAATCTCGTAATACATGTAGCGCTAGAGTTCTCATTCCTATTCAGGAAAACTATATTTTTGCTCAAAACTAAGGTAATTCTGAATATTTTGTAACTATATTTTCGTAAATATTGTTAAAGAAATATATCAAGATGAGGAGAAAAATTTGGAAAACCATTTAAATTCCCGCTTTTTTTTGTCGCCAGTTTTCCTAGCGCAGTAGCTTTTCTCCCACATTTTTTTTTTTCAACTTCAATGCCCAAAGTCGGCATGCGGCGTTTACGCGGATGCGGCGATTGCGCCGGTATTTACGGTACTTGCTTTTAACAAAACAATAGGTTATAACATGATATAAAAACAGAAGACGACAAAATTCACTTACAATTTCTAGTCATGATCCTCTGTCGGAGGTTCTCCCTGACGCTGCCCGAGGCAGAGTCAGGCGTGGTTGTAGTAACGGGTGTGAAGGCCAGAGTGGATGGTGCATTGGAGACAGGGGTACTGACAGGGTTACCGCTGCAGGACTGGGCACTCGCCCCCAATGTCTCAGCTGTTGGAGTAAGCAGAAAGATTCAGTTAACTTCAGTTCATTCATTTCTATCCCATCATTAAAAACATAAATCAAATTATACATGTTGACAAGATAAAACACAATCATAAAACAACAAAATGAAAACAGTAATGACTGGAAATTGGGAGAGCTGTAAAAGAAAAATGGAGGTGGTCTTTTCAAGACAGCTACCCCTTGAGTACATTATAAGTCACTGTTTATAATATGGTTGGAATAAAATATTCAAAAATACATATTAGGTTTAACCATCAAATAAAGGTATTAAAGATAATGTCCACCTTGAGCCTGACAGTGAGACTACAATACAAAGTGATGGTTATTTCTTGCAATGAGCTTGAAATTTCCTGCAAAGAGGGACACTATCTTTAATAGATCAAATTAAATATATATGATATGCTATATAAAATATGCAAAACATATCATCACATCCATAAAATCTATGATACTTTGTTTTTGGGAGTGACTTACTTTTGACAGGATTTCCCTGAGCTGAGAAGAACTTGTTGTATGAGACCTCATCTTTGTGGGAGAACTTCCTCTTCTTCTTCTCAATATCATCCCGACCTGAACAAAAAGAAAAGAAAGAATACAATATTTGTAAAGAACTATACCTACTTCAAAGTCACAACAATTTGATGTTAAACAGGAAATGCCCCTAGGCAAATGCACTCACAAACAAAACATATTTTGCATTAGGTACCTAATTGGTTGAAAAGGTGATTTGAATACAATATCATGTGTGCAAGTGCTGTCACACACCGAAGCAAAAAGAAAAGAAAATGAACATGAAATTGGAATATTCCTGCCTGTCAATCATGCACAATGTTCTTTCCTGTTATTCAGGAAATACAAATCATCATTCTTCCTGCACCTGGATGACATTTAGCAGGGAATGATAACATCTTCAAGAAAAAAAAGATAAGAAGATTAAATTTAAGAGGGCAGGATGAAATCTATCCATGCCCCCTGCTGTCAGGTGACATCTACATTACAAGAATGATCAGTAGGTGAAAGCTCACACCCCATTCATATTAGAACTCGAGCTTAAGCCTAGCCTAGTATGAATGGGTCAACCATGGGTTTGAGCTCGGTCTGGCCTTAGTGTGAATAGTTACAGGCTTCATCTGGGCTCAACTCAAGATATGTTGTATTGGTAAAGTTACGGTAAAACCAAACTTGTGCACATGTTCATACTACATGTGTAAGTAGGCAATTGCGCCATATAAAAATTGCCATTATGACGGTTATTTAAATTTTGTGTGCTTATGTTGTTTAAATCATGCGCAATAACAACACCAATACAGGCAAGAACCTCTTCATAATTTGTAACAAATTGCTATTATAAGTACTATCATAAAACCACACTAGCTAAATTTCAATCTGAGACAATTTTGGATGATAGGGCTACATAAGCATCACAACATTCCATTTATAGTCGTTTCTTAGTCACCAATTATGGTGATCTGGGCAGGAATTTATAATGCAATAAGTTAAAGGGACTTAGTAACATTGTCGAAATCCTCAAAATCAAATTTTAATTCTAGCGGTTCCCTTATACCTTGTTGTATTCGTATTAACAATAAAATCATGGGACAAGTTTCGGTTTTTCAAATTTCCCTTTCGTTACAAAGATATGTACGATTGAAGTATTCAGATAAGAAAAACTCTGGGCGAGTTTTTCTTATCGTGTACAAAGTGAGTGCAGTGAGTTAGTAAATATCACTTTGCATTTTCGCTCATTACTTGGCCATGCAATGTCCATTTGACTTGAAATTTTCACACAATACCCTGTGGGCATATGAGATAACAACAATATACATTGCATCAACCATTCATCACTTTTTGCACATGTCAACAAAGTTACTAGATCCCTTTAAGTTTATAGCTGGACACTGAAAGAATCATTGTTGCATACCAAGCAAACATCTAAAATGGACCTAGACTGGATTTATGAATATGGGCCCTGATGTCCATCCATATTAGCATGAGTTTTGTCCTGATCTTTTCTAATATGAATGGTAGTGTACTCCAGAGCTCTGACCTAACACAGAGATGTTTGAATATGAATGGGGTGGCAACTGCAACATGTGTTTGCTGAATTCCATACATGAAATCTACACACATGTTTACTTGTGAAGATATCAAGTAGTTCTTGTACATTTTAGTCTGCCTAATGTTGGAATGCAGTAAACAACAGTGTAGATTTCATGCATGGAAATGATGGAATGCAATAAACAACTATGTAGATTCCATGTATGGAACACAGTAAACATGCATGTAGCTTTCATTTATGGAATGCAGTTAACATGGAATCAATATGGAATGTAGATTATGCCTTTATTTTAATCCTAATATTCCTGAAGGCAGCTGTTTATTTTGTGCAAATTTGGCACCAAGTATAAATTAGGGTTCATGTACTGGACCGATTGCAGTGTGTATCCAATGACCAGGGTAATAATAATAATCATACTTATTGATGCATAGCACGATCAATGTTGACCCCCTCAATGGGGAATGCTCCCAAAGGAGTGGAAAATGTGCACTTTGTGTGCTGAATAGTGTGAAGTATGTATCCAATGACCAGGGAAATAATAATGATGCGCTATATAAATGCTATATAAGTAGCCACCATTATTATAATTATTATGATTATTTACCGTATGTTGTCTCCGTGGGTTTGTAAGTGAATTCCATCTCGTTACTGAACTCCTCGTCTGATGGCCTGTAGAGCTTGAATATGACGGTCACACCGGCTTTGATGCGCTGGTTCACGAAGGCGGGCGTCTTGCACACGACGGCAAACTGTAGCAAATAAAACGGGCAAAATATTTCACATTATATTCCACAATCCACATACTAAGAATCTTGCTCTACGATTGGTCAAAAGTTAATCACGTGATGAAACATAGTTTCGCCCATCATTGATTGGAGAAGAAAAGTTTGTTACACTGTGTACTTCAACGCAGCAGGCGTACGTTGCGTATACGTACCTACGTAAGTACTGCATGCAATGTACGTAACGTACACCGTTTGCTAGCTGTTAATTGATGACTTGTTGCTCTATAAAATGGTGGAAAACAGTTAGATTGTCTTTCTCGTAGACCCTACCAGTGAAATGCTTCCGATGTGGAATATAAAGCAAATAATCACCTTTTGGTTTCAGGCGATGGCAAACTATCACTTCCTCGGCGATCTGAACGTATACGCTATCTTTCCTTAGCTTCGCTTGGGAAAGATAGCTACATCCAGCTAGCCTCAGAAGTGATAGTTTGTCCCATCACCTTCACCAACGGTAATTATTTGCTTACTATTTCACGTACAATGGAAAACTGTAGCAAATCAAAATGATTATACAGGTTACAATATTTGATGTTTCACATACTGCAACTTGCATACATGGAAACCTGTCTATGGCCGTAGCTCTGTTAAAAGATGGCATATTCACTCCACGGCTTTTGTGTCTGTTCCCCGGGATCAAAGTAAGTGGCCTTTGTAAACAGGTGGTTACAAGAGCAGGTTTGCTAGAGCAGTAGTAGCGGTACAGTATATTATTATGATCATTCAAAGTAAATACCTGTCTATGCACGTCACTCTGTCCAAATATGGCATATTCACTCCACTGGTTCTGTGTGTCTGGGTCTATGCCTTGAAACACCACTTTGATGTCCTCTGAAGAAGAAAACAATGCGGAAAAACTGATAGTTATACAGTTACACCCATATATTTATTGAGTCACATATTTAAGATCACTTTTAAAGAACAATGTATCAAGTATTTATTATTTGCAAAGTGTTTTCATCAATAATACAAATATTATACATTCATTATAAAAAATGTTTCTTCAATAATGTTCAAAAGTCTTCCAATATATTTCCAAGTGTTACAACATTTCTGTAACAATCACAAGTGTTCACTAACCCTAATGGACGCCCAACGGAGAGCCAAATTTAAATCCGCTTGTCTCCGCATGCGTTTCTTGTTTGGCAAATGCATTCTTTGTCGGGCAATTAATGTTGTTCTATACGGCGAGATGTTGTATGCATCGAGCAATTGAGACGACTTTCACAGCCGGAGAAGATTTTGCAAATTTTCTATCCGTCGGGCATCGGTTTACGATAACCAGTGATATGTGACAACACCTTAATTTAAAGCAAACATGAACAAACAGAAAGAGCTGGTTACCTGACTGCACTTTCTCACAGAGTATGAAGAGCTCGTCTCCCCCGGCAACCGTTCCACTCCTGATGTTGACCCGACAGATGGTGAGTACTGTGTCCTCTGCAACGAACAAAGACACAGAACATAAAACAATGCTTGAGAAATTATTACAGGCCCGCTGGTCCAGGGCCCTTTATTTTCATTGATGCTAAATTCTACTGACCCGAAACAGGTAACCAAATGTAATAGAATGCTTAATGTTTTCTTTGTTTGGGGACACTATATTCAGGTTTCGGGCCACTAAGATATGAAATATCTTGTTTTTCCTTATTCGACTAGGCCACAAGGCTGAAAAGTTAATTTTCTACCGTTACATACAACATTGAAAGTTTTGTCCATCAATTCCGGGGAGTCTTGTGCATTGTTATTATCATGTTTCCCAATTGGAGCTTGTCTTTACAACATTGACTTACATTATTAAAACAAAACATTTGTTAACTTGTTGCATTTGTTAAATATGTTATAATTTCCTTCCAAAATTCAACTGAGTAATCTAAACAAATTAAATTAAGCATTCTCCATACATGCATATATCTGTATGAAGAAAATCTGATCTCCAAAATCAACTGAAAGTTTAGGTATGATGGATTCATGCTGCCGTTGCATCTAAAACTAAAAACAGATACCACTGAAAATATTAGATGCAATTAGGCTCAAAGAAAGGTTTGATCATACAAACTCACTTTGCTGCTGCAATTAGATTGTGGTACAAGTATGCTTTGGATAACACTGCTGGTATTTTTAAATGCAGCCACACAGATTTCATTTCACAGTTGTGTGTACATATTAACAGATAAAGTAAAGCAAAGCTAATCTACTGGCCTAGTCCCACTGCACAATTTCTCCTTCCGTTCCCTATCCAGTTGATATCCAGACTTTACTAGCAGAAAACAAAATGATGCGAACCAAGTTTGGAATGGACTAGTACGATACTTTTAACTCGGCTCCATTTCGCATAAAACAAAACATCACGGAACTTCAAAATTTGCTAGAAACTGACCATTTGGCCACATGTTGGTTGGAGAGGAAATGGGAGGAGAAAGTGTGCAGTGGGACTAGGCTATAAGGAAGATGCACTCTTATCCTACACTACAAACTCACTCTTGTCATAGACGGGTGAAGACACGACCGGGGTGAGGTATTGCCCCGAAGGGTCTCTTGTCTCCAGGAACACCTCAAAGTGCAGCCTGACACACTTCATGTCGTAGTTGTGTTTCTTGCCAGTCTTGCCCTTGTTGACGTCCGTCGGGAGCTGCACCCCGGCTCTCTTCCGCTCCGCCAGCGACTTCTCCACCTCCTTGTTCATGGTGCGCTGCACCCCAATCTTGCGGAAACTGCCATAATCAAAATGATGCGGAACATATACAAAATATAATAATGATGGATTGCATAATTTAATACAGGGTTTCTAAGCATTATTATTACCCCCTTGGTCATCAGGTAAATTTCAAACATCTAAGCGCTCTATTACGTACTATAACCCTGGCTTTAACCGAGCGGCCTAACAGACGCTTTATTAGAATGATCACATTTTGATGAGAACTATAGTAATTTATTCTTACAAAGAAGAAAAAGCGTTCAAATATTAAGTGTACCCTAAGAAATTTGTGAATTTGTTCAATTGTGCAGACTGCAGAGGATAAATCTGTTGATACACTCAAGCAACACTGGTCAAAAAGGAAATCATAAATATATTTTATGGGCCTATGCATTAAAATAAAATTATTTGACTAGGCTTATGCTTAGGGTCGAATTGTAACTCAAAAATACATTTCCCCCCCTGAGGTATATGTACAGACCATAATAGATCAATAGGTATGAGCTCATCTGCAAGCAAAGGCATTAAGAAGCAATTGCTTGTTATGCTTGTGGTTGATCAGTAAACTGCAGAAGCTGCTTATAGATGAATTCATACTCACTATTATTTGTTTACATTTTTAAAATCAGAGTTATCTGCATTAGAGTTATCGGAGGCTGTTCTGTATTAAGCGCTTTACAAATACGATCTATTATTATTATTATAGAACAATAGGTACAATTTTGAGCTTATACGTCAGAAAGGGCATTAGGAAGCAATAGTGTTTTTTTTTAAATACATAATGTACTTCCCAATGAATAAAGCTATTGCTTTAATGCAACCAACCTAATTAATAAATTAATCAAATTAATTAAACTACTGTTCCTTTATATCCATACTGCACAATGAATCCAACTGCTTACATTGCTTCAGGATGCTCTGGGTCAATCATAACACTGCAGACTCCGTCCTTGCAGTTGTCCCCCACCAGACGGTGAGGGTGGGGGCGGTGAGCATCATCCTTGGTCACCAGGGACACCACCACCTTGGCTCGACCGGTCAGGTTGTGAACCTGCAGTCACAAAATTAAGAAATGTTTTTGTTTGGGTTTAATTTTATTTCAAGTGTTTAACAGCCTTAACCCTAATAAGGCCTGGTTATGTTAGTGTTTTGATTAGGGTTAGAAATCTTTGCTATTCATGAAAATGTTACGACATGTTGAATTCTACAGACTGCTTTGATCATTTTCAAGCATTTTACACTGATATTTTGGTCATCTTCTAGAACTTTTTTACCAAGAGCGATCTTCCTCCTCACTTGGAAACTGGGCACTCTATGTTTATTCTGTTTGTTGTGAAAGTGTCCTCTTAACCTGTTCAGGTCCTGAAAATACTTGGGCTGGGTTCTATGGAGAATACATGTTCTAAGAGACTCAATCAGTCCTGATCGGGTTAAACAGACCTGGGGGGCGTTTCACAAAGATCCTAAGTTGAACTTAAAGGGATAGTTGAGTTCTGGTAAGGAGAGTACAGTTTTGGTGAAACTTTTAGTAACCAAAACCTGCATCATTACATTACAAACTAATAGTTATAACTAGAAAGGAACACAAAATTACAAATGACGTAGTAAAGATCATGTTATCATTCAAAAAGAGCCGTTAAAACGTAAGAGGGCGCTCTCTAAACACTCATCAGTTTCAACCATTTTGAATAAAATATTGTGCATGTGATGCTTTGTTGAACTAGTGATTAGATAGAGAAATAACCAACAACTATTTAAATACCTATTTTGTAACTTTTTGAAATGAGGAAGCATTTTTACAAATTGTTATATTTATGGATATTTCAGCCGTCTCTGAACCGATTTTGATCAAACAAAGATGATTTTATTATTTAAATATTATGCTCTTTCAAATTTTACACTCAGTTTTTCATAACCTCACAAAAAAAAAAAGTAGTCTACCAAAACTCTACCAAAACTCTACCAAAACTCAACTATCCCTTTAACTCTAAGTTGGACTTAAATATTATGGTAAGCCACTAATTTCTTTGAAACATTTTTGCAAAAGTTCTTTTGAAAGGCATACAATGTTGATACAAATCATTTATATTTTCTATTATCAAAGAGATTTCATGTTCTTGATGTAACATTTATGAAAAGTCTAAAACACTTGCATTTTTTATTTATGTTATATTTTACTCCAAGGCTACAAATGGCTTACCATACTTTTAAAATCCAACTTAGAGTTAAGTTCAACTTTGTGAAACACCCCCCAGTATAAATCTGTCTCTTTATTAATGATGGTTTTGGAGGACATCACACTCATGAATTCCCAGGGCAGGAAACAAAACAAACTTTCTTCTTTCTTCAATACTGTTTCGAAATCTCCCTCGGAACGATCAAGTCTTGTCCCTTTTGTTGTCAAAATAATAATCACATTCACAGGCTTACTTTCACTTTCAATTCGCTGTTCTTTTAGTACCTACTTCTTTGATACAACAAGAAATTGTTGTGTTAACATGCAATTAGGCATATATATGACAGAGCACATCTTAAGGACCTTGTACCATATATGCGCTAGCACTGTACTCCCTCTATTAGGCCATGAAAAATAAATTGTTGGATTGGCGTAACCCGCCCGACCCTAAAAATACCGCCGACCCAAAAGGTTTTTCTGATTTTTTTTGGGGGGGGGGGGGGGGGGATAAAAAAAAAATCATAATAAAAAAATTCTTCCAATTGCGATATGTGTTAGTTAAATGTGTGTTTTTGTGCATTTGTGCGAATCCTGCAAAAAAAAAAAAAAAAAAAAAAAAACCCTACCTACCTACCCTAATTTTTGGTTGCCCGTTACTCCAATCCAACAAATGTTTTGTTTTGGCCTAAGGGGATATTGTGCTATTGTGCAAAGAATAATTACATTGTCATATTAAATCAAATAAAGGGAAATTCCCTTCTATAAATTGCAAGTTTGTTATAAAATAAGGTAAATGACAGGAATTTTGAACATACTTTTGGCAACAAATTTGACACATGAATTTTTCTTCCTATTAGGGGATATTGTGCTATTGTGCAAAGAATAATTACATTGTCCTATTAAATCAAATAAAGGGATATTCCCTTCTATAAATTGCAAGTTTGTTATAAAAGAAGGTAAATGACAGGAATTTTGAACATATTTTTTGCCAACAAATTTGACACATGAATATTTCTTCCTATTTCTGGGATAAGGAAAATATAAGTGTTTTTAGCAACTAAAATGAGAATATAAATGATTTGTGTACCGTATCATGTATGTAGTTGCTTGAGATCCCTTAAAAGGATCCCTTAATTCTACTTGAAATATCTCTTGTTAAATGTATGATACTAATTCAGAAATAAATCCGACTTGATACTATTTCATGAAACATCTTGTAATTCATACAGACAAGTCACATGGTATAGCATGTCATACACAATTAACAGTTAGCAATTAACAGACTGATAACAATACCCTGTCCTTGAAAGGGTTGATAGGTTTGATAAATGTATACAGACCACCTAATGTAAACAAGATAAGTGTCTACTACAGACATGTTCCATAACATATTATTATTATATTATAACATTTCTTTTCTCTGCAGGAGGTTTACTTTTGGTGTCCACTATAGGCTGGTTGACTATTATATCAGGTGACCGCTATAGGCAGGTTGACTGCTATATCAGGTGACCACTATAGGCTGGTTGACTGCTATAGGCAGGTTGACTGCTATATCAGGTGACCACTATAGGCTGGTTGACTGCTATAGGCAGGTTGACTGCTATATCAGGTGACCACTATAGGCTGGTTGACTATTATATCAGGTGACCGCTATAGGCAGGTTGGCTGCTATATATACAGATAGCCTTTATAGACAAGTTACCACTATCTAGGCAGGTTGAATGCTATAGACAGGTGCATGGGCGTTGATACTTACGCAATATATACTTCGCACAAAAAGTTCCGCAATCGAGGTTTGCGCATTAATAACTTTCCTATTACGTTATAAACATTCATAAATTTGGTATCATTGGAAAGCGTGAATTCTCCCCTTTACATTGATATTACATTTGCTATGAATATTCTATCATGGAATGTGCGTTACATCCGAATGTAGGGCAAAGTCAAAAGTGAAATGTTGCAAAATGCACTGATTTTGTCAACAGTGTGCCCTCCTTTTTGTTTGGAGAATAAAACGTGGCTTGAATGGGGTTGAGGCGGTCATGCATGAATGTCAATGGTGTATTATCATTTTCGTTGAAGGATGAAATGTGTCTTTATGATTTTGGATTCATTTTGGAGAACACCAGCTTCGAGTTGGCCGATTGCGCGGGCTTTTTGGACATTCGATAAACAAGGCATCTTTAACATGGACAATGACCAATCAGTAAAAATAAGAACTGACCAAACCCAAACATTATTGAAGGCACATTTAATTGTCCAAACAACAGAATAATTCATTATTGTATTCATAACCACTTCAAAATCATTCCAAACATTCCCTCCTCCAGAGGAAATGACAATAAGCCATTGACATTCATGCATGATCGCCTTAACATGATCATTCAAACACAACTTATGAACCAATGAACTGAGAGATTACTGTTGACAAAATTAGTGCATTTTGCAACATTTCACTTTTGACTTTGCCCTACATTCGGATGTAATGCACATTCCATGATAAAATATTCATAGCAAATGTTATATCAATGTAAAGGGGAGAATTCACGCTTTCCAATGATACCAAATTTATGAATGGTTATAACGTAATAGGAAAGTTATTAATGCGCAAATCTTGATTGCAGAACTTTTTGTGCAAAGTATATATTACGTAAGTATCAACGCCCATGCACCTGTCTTTAGCATTCAACCTGCCACGATAGTGGCAACTTGTCTATAAAGGCTATCTGTATATATAGCAATTGAAAAGTTATCAATGCACAAACCTCGATTGCGGAACTTTTTGTGCGAAGTTTATATTGATGAGGGGGGGGTGAATGAATAGATCATCCCCCCTGAACAATAGGTATCAATTACAGATCGACGGGCATGGACAGGTGGCCACTATACTTAAAGGCAGGTTGACTGCTATTGACAGGTTGATGCTATAGACAGGTGGCCACTTAAGACAGGTTTGACTGTGCTTACCTTGACAGTGGGGTAGGAGGGCAGGTCTTGTGTGCCCTTCTCGCCCATGATGCTGCCGGCCTGGCGCCCCTCCACCGGGTACCGGAACCGATGGTCCCTCTGCTTGGGTTGCTCTGTGATCTCAAGATACGGCTGCGATGGCGCCGCTTGAATCCCTGGACCACTCAACCCACCTGAAGCAAAACAAAAAAGGGGGGAAGAAGAAGAAGATGAAAATTAAGAAAAATGCTCTCTGTAATAAACCCAAACAGGGCTGGTCGGTGGTCCCATGGTTAGGACTGCTCTGTAGTCTCAACATACGGCTGCGATGGCGCCGCTTGAATGCCTGGGCTCCCATTTCATGAAAGGGTTTAAGCTAAGACCGTTGTCTTGTCTTATCTGGCGCGGAGCAATGGTGTGTTCCGCACAGAGCATCGCTAGCTGTTGGAATTTCAAAAGCTATGTTTAGTAGTTACTAGCTCTGCGCAAGATAAGATAAGACAACTGTCTTAGCTAAGACCCTTTCATGAAACAGGCCACAGGATTACTAAGCCAACCTGGAGCAAAAAAAAGAAGAGAAAAAAAAGAGGAAGAAACAAAATGAACATTCTTTTTTTTCCATAAGGCCAAATAGCTAAATTTGGTGGTCCAACTGTTTGCAGTGTTATGTGATCTCAACCTAGGGCTGCAATAGCGCGGCTTGAATTCCTGGGTCCTATAGAAACAAAAATATATAAAGAAGAGGAAGAAACATGATGAAACACAATTTTATTCCATGAGCCCAAATAGCTTAATTTAGTAGTCCCAATATTTGCACTGTTCTGTGATCTCAAATTAGTGCTGCGATGGCGCCACCGCTAGAATGCTTGGATCACTATCAAAGGGTACCACCGGGCATTATAAAACCAATGCTTAGTTGTTTTGGTAATTGAATATCAATCATACTCTCATGGGGTCTGATATGTTTCTGTAAATTACTACGACCTACGGAACCACAGCTATTTAGTGGTTCACGCGCGCGACTTTTGTTTGCATGACCGCTCAATCAATCAATATGCGTACGTTATATGGTAGTATGTGCGATTTATCGCATAGCCCATGCGATAGTTAGTATCGTTTCGGGCATGCAGGCAATACGCCCGTGTGTGCTCGCACTTTGATGTACACACTACAACGGCAGTGTTGGAGTCATGGTACACACAATGCCCACCGCTATATAGCCACCGCACCATGCATAATACACGTGACTCTGCATGCATGCAATATAGTACAGTGCTGGTATAGCGCCAAGTGTATGTACGCGATGCTGTTTCTGAACGCCAAGTTGATCTTTTATTCGCTGCACAAAAGAGATTTTCTCTGCTTGCTGCGATATATCGCAGTTGCTTTCGATAAGAGGATCGTTAAGTGATATCGTAATCGGAACTGCGCTGACAGAATGATTGACAGGTGATATTAAAAATGATTCTCTGGCGATGTACAAATACTTTCAGGATCACAGACTTGTTTTGTATTTTCATTTAATATACCGTAGAACACTATCGTCAAGCACCCCCAAGCACCTATACGCATCTTGCTTTTAAAGACGTTTCCATGAGATTCACCTCCATTATTATCCTTTATGAATATTCCTCACCATTATTTGCATTCTTGATTAAAGTTTCCCGTTTGGACAGAGAGCAGGCGCTCTTTAAAAGCAAGATGCATATAGGTGCTTGGGGGTGCTTGACGATGGTGTTCTACGGTATGTCTTTGATGTAAGAGGGCTAAATCTCTGTCTGGTGGTACCCTTTAAGCCAGCTTGAAGATATTGAAATAAAAACCATTAAAACCATTAAAGTCATCAGAGTAATAAACTCACATAATGCCCACTTTAAGCCCTTCCATAATCAGTAAAAAGAAAACGAATAATAAAAATAACTCTCCCCCCCCCCCCCCCCCAACAAAAACAAAAACAATTTGGAAACAAATTAATGTGTTTGTTTGAACCAGCAAGTGATAACAAAAAGTTGCCCTCTGAAAAAGAGGACATGAATTTCATAAGAGCAGAATTAACTTGTATGTATGCATGCATTTCTTTCATTATCATATTCCTTACAGGGGGCAAGAATTCTTACATGGGGGGGGGGGGGCAATTGCTCCTAACTCCCCCACCCCCCTTTACAAAAATGCATTATGAAATCATGCAAAAAGGGAGAGAACAAAATATTTAATTTCAGGAAGCTACTTTACAAGTCTGGAAACACACAAACAATGAAAACCACTGGTGCAAATATACTAGCATTTTAATTATTTATTCTTATTTTGTTATTGGGGGGGGGGGGGGGGAGGGGGGGGAGGGTGATACAAGAAATTTCTGCAATTTTATGCCAGTGTTGAGAACACAACGTGTCACTATGTAAACTGAATGAGAAAACGAAAGTAGGTCACTAACACAGAAATGGAGGGTCACATAATTGATCTCAATACAATATCATATGGACTTTGGTAGCAGCTCACTCCACTACAAACAGTACCAACTCATAGTCTTGCTAAACAAGGCAATTCTCCTCATGTGACAAATTGAAATTAAAACTAACCAATGCACTCACTAAACAAAATCAGAAAGAACCAGAACTGTTGTCAACCTTTATTTTTAAAAAAATATATATTTTGTCGTTAACAAGGGATGTAGGATCATAATATACAGTGTACTTGTGTTGGAAATGACTTGTTCACGTATAGAGGTTTTGCATTATAGAGGTCTGATTTCAGAGACTAGGCATGAGTAACGCTCAAGAAGGGGAATCCCTTTTTTATTTTCTGGTAGAAGATGACACAATGGGATTGAATTACAGGATCACACACGCAATACACACTGTATATACCCTATTATATTATATTATATATTATATACAGTCAAAATCCTCTATTTCTTGTTACATACACTTTTATACAGGTAAAATACGGGGAAAATTCCTGTCCCATGACGTTTGCAGATATAATATTTAATATTTTCAATTCAAGCAGAAAAATATCAGATGTTTATACTTCTTATTTTAATAACATAGATTGTACACACATCTGGACTCTGGAGTCATACGTGCATATTTAAAGCATGTAGTATAGTTTGAATAAGTAATCGTTCATTTAGATCAGATCGGTTCATGTAGTGTCTGATGGGCTTTAGATAACTGTAAAATATGAAGGCATCCTACATAACTTACATTCACTTCATTCCTGGACGAACATTCAATCTAATCTTTATACAAATGTTAATGTCTACTGAACAGTTTACATGTAAAGTTAGAGGACAATGAAACCTAACTCCAAGCAAGCCGTTGCTTTCATAGACTTGAAGAGATTATGAGGAATAACCTCTGATGGTAAGAGCATAATCGCCATATCGGGCAAGAAACAAGAAAACTATGGCCCTTTGAAGATGCCCATTTACTCCTATGGAGAACTCAAATTGGCAACGCACTCTGATGAGATTGTGGACTACTTGTCTACTCCCCATATGTTTTGTAGACAAATGTTCCCATTTTTAAAGTTTTCTCAATTCTCACACATGTCCATTCCCCAAGCACTTGATATGTTGTGTATAAATGTATTCTACAAAACATTTGTTGAACTCAAGCAAAGGGAAATACATATTTTAAGGAAATTGAAAACAAAATTTTGAATTATGCGCACAAAATGTATGGGGAATGGTCCACAACTTTGCCATACTGCATCGCCAATTTGAGTCACTCGTAGAAATAAATGGCTATTCCCAAAGAGCCATGTAGTTTTCTTATTTCTTGACCGATTGTGCTCAGACTTTTAGAGACCTATTTAGTGTATTATAGTGCACGATTTGTCCGGATTTCAAATCTTTCCAATTATCCATCTCAAATGGTATATTTTTCTCCACATGATGTTTGATTATTCCATCAGTCAAAATCAATCAAATCTATCAAACATACCACCCTGAAAGTATATTTCTGGAACAAAAGAGCAATTTTCCTGAATCAGTACTCTGACTACTCACCACTGACACTGTCATTGATGATCAGATCCTTGAGGTACACAGCAAAAAGATCTTCATCGGGAGATACTGGCTCCGTCTTGATTGGTTGTCGATAGAAATATGGGTTCATCATGCTATCCATTTTCTTTGTATTTATCATCCAGTTATGAAATATAATTCCTCAGAAGCAGGTTTGACCTTTGACCGTTCAATAGTTTTCTTTTTCCACTTTACAAAAGTTTTGTTGCCCCGACTAGTTCAACAATCTGGCAATAATGTGAAGGGGTACGGGAATCAATGAAACTTTTACAACTTTGCTATAAAAGACTCAACCGGAGTAAATATGCATGTTCTTCAATAACGATTAACAGTCATGGCTACACAAATCCCTCCTCACTAGTACTAGCGGAAGATTCAATAATTGAGTCAATGACATCAGAGATGAAGAAGTCATCCTTTCAATGTTCAACTATTAGAGAAGCTTGTATCCTCATTGGTTCTAGCATAAAGATACTGTACTGGCGCAAAATGTGATGAAATGATGAAATGGAGAATGGTAAGTCCTGTTTATCTGACATAAATGTTCACATACATTCACTTAATTCCACTGGTAGAGTGAGAGCATTGATCAATATCATTCAAAGCATTCAGTATCTATACTCCTTTTCTGCTGTGGGAGCAAGAGAGTATTCAAATTCTTGTTAGTCCCAACAAATTTAACAGGCCTCATTAACTGGCACTCGATGTAGTACTGTTTCTATTCGGAAGAATCAACCAAACTTATCAACTAGCAGGAGTGTGCTTCAATCATAATCCAAAGCAACGTTAACTAGTACATGTATCACCCTTCCACAACACCGCATGTACATGTAGGTGGCAAAGCTGGCTGTTTAATAACTAACTAGTGTGTGCACACTCCCACTATTGATCTCTCTCAGTAGGGAATACAGAGACCGTCCTTGAGTGCTTTACAATGTGATTGGCCAAGCTGCTCATGAATATTCAGTACTTTGTCTAACTAGTTCCTTGAATCATATCATTGAACGTATGCAACAATCATCTTCACGTTTCCATGAAAAGTACCTAAAAGTTTGTACATGGTATGCTTGATTGGCTTGCTTCTACCAAGGAGGTATACAGTAAATCCTGTGTATAGTGACTACCAAAGGGAAACAAGAATAGTGGCCACCATAGACAGGTGACCTATAGATATAATATTATAGACAGGTTCAATAACACAGATTTTTCTCTGCAAGGGATCGTTTTTGGTAGCCACTATAGGCAGGTTGGTTGCTATAGATGGTGGCCGCTAAGACAGGTTTGACTGTACCTCCTTGCTTCTACGTACAGTTCATGAATATTCATTGCCTCAGATAAAGCTACTTCCTTGTATGGAACATAATTACCATATTACCAATTATCGGATATTCATGATCTCCAGGAATCATTTCCACCTTTGGACTTCCTGCGATTAAAGCACTAGTCTAATATTTACTTTGATATTACATGTATTTGCTAAGTATGTAAAGGGCCGGTCACATTTAAGGTAGTGGACGTAGTGATCCGTAGGGTAATTTAACGTGGGTCAGATGTGGTGTAAGTACGTCAAACTAGGTTAAACTATGTTAAGGTACGGTGATGAGCCACAGAAGAGTACAGATAAGTATGTTCAAGTACGATAAACTACGCTAGACTATACGCTAAACTTCGGTAATGCGGGTGCAGCCTGCTCATGGACAGGTACGGACGGAGTGGTACGTCTGAGTACGGTAGACTACGGAAGCCACTACGCTAGACTACGCTAAAGAACGTCACTACGGTATATTTAGCAACTCCGCACGGAGTATGCAGCCATGCTGCGGTGTGGTACGGCCAGAGCAGTTCTGTTTTTGCTTAAACATGTCTGGACCAAGAGTGCCAATGCTGGTTTTGTGCACGGTAAATAACGTTAGAGTACGCTAGGGTACGTAACGAAGTACGTTAGACTTCGTTAGACTACGTTAAACTATGTTAGACTTCGGTTTAGTACGTTAGCATTACGGATGCCTTTAACGTACCGCTCTTTTGAACATGTTCAAAAATTAAATTAATACCAAGTTAGCATCACGGACAACTACGGTATGGTACGAATGCCGGTACGTTCAACTACCTTCAACTACGTTCAACGTTAGCCTCCACTACGTTCAACTACGTCCACTACCGTAAATGTGACCGGCCGTATTTGATAAGTCGCAAAATAAATATGATCAACTTATTATTGTCTGTTTATTACCTCCGCCCAAAAAGTTGGAGGAGGTTATGTTTTCGGTCCCAAAGGCAAAACGTGAGCCAACAAAAAGAGTTGTTCGGGTTCGACATCTAGAGCGAACATTTCAAAATCCGAGTTTCATAAACATCAATGGCAGCCTCCATGCTGTACGCGATGAACGGGATGAATGATGCTTCTTCCTTGCCCAGAGGGCTAATGTTGGACGTATATGCAGAAATTCTGTTTCAATGTGTAGAGAACTTATCAAAAGTAAACAGATGGTGGGAAAACTGTCCCTTTAAAGTAGCCTGGCGAACCAAAAAATATTTCCTTTTTGATCAATATTCCAGCCTGAACTTTATTAAAAATCTCCACAATAACACAAAATGTCACATCACCAGCTAAGAGCCTACAATGACTTTCTAAGCCCTGCCCCTAAAAAATATCAATTTCAGAAGCATAGCCAAATTACAGCATTACAGGCGGATGTTGAATTTATCTTTTTTGTAATGCAGATGTTATTTATTTTAAATGGGGGGGGGGGGGGGCATTCCCATTGGTGATTTTGAAGGAAGCTTTTCTTTTAAATGCATTTTTATGAATTAATACATACAAAATCTGATAATATTTGGAATTACAAAAACTCAAGTCCAAAAGTCAACTTTTGCGCACTTTTGCTGTCAGGGCTAATTTCAAGCCCCGTCTTAATTGACCTTACCTCGATGTCACCATGGTGACATCATGGTGTGAAACAGTTGGTGGTCTAACAGTAAAACATGGGATGATCCTTTGGACAGTGGCTTAATACAGTCACTCGCACAAACCTCATCCGGGTAGGTTACCATGACAACCGCACCTCCTCACATCTGCTGGCGCGACACGGGGGTCGTGCAAGATTATTATTTGGGTAGATATTACGGTTGGCGTAAGACAGTATAAAGTCAACTTAACAAGAACGTCAATGACGTAGCACTCATCCGCCATCTCGCAACATCAAATATCGCAAATTTTATGTGGTACACTTTTCAACTGGTCAAAAAATAAAAATTTGATGCCCTGGAAGGGACATAAAAATAAAAAAATAAAAAATTAGAGTGAAAAAAATATAAATTTGACGCCCCGGAAGGGACATGGGGGGAAAAAAAAAAAAAAAAAAAAAAAAATGAAAAATGAAAAAAAAAAAAATTTACCATAATTAATGAATGGCGAAAAATTTCAAAATTCTGTGCAGAAGTTTAGTGTACCAAAGTTAGCTCTACCAGATAAAGCAAACCAAATCAAAATCGGTCGAGAAATGAAGGAGAAGAAGCATTTTTTGTGATTTTGAATAAATTTGCATAAATTACCATAGATAATGAATTTCACGATTCTGTGAAGAAGTTTTAAATCCCCCTCCTAGCCCTATCTTATGAAACAATCAGAATCAAAATCGGTTGAAAAATAACGAAGAAGAGCATTTTGAAAACTGTGGACGGATGGAAGGACGGACGGACGGACGGACGGACGGACGCCACGCCATGGCATAAGCTCATCGGGCCCTTCGGGCCGGATGAGCTAAAAATGAAACAAGCATTATTATCAGTATTCATAGAGATACACGTGTGCCCGATCAACGATTGATGTTGAATTGAATGCGCACAGTCAGATGTCAGTTGTTGTGCTTACGTAATTGTAGCTTTTAAAATTTACGATTCATTTATTAGTCGTACTAAAACTTGTATTATTTGAGCAATTTCCAGTGTGAAATTAGGAATGCCGGTAATAGTTTATGTGTGTAAACCTAGATCAAGTTAAATTGGCAAACTTGTTTATGTTTACAAGCGTACCGAATGTTCCCGATCTAAAGTGCGATCGCTGCAATGTTTACATTTTTCACGGCCCATTTGCGCATGCCCAACTGAAGTCATCTACCCAGGTGACTTTTTTCCGCGGCTTAATTGGCTTTTTGTCAGGGTGACATCGAGGAACAGGGCAATGCTTACTTGATAGACTTACCAGACTGATCAACCAAACAGAACTTTTGTCGGAGGCCACTCAATATAGTTTTATTATTGGGGCCAGCTTAACTTGCCTGACCAGGAAAACATATGTAGACATGGAATCCTTTATTATATTTTCTTATATCTGAACCATACCTGAAACATACACGTAATGAACAAAGTCTGCGTATTGTGCTTTTCTAATACCG
The DNA here is from genome assembly GCA_037951105.1 of Echinarachnius parma. Taxonomy (NCBI): domain Eukaryota; kingdom Metazoa; phylum Echinodermata; class Echinoidea; order Clypeasteroida; family Echinarachniidae; genus Echinarachnius; species Echinarachnius parma. Next base: position 25,794 of record JBAMJV010000426.1, read on the forward strand.
TGTTCAAAGATCAAATTTTTAATCGTGAAATACAAACATTGGTGTCATAGTGCACCTTGTCAAGCTAATCATCGTTAATAATCTGACTTTTGAAAGGGTTGAAGTACATATATAAATATCTCAAATAGTTTCGCTTCAGAGAATGTCACAAAGGGGTTTTCAGACCTTTACTGATGTTTATTAACAAGCTGCTTAAAAGGGGTAATTCAGTTTTGGCATTGAGGGCGTTGTGAGGTAATGAAAAACTGAGTGTCAAATTTGAAAGAGCATACAATTTTTATTTAAATAGTTGTTGATGATCTATCTGTTTAATCATTATTTTAACAAAACATCACATGCACAAGGGACTTAGTAACATTGTTCAAATCCTCAAAATAATTTCCCTTTCGTTACAAAGATATGTACGATCGAAGTATTCAGATAAGAAAAACTCCGGGCGAGTTTTTCTTCTGTGTACAAAGTGAGTGCAGTGAGTTATTGAATATCACTTTGCATTTTCGCTCATTACTTGGACATGCAATGTCCATTTGACTTGAAATTTTCACACAATACCCTGTGGACATATGAGATAACAATAATATACATTGCATCAACCATTCATCACTTTTTGCACATGTCAACAAAGTTACTAGATCCCTTTAACAAGCCTACTAGTCTGGATGGACAGAAGGGTAACTTGTCAATTGGTCTACACCTGTTTGGTCTACTCTCATACGTCTACAGAGTTGGGATTAGGAAACTTAGGATTAGGGGTTAGGCCAGTGGTGAAGCGTGGTCGCACTAATTTGGGGCACACACGCTATATATGTATATACTTTTTCACAGATTTTCCCCTTCAATGTTTTTTATTTGTTATTGTTTTTGTCAAATTAATGGGGGACATGTTCCCCCTGTTGCTACACCACTGGATTAGGGATTATGATTACAGTTAGGGTTGAGTGTCAAGTTTGGAAGATGGGATCATGGTTCAGGGTCAAGGGTCAAGTTTGGAAGATGGGATCATGGTTCAGGGTCAAGGGTCAAGTTTGGAAGATGGGATCATGGTTCAGGGTCGAGGGTCAAGTTTGGAAGATGGGATCATGGTTCAGGGTCAAGGGTCAAGTTTGGAAGATGGGATCATGGTTCAGGGTCGAGGGTCAAGTTTGGAAGATGGGATCATGGTTCAGGGTCAAGGGTCAAGTTTGGAAGATGGGATCATGGTTCAGGGTCAAGGGTCAAGTTTGGAAGATGGGATCATGATTCAGGGTCAAGGGTCAAGTTTGGAAGATGGGATCATGGTTCAGGGTCGAGGGTCAAGTTTGGAAGATGGGATCATGGTTCAGGGTCAAGGGTCAAGTTTGGAGTTGGGGAAATGGAAGTTTCAGCCTCCAGACATTGTGTGAGACATAAACAAAATGGGTGTAGCTAGAGTGAACATAAACCACTGAAGAAAGTATCAAGCTAAGGAGACATGACCTTTGCACTTGGTTAACACACTGGATATATTTACGTTGGTCGCACCTTTTTCCTCATACACCCAAGCACCAGATATATATCACAAGCTGGTTTAAAAATAATACCCCAAAAATCATACATCAAAATCTTGTTTCATAGATAATTTTAAATCTTACTCCGGGAGTGAATACATTTTGTTGGTTGTAAATAATATTTCACATTCTCAATAGAAACATTATGGTGTGCATTACTTTTATGCAGCAAGGAAAGCAAGCAGCTTGTACCATGTGTAATTCACAGGCATTGTGATGGGAGAAAACAATGGGATATATCTAAATGATTGGGAGAATTACTTATGATAAATGCATATATTGGCAATGACATGTTTACAATGTACCCTACAGAACATTTTATTATTGATTTTCATGATTGAACTACCAATGTTATATTAATTTGTAGGTTTCACAACAGAATGTGTTAATTCTATTATCAGGCCGTCGTCTCTTTGCATTATGGGATATAGGTGAGCCCATAGGGAGAATTACTTGTACAGCCAAATATTAACAGTACTATTGGGAAAGTTACAGAAAGTTACTCCCCGCAATGCGCCGGCAGCTATCGTAATGTATTATAAACAACGCTACGTTGCTTTTTATTATTTTGAGGTCTATAAGTATAACTCCACGAAATTTGGCTTGCAAAAGGCGGACACTCCCTAATATCTAGACAATAGGGAGAATCACTTGTTATGATCAATGCATATTGGTGAAGTACAATGTACCCTACAGAACATTTTATTATTGATTTTAATGATCAAACTACCAATGTTAAATTCATTTTCTTAGGTTTCATAACAGAATGTGTTTATTCTATAGAAAGGCTGCCATCTAGACAATAGGGAGAAATACTTGAATATGACAAATGCATATTGGTGAAGTAGATTTACCTGTATACCCTACAGAACATTTATTACTGATTTTAATGATGGGAATTAATTTGTAGGTTAACAGAATGCATTTATTCTATAGACAGGATGTCATCTCTTTGCATTATGGGATATCTAGAAAATAGGGAGAATTGCTTGTAATGTGAAATACATACTTGGCGCAGTACAACTACAACTACCTATCACCTACAGAACATTTCATTATTGATTTTAATGATCGAACTACCAAGGTGAAAATCATAATGTAGGTTAATTGAATGCGTTTCATTATTCTATCGCCAGTGAACCGTCCAATCAGTACGATTCATGTATTGATCTTCAGTCCCACAATGCATTGCAAAAGAAAAACAACGCCCCTCGAGTTTGGTATTCGGACAATGGCGAATGGTAGATGTATACTTGTCCCGTACTTTACGATACCGCATACACTTGCAGTACATCGCATACATATATTTGCAGTACGTGTACAATACAAACGGTGCTCAGTAAATGCATGTAAACGGTATAGACATTTTCATCAACATATTATGATACATGTATGTAACAATGCATGCAAGAACGCTGGGTCTGGGAATGCTCTGTGTGTGTATTAAATGCACCCAAAACTGCTCTTTGAACCTTATTTAAAGGGATCTAGTAGCTATGTTGACATATAAACTGACAAAAGGGTTGATAGATCAAATGTGTATTTCTGTGATCAGACATGTCCACTAAGTAATGAGTGAACATTCTCATTCCATTTCATTAAAATATAGAAGTAATAATGTCATATGGCCAAGCAATGATCAAAAATGCAAAGTTGTATTTGCTTGTAACTCTCATTGTGATTGAGCTATACGTTTGTACACAGTTCAAATGATCCCTGGGATTTTCAAAATTAAATCACAGATGATAGATGAACTATTCAAAATGTCAATCCCTTCATTAATGTTTAAAATGATTCATTTATATGTGTGTGTCTCATTTTGTAAAAGTCAAATTGAAAACCTAGCTGTCCGATTGGGCCACCAACAATTGACCTTCATCAATTAGCATTGAGCCCTGTAAAGGCTGCATAAGGCCTAAATACAACATTTAAAAATGACCTTTTTTAGTCTTTCATTCCTCAGTTTGCTCACTTTGCTGCATATACATGGTATCATCAATATTTTAAAAGCAAATACAACATTGAATGCAGAAAGCAACATATCCACTGTCTCCCCTTTTTCACATTACATCCATGTTCTGATGTTGATCTGCCACATCTTAGTTCAAGTCCCTCTTTAATAATTCCTTACAATGTTTCTTACACAGTGTTCTGACTCTTTCCTATTCTCAACATTAATTTCAATTTGGTACAGCCAAAAGCATAACAACAGAGACATGATACCTATATTCCTAGTGTGGAAATGACTATTAAAAAGAGCCTGAAAAGCTAGGTGAACAGGGCATGAATTTCAGGCTTTGGTCTGAAAATCGCTTTCCTGTTAAAACGAAGCCGATATAAAAAGAGCAACCAATGTACACGCATTAAAGAAGTTGAGTATTGGTTCTTTCTGAAAGGTTGTTGTGAGGTTTATCACTTGATTCTGAATCAATGTGAGACTGTAAGAGTAAACTTAGTAAGAACATCTGAATACGAATTTCTACCCTCAAAGCGCTCGCATTCTTGTGAAATTCTGATGTTAAACATTATTTTGTCCTTGTCGTATGGACAGGCATCGCCCAGGCGATGCGATAATCTTGCTATTAAGCAACGATAACTTTTTAATTTGGTATTGCATCAATATTTCTTCATCTTCGAGGCTGTTAGTTTTAGTTACAGTCCTTCCCGTGCCAATTTTGGCACATAAGGCGGCGCCTATCTCCGATTCATTAGCCCTAGGCCACACATCTACTAAATGTAGTGATAGCTACAGAAGGGGGCCAGTCCTCTGGTAACTCGTATGATTAACTTTCCGTTCTCCATTCTGTAAATGATGACACGCGCAGTACCCCGGTGTACCGTTGTACCCCGGTATCCCGCCACAGAAATACAATATAAATACTAGAAGCCCAACTGAATAAGCGTATAGCGTTTTAACCACAGAGATAGGCCACGCCTTCAGCAGCGAGTTTTTTGAAAATACGTTCGGAATTTCATGCAAATGAGGTAGTACGTCAGAGTTTGTTCATTTAAATAAATTACCATACAGGAACTCATTGGATCAAATAACACATTACGCAAAAAGCTAAAGTAATTACGCATTGTGCACTCATTTGTGTTGCAGTTGCCATGGCATTTAAACACGCACTTCTCAGCAAAATTGCGCTTCTTGATACCAAAGACGCTAAGTATTTTAATTCATCTCTATTATTTGAGTTACGCGCAGTACTAACAGTTACGCGATTTCATCTAGTTAATTGCGCACAGTCAAGAAACAGGGGATTTCCCTACTAGGAGCAAAATATTGTTTTTCATTGTGACGTCACAACAGAGGCATACCATAAATTCGTGCGTAATTATTGTGAAGTTCGCGCCCGCGCATTATTATTAATGAATTTACGCTAATATTACCATGGCAGCCAGTCTAATTAACATAGACATCAGGTCTTCTCTTCATTGAAAATTTGACCAACTTCCATTTTGAGTTGGGGGGGGGGGCCTGTATCCCGCGTTGTGTAGCGCCATCTTGGACGCTGCTGCAAAGAGAGCATTTTTAACGTAAATAAAGCATAACGATAATAATTTTACACTCTTTGGTTCCCCAGTGTACAGCCATTCTAAAAGTCTTTGGTATGACCCGGTCTGGGTTCGAACCCGGGACATCCTTGCATGAGGCGGACACTCTAACCGCCATACTCGGTCTTCTTCGAGGCTGTACAGCCTGTTTATTTGCAAATTTACAAACCTCGACCAATACTCAAGCATACCGTTAATTCACTTGATGCTGATCATTGAATTGCCTCACTGGTTAGGATTATTGCTCACATAAACCTGGTATACTTTAGGAGGAAAAGTTATTCATGTTACATGTATCTTTCCATGCTAATTTCTTGGTCTTCTTTCTCAAGCAAACCAGCATTTACAAGCACTACTAGTTTGATCCAAGTTAAAGAATACTCATTGTTATTATTATGAGTTTTTGTTTTTGTTTTCATTTATTTATTTATTATTTTATTTTATTTATTTATTTATTTATTATTTTATTTGTGTATTTTATATTTCTTTTTTGGGGGGAGGCTCACTTGTTATCGTCAACTCACTTAAAGGGTACCACCACCCAAAAATAATATACTTATTAAAGAAAGGTAACATCTTTAGTATTCCATTCCATCAACAAGTTCACCAAAATATGTTTCCAGAAAAAGAAACAAAAAATTGGAAACGCATCACCATTCTAAAGCATGCGTTCATGCGGTCTGAATTGCGAAGACTGCGATGCGTGCGGTGAATTGCAATGTGTGCAGAGCGAACGAATCGCCCAGGAATCTATTGTTTACAAACGTACGCGTGAATAGCATTGGCGCACTCGCAAATGGTTGGCCCGTATGGAACCAGGAAATAGCAGTGGTTCCGTAAGTGGTGGAAATTAATTGCTTTGTTTATGAATTACACAACCCTTTGCAAAATGTTGGGTATCAATTTGATATCACAAAACGGTACCAAAACATATAATAATGTGTTGTTCTTTGCCTGGTGGTCCCCTTTAAGTATTCTGGAGGCAATTTTGCCATTAAAATGCCTACAGCAACTCCCCCCCCCCCCCCCCCCCCCCCCCACACACACACTGTTGTATTATAGGCGAGATACAGACTTTACATATGAGCCAGCAAGTGACAGTCTGACAGATTTTTGTTTTACTGTTTGTTCTACTAGAACAAGCTTTGAAATATAACAAAAAGCCTAATTTAGGATCAATTGAGTGGGTAGCATATTCTTTGTACACCATAACTCTGACTGGAGACTAGCTCAGAGAGTAAATATGAAAAACACCCACTCAAACATAATGCTTGTTTTCGCCCCAAAAAGGGCTTGCTTGTTGGTATATTTGTATTTCGTGAAATGAAAAACCTACTGATTCAATTTGTCAAATGAAGCATGAAGTACAAAGTTGTAGGGTTGTGCAGTTATAGTTATATCCACAACTGAGGACATACAATGTGTACAGTATGTAATGCTTGAGAAATAATCTTTTGGCGAGTATTTGTACAGATGACTTTGCACATTTAACCAAATTACAGAAAGTAGTCTATATTATGGATGTAATCACCTTGCTTATAAATGTCTAGGTCACAAATGCTTGAATTTGGGATATGGCGCCTGCACCATGCCACTTTTAGGTGAAATCTTGCGGGAATCTTGCGGCGCTCGCAAGGGTGCCGTGGCAATCGTGCGATCGCCATTGCATTTTTCTTCGCCATACGATGTCAACAAATTGTTTAAAGTGGAGTTTCAATCTGGACTTAGAAGATTTAAGAGAGAAATTTAAGGCTAAACAAATCAAATTTTATTTGAGTGAGCTTGCATCCCGGTTATTTTCATATCATTGGAAATGGCAAAGTCTCGTCTTTGAGAATACGAATATTCATACATTTTTTAACAGTCATCCAGTGGTTATCTGCCGATCGCTAGCACATTAAAAAAGTCGTGGAAAAATAGTATTATTGTGATCCAACCTATGCTAAACAATTTGTTATTATACTTACATGATTACATGGCATTTTAAAGCTTAACAGAAACAAAAATGAACGCAAAAACAACGAAATATCTGCACTGAATATCGCTATGTAGCATCGTGCTAGGCGCGTGCGGGATAATTGAGGTTAGCTTAGCACTCGTTTATTTTTTATTGTTGCCAATTTGCAGACTGTGAGACTACGTGTATTAAAGCACTACTACGCGTAGCTATTCAGCTTGCTAATTGGCAACGACAAATAACGAGTGCTAACTTCAGTCTCTCGTTTGCACCTAATTTTCAAGCATACTTTGACAGACATTTAGCGATATTCAGTGCAGTTATTTTGTTGTTTTTTGCGTTCATTTTTGTTCTGCTCAGGTTTCAAATGCCATGCAATCATGTACATGTAAGTAGAATACAAAATCGTATAGCAATGTGTAGATCACCAAAAAAACAATTTTTAGCAAATTTCTGAATGTACTAGTGCAACAGCGCTATCAGCAGATAGACATTTGAAGTCTCGCCAAGACAACCCACCTTAGTCTGGGGCTGCGTGTGGCGCGTGTATCTGAACGATGTTGAACAAAAGATTGAGTTCTAGGTCCAATTTACTTTAAAAAAAAAAAAAATTTTCTTGCCAAACTTGAGTTAATTCTTGATAGCCTGTAACTATTTCCCCGTATACATCCATCAAAGCATCAATATTTGTAATTTTATTGGCATATAAAAAAGGCAATGATAGCCTAAAACACTGCATTTTTGCAGATGCTTGCTTGCCCGATTGCTCGATTCTACTGGGCCGAGTTCCGTCCCGGTCTGAAGACCGGAGACAATTTTTCTGAACCTTTCCGAACTGGTTCCGATCTAGACATTCCCTCTGAGTCCCAGCATTATGATTGTTTTATGTTCTACAGATCAACGTTGCTTAGGTAACAGGCCCATAGCAGTGCTCAGTTATATGCACCCAGTGTCTCAGAAAGCAGTCTTGGTTGAATTACCTGCAAATCCCACAAGATAAGCCAATCACAAAGCTGGAATTTTGAAAATCACTGTTCAGTTATAATAAAAAATAACAATAAATCACTCATAGAGCGCGGAAACTATGTGTATATATTCTACCGTGCATATTAATATTAATACCCATGGTCATCAGGTACATTTCAAACCCACACAATGATATTGCATACTTTCTCAACTCCCCGGGGAGCATACTAGCCGTGCTGCCACTGATGATGGCGCAAAGGCTAATTAACACCCGACCATGGTACCCATTTATACACCTTGGTAGAGAGCAGCAACTGTGGATAAATTGTCTTGCTGAAGGACAAAGGCAGTGGGCAGGGTTCGAACTCGGGATCTCATGATCAGAAAGCGCGCGCTCTACCGATCTTGCCACACTACATCCACACAGTTACGGAACGAATAACTGTTTTTAAGAAAATGGCTACAAATTAAAATGTTCCATTAGAGTTTACTTATTTCAATGACAAATGGCACCTTAAGGGACATTCCAACTTTTGTAGTTTATATTGATACTGGAACTGCCCATCAATAACATGCACATTACTCAATAGCTATCAAAACTATTATTAATTTACTCCCGACATTCTATTCATAAAAAAAGAGAAAACGGCATAATCTATTGCCTGTCCTTGTTTATCATCACAGACAGAATCTGTTCTTTAGAAAGATGGATATTTTTCATGAACGAAGGGTCTGAATTTTCTTGATTGAAAACATTTTCAACAAAATTATAATAATTTCATCATCTCATAATCTACTATCTTGATTGAAAACATTTTCAACAAAATTGTAATAATTACATCATCTCATAATCTAAGTCTATCACAAATGTTATGAGTGCAACAACCTTAAACACAACTTACAGACTTAGGTTTATACCAACAGGAAATCATTACACACTGGTGCAGTACGTATCCAAATGTGGTTTGTGGCTAAGCAAATGTTCACAATGAAAACAGGACATACGTACATGTACAGGTAGGTCTAAGGCATGACAATTCTAAATTTGTCATATATGTCTGTAACATATAAACATTTGTTGAATAGTAATCTAAATTTACTCTAATTTCAACAAATCAACCTTTTGCGTGACTCGCGTGACATTCATCAAGTGCATTTTGAGGATGATAAATTTGCAAAATGCTTACAACATAGAAGGAAAAACTTCCTGTTTTCTCAAAATGAATGTCATAGCTATTTAATAATGGAAGACTAAGGGACAGCTGATGGTTCAAAGATTTTTTGTTGTTGGACACTTATATGCAGCCAGAGGCCTCTATTTTGACCCAAAACTTCCCATACGTTCATAGGGCTGTAACTTTTCAGAAATAGGCTCCCCTAAAAAAAAAAGAGATTTATTTAAAACCATTTCAACATTACTGTTCCTAAATATATTAATCACAAAGTGGTTCTTTGTACTTGATTTTTTAAGTTTTATGACGACAGTTACACGGAATCAATGATATGGAATGATTATATTTGTTTCTTTTTCTTGTGTTTTGACAGACGTTTGTGGCCTGGACTATACAGTAGGGTTCCTTATTTGGGAGGCTTGAATGGCCAAGTTCTTTCACTTTGATGACACTGAATGTACATCAGGGGGAGAGAGCTTGACCATGATGTAAGACCAGCCCACAGGTAAATGATCATACAAGGGTATAACCATTGACATGCTATACACACAATTCCCCACAAGTCGCACATAATACATCATAGACAATGCATGTATCCCTATGGTAATTGTAATATCAGGGGGCGATTTTGAAAATGAGGGGACAAAATCGCCCTCAGCCTGATGTGTTGGCTCGTCAACAGTTCACAATACACGCCAGCCATACAGTGGGCCGTATGCATAAAAACAAGCAATTGCTTATGCAAAAGATCAAGTTCAAGCAATTGCTTGAATACATATGCACAAGCTTTTGCTTGTGCTGAAACCTTTTGCTTGCACTGCCTAAGCAATGGCTTACGTGTTGGACAAAGGATCGTTACGGTTGTGCGAACATCGCACTGCAGGACAACAATGCTTCGTGCCCGACCTGGCAGCAGTATTTTTGCTTACGCAAATAGGGGGGAAACAGCACAGATCATTAGGGGGTTTCTGTGCAGATCGATGGACGAAAATTGCCGTAAAAAGTCTAAAATAACAGAAATTGTATTAAATATGAAATCACAACATAACATCTGAAATAAGGAGCTCGTAATCATCCTGAAACGGTATGAAAATTTGATCCATAAACGCGAATGCCCTGAGTAAGCAAGAGCTCAAGCTGGTCTGGATGTGCTTGAAAAAACGCAAGCAATTGCTTATCAAGACAAGTAAAAGGTTCGTTTTATGCATACGGTTTCAAGCAATTGCTTACGAGCAGTAAGCAATTGCTTGTGCTTGTAAGCAAATGCTTTTGCTTGCAAGCAATTGCTTGTTTTTATGCATACCGATTCAAGCAAAAGGCTAGCACAAGCAATTGCTTGTTTTTATGCATACGGCCCATTGTCTAAACACTGCCTGCTACACACAACAGTATGGCAGGGCTCTACGCTTACATTTTTAATCAGTGTCCCACTCCCAGTCAGGCCAGTGAAATAATTTCTCCCCATTTTCTGGTGGCTCGAAAGAAAAATGTACTGGCCTGAAAATTTTGTTTCATAAGTAAACTTTATACTATTCAAAATCTTTCCTGATCAAACATGTGATTATAGATGAATCATGACATGGAAAAAAACAAGATTTTTCTAATTTTGTCAATGTCAGGTTTTAAAAACAAATCTGCTTGTAGCGGAACACCAAAATATGACTTTTATACATTTTTTGCTGGCCTGAACTGCAATTTCACTGGCCCAGGGCCAGTGCGAGTGACGAGCCTTGAGTATGGTAATGTATATGAGTGGAACAGCCCTAGTTTCCACCCCTGCAGCCATGGGGCTACCCCTACTAGCCCCATAGTAGTTCCGACTGTGAACGTTTTATACCGCGCAGAGCCCACTATAATTCATCCATTCCACTATCACTACAGGCCCACTAAACGCGCAATGCCCTCTGATCGCGATACCCGGAAATGTTTGCTACCTCCATGAAGATTACGTACGAGCGTATATTGCCATATATGTGCACGGGGGCCGAGAGAAAGGCGATGATGATATAGCGATACTTTAAAACTTTATTATTCCCAAAGTATGAGTATTGGTATTTCCCGAAGTGCCCCTGATATTTGTTTGTAAGACACGAATTTGAAAGAACAAACAATTTTAATGACAGAATAACCTTTATTTCATCAAAATCGGTTCAGAAACGGATGAAATATCTACACCATAAACATATTTTTATTCAAAAATTCTACACCGGGGGAAAGTTGTTGATGATTATCTCTATTGAATCATTATTTTAACAAAACTTTAAATGCACAATTTTGTATGAAAATGGCCCAAACCAACCATTCTTTTAGAAAGCGCCCTCTTGAGTTGCAATGACTCTTTATGAATGATAACAGAGGATTTAATTAGTCGTTTGTAATTGTGTATACTTTTCGAGCATGGTGAAATTTTAACTATTATTTTGTACCGTAACGGTGCAGGTTTTGATTACTAAAGTTAAGTTTAACCAATACTCGACTATCCCTTTAAATAGGACAAAATAAACACGGGCGACTCAATCCCGCCCCACAACACGTCGGGGCCCCGTCCAACGATACATCCGGTCAATGTATTAAATTAGATACAGTTATGCTTGTGTACTTGCTAATAAAGTAGCTTCGCCGCTCCACCCCCATCACCCCCCCCCCCCCCCCCCCCTCGACCACAATTGCCTGCATGAAACATAACCCCGTGTCCCCTAAGCTTTTCATATCCAAACTAAGTTCTTCGGCGTATATATTTTGTCATATTCTTGTGAAACCCGATGCTGATTTTTCTTTGAAGGGAATAGTAGCCGTCTATAAGTATATATAGTATATTGCATAATAAATGATCAGATACCTCCCACATCTATTCTACCCCCCCCCCCCCCCCCCCCAGACGTCGTCTCTGGTATAGTACAAATGTAGTAGCTTCCACTGATTCACGGCTGGCATAATACAATAATCTTACCGCAAGATGGCGAGAATGTATAATCGTGTACGGAGCGAATGAGCAAAAGAGTGACCATTGTCGATGGTCAGTGAGCTATGCAAACAAACTCCGTTACGGCGGGGGTGACTCCGTTGGCTTAATATAATGCACAGCCTTCTGCCTGAGTGTTATGAGCGCAGCTAAATTGAAGCTGTCGTCATTTTATCGTCGATGCACTTACAAACACGATGCCAATCGGGAATAGCGATCATTACCATACCATCCGCGTAATATAAATATTGAAATTATTAAAAACCTGGCTAGTTTCACAACGTGTTATATCTAAAATGGTTTCTCAATATATTATTTGTTTTATCTACTCCAATTTATATTCTTACAAATAATTGTATGGCGATAAATCGTTAGTCAATGCTCGGCGCCTTAACTTTAGCAACTGCATTGCTGACTTTCCCCTTTCTTCGATCTGGATCACGACGGTCGGGGAGTCGCCGAATCCTCGGGGTGAGGATATCTCGAGTGGGACATGATTTGAGGGGTTGAAGCTTACTGTATTAATATAATAGATTCTGATTATCCATGCCACATGTAGCTACCACTCCTATACTCCAGGTGTGTAGCGGTAGCGTCAGTCTGGACGCACGGTTGCCGTATGGTCCCCTTGCGGCCGCCTTGCGTCTGCCTTGGTATTTGCCAAAAACATACAGCCACCGAAGGGACGCCCTAAGGCGACCGTGTGTCATCACTTCAAAGGCTGTACGGCAACCGCAGATTTTTTTTCTCCACAAATTTAAAATATGCCGTGCGGCTACCCTAACATATGTGACTGCTAAAGTATGTGACCATGGCAAATGTGACTGAGGTTGATGATTAATCACCTCGTTGTTTTGCCTGGGCCAGTTTCAAATTCCTCGCCCTCCCACTGTAGAGAGCTTTTGCACTTTTTGGCTTGGAAATTGTGCGATTTTATGCATACTTTAGACAGAAATCTCACATAATATGTAGTGTAAGTCTAGGAAACAAACATACATAATGCATGAATTTATCTGTCTAGTACCATTTGGGAAAAGGAAAAAAATCCTTCAGGAAAGGTTGTTAGTACTTCATAGTTTATCAATGTACCTGCAAAATGAGCCAGTGTATGAACAAAGAATTATGTATATAATGAAATACAGAACATTTATATGATTCATCTTTTGCAATTTAAAAAAAGTTACATCAAAATTAATTTCATATGTATGCATTTCTAATCTGACTGCCCCAATGGAAATGCCACTCTACTCTGTCCATCTGGGCCCAATACAGATTCATGATTTATTGTGTGATTATAAAATCAAGTACTATTAATCATAAAGAGTAATTAATCAATCCTACAAATTACAATCAAGCTATTGATAGCATGATCAATCCTGAATCTTTATGTTACAGGGCCCTGGATAATGGGATCACCCTGGCTAAGCCAATGACTGGTTTGTACTTACTCGTGCTTGCATCCTCTATGGTGCCAAGATGTTGCAGCGAGCCAAGCAACGCCTCCATTTTCTCCTCATCTACATGGTACAAATAAAAGCAACAACAAAATTATAGTTCATGTGTTCAAACTTCCAAGTTGCAGAGCGTGCATGAATAACTTGATTTATGCACGTACACAACTGGATTCACATTTGTGGACAGCATTTAGAGATACATGTTCATTAAATGTTTGGAGATGTTGTGAAGAGCAGCACTTGACTCAAAAAATTTATCTGCACCAAACGGTCCAGACCATTGATATTATGAATAGGAAACTGCATGACTGGGCAAGTCAGAAGATACATTTTGGTCACCCCTGCAGCTGCATAGCCATAGCGCAGGCATGGGTTGTTCAAAAGAAGGTTTGTATACTATGACTATGAGACATGTAACATTTATCATGCGTACATTGAGGATAATGGTAATGTTCTGTATCGCAAAAGAATTAAGTCAAGAAATTATCTATGGTACAATGTAATTATGTTTTTTTGTCGGCAAATTTGTTGTTATAATGTTATGAATATATTTGGCTCGGAACATTTGTATATAGGGAGAACGACCGAATACCGCAATCACGCATTTGTATCTGCTAACACGCAAAACTTTGCTACAAAAAACCTAGGGTAGAATTCATATTTTTCAATATTTTACCATGAAATTGGTATCCTCTTGAAGCTTAATCCTTCCTTGATCTGGATATAGCATTAGTTGTTCCTAAATCGATGTTTTAACACCCGAAAAAACAATCTGAATGCGCAGTGAGTTAGGAGACTTCGCGGTAGTCGCGGTAGGGACTGCACTTGAAAACTTCATTTTGCTACCACAGTGCATAAATTTTCCCAACTTCCATGCCAGAGTAGGGGTTCGTAAACTCCCTCTACGTTGAATTTGAGGCCATTGTCATGTAGAGCAGAATCTGATCTTTCGAATGACACCAAATTCGCCGGAATTTTTTGGAATTTTCACCTTGCAAATTGATTTTTTTGAAGGATTGTTTTGCTGACATTTTTGCATCGATTTTCGGCACAAAAATTCGACGAAAAATCGTTTAAAACTGGAGGAAGGAATCTGAAAAAGGTATGGAAAAGTAGTATTTTATGAAAGAGTGTTGATTTCTCTACACATTGAAATACATTACTATGGGAGTAGTAATAGCGCTAAGCTGCGATCATCCAATGTAAACAAATTGCCCACGTACTGATTTTGATATTTTTAGCCATGTTGAGGCATGCGTTTTCTATTTATAGCGCTGGGGCACGCGCAGAGCATAGTTACCGTCCATCGGCTGAAACTGGCAGAACCAAACTTTGTACCTTCTACCTCTAAAATTGGAATATCTCCACTAATATTGAAGCTAATAAGTTGATTTAAGCACCATTATTTTTCTCACTTTACAAGCTTTCCAATGATATTAAGTTTGTTGAGGTTCCTTCAACAAATCCAAAAGTCACCGAACTCCCTAATAGTATCATGTAAACAAATGTCTGAATGATAAATGTTACATGTCTCATACAAAGTACAAACGTTCTTCTAACTTAGAATCTAAGGCATGGTGCTAGTTGCTCTAGCATTTTTGTAGAGCACTGGCCCTGAATAAGATTAAGAAAGACACATTTCAATCAATAGCAATCCAAGTCTGAGACAATGTCATTTATAAGATATTCTACTCTACTCTACTCAGCATTCTCTTGAAGACATGCCCACGACTTTGCATGCATGACTAAAAGAACCGATGCGCTATACAAATTGCATCTATAGGTTCTTTCAGTCATGCATATTACCAGGTCGTGGGCACGTCTTCGAAGAGAATGCCCTCTTCTCAGTACTCACCCAAAGACTCTTCTCTTTCCAGTGCAATAAACTTGCTCTTCATCTCTAACTTTACTGTCTGTTCACTTCCACAATTGTTGTGTCCATCAACAGAACTTTCTTCATCCTCGATCTCAATCTTACACTTTCGCATACTTGACCTTACTTGTACACTACCCTTTGATTTACTTGTCCTTGTTTTTCTCGGTGGCATACCTAAGCTTTCCTCATTAAAATTCTTTATAGAAAAATAACAAGTAGGTTTAATTTCGGAAACATAAGCAAGCACTCCAAAGCTTCAGCTACAGATCACTAACATTATCTATGCCGAAGGACCTGGCGGAGCAGAGCTGCTGTATACCGCTGGAAATGTTTATTTTGAAGTTTAAAAAATCCGCGGGTAAACAAGGTAAAATGCTAGGCGAATACCATATCAACATTAAAACAGTTTCGTAGAATGATATCACAAAACATACCTAGGTCAGCTTCAGCCATGACGTGTTTCTCTGTTCATAGAAATTCTTGCGCAATTTCTCGATCGGGAAGTCCCTAAATGTCGAAACGGGATCAGCCAGCCATCGATGTATTGCCAAGACTTTTGCACACGGATCGGTAATTGCTAAATTATTATCGAGGGAAGAATTTTAGTGCCGTCTGCATATTTTACAGTCAAAAACTTAAAATTGAGAATGTCTTTTTACGTTCGCATTGCATGTACTGCATATTATCCCTAAAGAGATCGGATATTTGGGTGGAACTGTAATAGCAAATATGGGAATCCCCTTTATGTGCCTTGTCCTTGAGTGGCTAAAACATGTCTCGTGACTAAACACAAGCTGAGGCTATTCTACATTTCTAGACGGTACGCACTGAGTTGGATTATAATACATGTATTACCATTCATTACGGTTCTTCTCATCGAAGTATACGGAGTCCCGGGGGGGGGGGGGGGGGGGGGTACTCACGTATATTGGGTATACGGGGATGTGCCGCTGGGAAGGGTGACTTTTTCAAGAAAGATCCTTAGACATGGGTCCCCTTTTCATCAAAAAAATCCTTAGACATGGGTCCCTTTTTTCATATTTCCCCTTTTTTATACGGGATTTTGGGATTTGCCGATGTGAAATTGCAAAATTTGTCAAGCTCGCTACGCTCGCTAACTTAAAACCACAAAATTTGCGGGAAATACACCCAAAACAAGTGCCGCAGGCGAAAAAAAAATCCTTACACATGGGTCCATTTTTCGCAAAAGGACACTTAGATGTGGGTATGGGTTTGGAGGTCTCAGCCGCACACCCCCGTCCGACTATAATCTGAGTACCCCCCCCCCCCCCCCCCCCCGCCCCGGGGTACGGAGTATACTACCACTGCTCTTCTGCAGCAACTGCCTCCGCAACCTCAGTACATGAAGAAGTCACATCACATCATCACATATAAGTCATATTATATCTATCGAACCCTGCACAGATAATTGAGTTGCTGTTTTGTTTTACGTGGCTGGTGGACTAGAGGAGGGGTTCGGGTGGGGTGGGGGGGGGGGGGGGGGACCCGGGGGGCACTAAAATTATTTTTTGACGGGGGTGTGCCGCACGGAACTCTGAAATGGGGGTCTGAAGAGCCGACTACAAGCACAAAATATAGGGTCTTTGGAGCTACAAAAACCCTGAAACAGGAGTTAAGGAGCAGACTAAATTTACAAAATACATAGACTTGGAGCTACCAAAGACCTACAGAAACCCTCAAAAAGTCTCAAATGGTGGTCTAAGGAGCCAAACTAGAAGAGAATAATGGACTTGGCGCTAGTATGCATAAAAACAAGCAATTGCTTATAAGCAAATGCTTTAAGCACAAGCAAGAGCTTGTCAAGCAAAAGATCAAGTTCAAGCAATTGCTTAAATTCGTATGCACAAGCCTTTGCTTGTGCTCAAACCTTTTGCTTGCACTGCCAAGCAATTGCTTACGTGTTGGACAAAGGATCGTTACGGTTGTGCGAACATCGCACTGCAGGGCAACAACGCTTCGTGCCCGACCTGGCAGCAGTATTTTTTATTACGCAAATAGGGGGGAAACAGCGCGGAGCATCAGGGGGGTTTCTGTGCAGATCGATGGACAAAAATTGCCGTAAAAAGTCTAAAATAACAGGAATTTTATCACAACATAACCTCTGGAATATGGAGCTTGAAATCATCCTGAAAAGGTACGAAAAATTGATCCTTAAACGCGAATGCCCTGAGTAAGCAAGAGCTCAAGCTGGTCTGGATGTGCTTGAAAAAACGCAAGCAATTGCTTATCAAGACAAGTAAAAGGTTCGTTTTATGCATACGGTTTTAAGCAATTGCTTACGAGCAGTAAGCAATTGCTTGTGCTTGTAAGCAAATGCTTTTGCTTGCAAGCAATTGCTTGTTTTTATGCATACCGATTCAAGCAAAAGGCTAGCACAAGCAATTGCTTGTTTTTATGCATACGGCCCATTAGCTCCGTCGCTCCATGAAAACTCTTTGCCTCTTATGTGCACTAGAATGAGTAACTATAGGCTGCCAGGATGCCCTGAACTTTAGCTGATTTTGGACCTCAAAACAATTGCATCTTCTCTGTTAGGGACTTCATGTTGAACTCTAAAGTTCAAACACAAGCTGGCGCTATGTCAGTAATTACTTTACTAACCTATACAGTTTTAAACACAAGCTGGCGCTATGCCAGTAATATTAATGAGAGACTTGCAGACCTTGAATAATAATAATAATATGGACCTACATTAAATTTATGCATAGAATCAATAAATCAACAATTGTGTAATACATACAAATGACACTTTTAAGAGTCAACAATGAAATTAGCAAAATACTCTGAAAATCAGCAATGAAAGATATCATTAATTTTAAATGAGAAAAAAGGACATTTTTCAAACACCTTTCACTACATGTGTCCATTATCGTTGCCAGTATTTGTTTAAGGGGAGTGTTTTAGCTTCATTCAGAGTAGCGTAGTTGGGATGTGTTTGAATACCTAGGTAAAACAGTAATTTTGTTCGGTAAGCCCTTGTAAAAATTTACCACGGTAGTACCATGGTAAAAAACCATGGCACGGTACAATACCATGGTGACACAGTATATTGGCCCTGGTTCTGTACCATGGTATTACCGTGGTTAAACCATGGATACCATGGTAATACCATAGTTAAACTATGGGTACCAGGGTAGTGCAGTGTATACTATGGTATGGTATGGTATTACCATGGTACTACCGCGGTAATACTATGGGTGCCATGGTACTACCATGGTCAAAATATGGGTACCATGGTATTACCATGGTACTAACGTGAATACCATGGTGTCACGGGCGTAGACATGTCATTGATACCCATTCAACTGCGGGGGGGGGGGGGGTGATCTATTCATTCATCCCCCCTAATGAATAGGTATTACGTAAGTCGCTACGCCCGTGCATGGTTTTACCATGGTACCTTTTTATAGGGAGGGGCCACTTTTTATGCATGTGGTTGAATGTAGCGTACACATCAGCGTGAACCACCCCTCCCCCCTCTTGTGGGTACATACTTTGTAGATGGCCCCATAATAGGGGGAATTGTTTGAACATCCCAAACACCCCTCCCCCCTCCCCCCTTGGTACGCCTATGCATACATTTAGTTATGTACTTGTAATGCCATGTTAATTTTTGGCGTATACATGCTGTCTCCCTCTTGGAGCCCCGATAAGAGACTGATAACATCCTCTATATGGGGTCTTGGGTATGTGTACAGGAACTGTCTTTTCTGTCTACCTCCCTCTGTGGTTATATCTGGTTTAATCTTGGCTATATGCACGATATAGAGGATTTACATGAAATTCCAAACTGATTTAGTTTTTAAATATGAATTAACACAGAGTTCATACAAATTTAAAACACACTAGCTATTAAAAAACAAATCCTTAAACATTTTTACAATTTGAATACAACATGCATGTTCGCAATTGTGTAGTGTACTGTATATTGAGGACTATTTTGATTGTTAATTGTATAAAAAGTTTTATATGTGGTGAAGAAATTTGGGTCTGTCTTCATTCACAAGGTTTACGTGGCCTATTTGTCTAGGTTGTCTAGTTGTCTAAAAGCCAAAGACCTTGGTTTGAGTCTTGGCAGATACAGTTTTTTAGACTGTGCCAATGGAGAAGCTTTGTTTATTGCTATAGCTTTTAATTCTTCCTTTCCAATAATATATTCATCAGAAAATTATTCTTCATAATAAATAACGATATTGCATAATAAAATTTAAAAAGACAAACACACACACACTCATCTTACACAAACAACAAACACACACACACACACACACACATACACAAATACACACACACTCCACAAAATGTATAGGTACATAAGACATAAACTTTAAGGTGCAAAATAAAACTCAAGGAAATATTTCCAACAGGTCATATGCAATTCTACACAGATATTTTATTTTTTTGCATCAGTGAAACATACAGTGATAATATCAAACCTTAATATAATATCAAACAGGCCTCCATGAGGCATATCAAATGTACATTATTTCACAACAAGAAATTCAACGTTAACACTCCTTCAGCCATTCAGGTGTTAATACTGCAGTAGCAATCGTCTGAATCAATGAAAGCGAAGCAAAGTGGTAACGCAACCAGATTTCAAACTCTGCAAAAGTTATTCAAATTGGAAAGTTATACAAATTGGAAAGTAATTTCATCATGCAACGATGGACAATATATATTTTTTTTGCTCCAGCTGATTTTGTTCTCTCCAACATCTTGGTTACAAAATAACAAATATTCCAAGGATTATCTTCTTTAAATGAAAGTATTTGATAAATCTATGACACAAACAGTAATCAATGTGCAGCCATTACTTTATTAAATCATTACAAAAATCTGTTTAAAGCTCCTACCCACGGGGCCGATGTGTAAATTATTACTGTACAATATGAAACACACACACAAACACAGGAACAACAATGCTTAAACCTAGCAGACATCTAAATTATCATTACCGACAATAGTACATTCGTTAACATGAAGAAAAAAAAAGAAACTGAAAAGCGTTATTACGATATGTTAATCCTTTCGAGGCTAATCAATTTTGGTGTAACACCCATACTCGATAGACCCAAGCCCAAGCCCGATATATATAGGGTTCATCTAGTCTCCAATCGGTTAAACCAGGGATGTAAGCCTTGCAAGGGGTCTACAAGTCGAGAGCCTGAAAGTTGAGTCTTGTTATAATTTTTGTTTTAATTAGAATGAGTCAGAATGTCTATGTGATTGGGGCCTGAATTCAGACTTTTGCCTAACGGCTCAAGCATCCCTGGTTTATTTGATGAGCATTACATTGAATGGCACATGAGAGACAGATTCCTTTAATGACAGAAGCTTTTAGCTTATTCACTACCCAGACAGTTCAATAGCTTATTGAGGATTGTTTACTTTTCATGAACACAACCAACAAGTATCATACACTTAGCAAATTTCTGCAAAAAAAAAGATCATGAAGACACCATTACAAAGTTTACAAAGTTTAAAAAGCGTACAACCCTATAGTGTAGGGAATGGACATTGGACACAGTCATTATGATACAACACAATACTGACACCCATTTAACAATTTGTGTACCTTATTAACACACACTATGATGCCACGTTATAGAAATTTACAAAATAAAACCATTTGTTCAAACAAAAGAAAACAATTTGTTAAACAAAAGAAACAATTATGTTTTCACAAAATAACACTTTCTGTATAAGATATTGCTTGACTTGTAAGTGCATAAATCACGTTTCATTTGTCATAAACAAATACAGACAACACCTAAAAGAAAATTGTCACAACATGCTCATCAAAAGAAGAAATTTATATATTTTAAATATTTACTTTAACCCATATCAAAATACAAATTGTGCATTGTCAATAGCATTGGAGTAGAAGAATAACAGAAAATGGAATATGCAAGAACAAGATCGTTGGAATCATCAAATTGAGAAAGATCAAGTTTTCATAATGAAAATCGTCACTTGAAATCATTAACAAATTGTAAAAATGTATGAACTCATAGATATTTCTGGCATCAAAATTAGTTATTACCATTTGATAAAATGAAAAGAGAAGGTCAGCCTGATTTCGTTCTGATTATGTACAAAGGTGATTATTTCAAAGTGTCTCAATTGCAGCATTGATTGACATATGAGAAACATACCGTTAACATCCGACTAAGGCTTTTATAATGCCAACAGTGTATTGCTTGTTGTAAATTCAATTTCACTTATGACATCCCTCATCAAGCATTTGAATTTGTCCAATGGCATATAAACCAGCAACACTTGAATTTGCCTGGAATATAATGTACATTATATTTCACCAATGCGTCTGTCTACAGCAACAAAATATGCAAGAGGATTCCCTCTACTTCACCTTAGAAGGGTGATTTTAATTCAACAAAGATTTGTTAGGGTTCAGTGGATGCCGAGTCTGCTGTAGTGATCCCAATCCGATTCACTACATAATTCCCACTAAGCCAGACGATCAAGTCTGGTCATTTATCATGAGCAAACAGCCCTTCCCCCCAAAAAAAAAGAAAAAGAAAAGAAAAAAATGTAAACAAAAACACACACATACACAAAAACCTTAAAAAAACAACAAAAACAAAACACAACAACAAGCAAACATAAATAATCTGCATATTATACATTTTAAATGAGAGTACCATATAATTATGAAGGTGAAGTTGAAGAAGATGATAAGATAACAAAAACAGATACAAAATCTTCTTGTTTAAACATAACAAAACAAAACAAAGGATACACATTTTGTTTGCTGGAACAGAGTTTAGAGTAGAACAAAAAACAAAATTGTCAAATAGAATGCACTTCATTTATCATTATATCCCCAAAATGTGCATATATACAACTAAAATATGCTTTATTTGACTTCTCCTAGTTGGGAAAGTAAAACAGTATAGATTAAATTTGGATAATCCAAACCTCAAATTTGTTGATTATGTGACAAGAGGCAAGAGCTAGTTTTAAGATCTGCATACCGCTTATTAAATGGCAACACAAATGTAATCAAATGCACTATTATCAACTAATAACTTTCTTTGGATATGTTCACTGTTCCTACTTTTAACTTCAAGATTATGAAAAGCGTGTTTCATATGACCCTTCCGTTACCACACCCTGTAAACCCAAATGACTTTCACATATGATGACATAAATGGTACCCTGGGGTACCAAACGAATATCCGCCATTTTGTTTAATTATTTATTTATTTTTTAGGGCTGTACCGGGGTATAGCGTGCATACTTGCGCGCGCTGCACTGCATGCACAACGCAATACGGTTATGCTTCGAGTGGACACAAGATGGCGCTACACAACGCGGTACCCCGGGGTACAACGGTACCCCGTGTGTCATCATATATACAAATGCATAACATCTCAATTATGGGTACAAGTAGCTTATTTAAAACCAAACGGAAAATGCTACACCACACTCCCAATTGTAACTATAAAAAAAAAAAATGGAAGATTGGATACAAAAGGGAATCTCTTTAAATTGAAGTATTCAGTATTATGAGAGTCAATATAGGGTCTAAATTTGTTATCCTAGCAGAATCTTCTTCTTATATCAGTATTACGGCAATATTAAAAGCAAGAATGGGCCGTAGGCATACAAATAAGCAATTGCTTTATATGCTAGGTTTTTGCATGGGAGAAGGTACTAGACTCTTCTATAATTTTTTCCCTAAACAAAATCAATGAAAAATCAATGAAATACAGAAGGGGAAAATCCTTTAAAATAAAGTAATACATACGAGTGCGCTCCTCCCCAATAATTTAAGTACCAATCCAAGAACACGCTACCTCATTAGGGGAGGTTTATCATCTCTACCAAAGACTCTAAGATCATGGATGACTCCCGAAGGGTAGCATTGGTGATGAGGAGCACACCCACATGCCCAAGTCAAGCAAAAGCAATTGCTCATGTGTATGCCCAAGGTGCAACGCACAATGCATCCTGTTACTGTTCTAACACAACTCCTCAGCTGGCAAGATTGTTTATTTTATTTTATTTTATTTTGTAAATTGATTCTTTGATAGTTTTAAATTGCTCTTTTGCATAGAGGATGGATAAGAATTAAATTTGAGACACAAAGGGCACTCAAATCTTTTCCTCTACTGTTATGATGTTCCTACATAATGCTTCAGCTGGCAAGTTTATTTTGTTCTTTTGAATTTTACAAAATGATTAGCTCATATAGTTACCACTGGCCCTTTACCAAAGAGGATGGACAAGAGTTATATAATCAGGAAGAACAAACAAATTATTTTAAAACAATTTTCCTCTACTGTTTGTGAAGTTCCTGGCTTATTGAGCATGTTAAGATATTTTATTATTTAAACAAAAATGCATTCTACGCTTACTGACTAGCAGCCAAAGTAACACTGGCTCTTTTTTTAAAGATGATAGTTAAGCATGGACACATTTTTACCATACAACATATGAATGGAATCAATTCTACATGGGCTGTTATCAGTGCTTTAAATCATGACTTAAAACAATTTGTATCAAATGTAAAACAAACAAAAAACAATCTGCAGACAACAAACATGTGTTATTATATAATTCTCCACCACGTTCTGTTTAGTTTTTCATCTAATGAAATACTGTACAGTATGTGAGTGTATAATAAAGATTCATAAATGTACATCCAAACACAAACAATTTCATCAGCAATTTTGTATATAGAAATATGTATACAGGAATCATGAATATAGGAAAGACAGAAATGAAAGTTGATCAGACATTTAGAAAGGTCTTCATTAACTCTCTCGACTTCATTACAACATTAATTAAATATCCCATTCAAAGTCAACTACTAACGCAACAAATGAATGATACAGCGATGTCAAGTTTTCAACATTTTCCACAGCAAATGGCGCAAAAGCACGAAACAAAAAGACAAATGTGCGACAGGACAAATTATAATGGAAAACTTGTTTGGCCGAATCAAGCATTGATGGAGAAATTTTTTGAACAAATCTCTGTGATCTTGCGCTGTTTCATGAATTCAATAAGTTCTACAAACCCCTCACTTGTTTTGGTAAAATAAGACTGAATATATGCAATATCGATTCATTCTAGTGACCAAAAACCAACGTGCTAAAGAAACAAAAATCAGTTGTTTAGTCGTAATTTTTTTTAGCATCAATTATATTATGGTGGCAATCTTTCACATAAGCCTGCATCAATGGTCTGCTGATCATGTATCACGTAACTGGTAGTCAATTTTGCATGGATTTTTTCAATTAAATGTTTAAATATATATATATATATATATATCTTAATCATTTATGATTACTCCTTGCAATTATATATATATATATATATATATTTTAAATCTCTTAACAATTTCATGCCCAACAAGATATTATTGAAAGTTTGTATTATACAGCAGAATAATACATATATAGAAGTGAGCATGAAAGGGAACAATTTATCAAAACAAAGCAGAAACAAAATAATTTTCTAAATTTTTGGTATATAACTGTACTATCAATTGTCAGCACTTGGTAATTGCAACATTTGTTCAAATTCTGCGCCAGTCGGCAATCAACATTCAATCAAGTATCATAGCAACCCTGATAAAGCTCATTGAGGGCCGCTATTCATTTACCTTTCATTCAGCCCACTGATGTACAAACACAGAATGGAATGAAGCACGGAAAGCTCGAAAACCAAGGGCCATATGCATTTAAACAAGCAGTTGATTGGACTTTTTCTCAGAGTTGAGCTCAATATCTCATCTATCATATGTCTATTCTCTCACAATAGAAACGTAATGGCGATGTTCAGTTCATCTAAAAGCTGAAGCGTGTAAAAGCAGTTGCTTGTTTTCATGCATATGGCCCATTATTATGGCATATTTGATCATGGCAGACAAACCACAGAATTAAGAGCTCTAAAGACATTTTTTGTTATACATGGTATGTTGTGTAAATGTACACCCCCAGTACTGAAAGAGTTATTGGCATGAAATAGTGTCATACACGAGCCATTTAAAAAAAATTACCACATTTCATGCATATTTTGAGACAACAATTTAATGCTTGGGGCTTGCCAGACATGGCAACACTTATTTTATGCAGATTACATTACAAACCCCTTAGGGGAAAATGGAAATTGCAACACCTGGTTCCTATGCCTGTGTAGATGTATAGTATACAGTATTATATTGAATGTGTAAATGAATAGATATCTTCATCACTTTAGCTTATACTCTGATACTAATCATATCAATGAACAACCATTTCACTTACTGTCTGGAAAATTACAATTTTTGAATTATTGAATTATTGAACTTTTTATATTTGTTTGTATTCAAGACTGAAAATAAGCCTAATTCCAGACCTTTGTAACAACAAAAAACAAAATGGTCCATGTTTAAATGCACTGTTATGTATAGTATATTTGTATTACCCTGGCTACACCATAGCTGTCATGATAAGGCTCACAAAGCATTTCAAGAAATAATTGTTCATATCATGTTCATCAGCTTAAATTAGTAATGTTGATAATAACAGGACATTAACTACCATAGTGGCAAGAAAAAGAAATTCATATGAAGTTATTTTGGAGGAAAAAAGATAAACCAGGAATTCCATTTTTTTCTTTTAAATGCACCATTCATGTATAACCCTTTGAATACCAATAACTGGCACAAGACTCTGTACAGTATGATAATACACTTTATACCTTCATTGCTTTTGTTTTTAAATTTGTACTGAAAGGGTTTATTAAAGACGGACAGTTGATACAAAATTGCATGAAAGCTTTGCATAAGTACAAAAAAAGGTGTGTCGGCTCCATCCATTCATGGAATGATGGGATGTAGGGTGGTAAGGTGAGTTGAGAGGAGACGAGGGGTGAATAAATACCCCTCTC
Source organism: Echinarachnius parma (assembly GCA_037951105.1). Lineage (NCBI taxonomy): Eukaryota > Metazoa > Echinodermata > Echinoidea > Clypeasteroida > Echinarachniidae > Echinarachnius > Echinarachnius parma. Next base: position 52,188 of record JBAMJV010000426.1, read on the forward strand.
CTTCCAATGGATTTGTTGAGGGGTAACTCCCCCCTCTAGGTGAATTGCCCCCGTCCTCACTAGCACGGCTCAGGTGGCTCTGGCTTTGTGCGTAAGGTCTTGCGTGAAGTTGAAGCTGGCTATGGAGAGGCGGTCGCAACCGCCAAAGTACTTGCTGATTATCACATAAGCCAACACGATCAGAACTGTGCACCACAGCACCACAGGGTACGTCCACAGAGCCCATATGGTCAGAATGTCTACTATCACCCAGAAGGCAACCACGAAGCGTATATACGGGATGTTCTCTTCTGACAGGTTGCGCATGGGGTAATCTACTTGGCCCTCAAAGGTGTTCTTGCCACCAGGTGATGTGTAGAACTGCAAATGGATCAAATTAATCGGTTTTAATCAATTTTCAATTGAATACAAACATACTTTTATACAAAAATAAATTCAATTTTATTTAGTGATTAAATGAGATTCATCCAGGTGCGTGTGTATGATGAAAAAAGTTATTTTTCAGTATCATCATCATCATTATTATCATCACCACCACCACCATTACCATCTCTTTCTAACTTCACAACCATAATCATTAAATTCAACCACAGAGAAAACTGACCTGAAATATAAAAGTTAATTAAATAAAAGGATTAATGAAAAATCAGCTTCAACCGGGAATTAAAACTGAGACCTTTGGATTGCTAGACAGGTGCTCGAACCTGAACATTGAGGCACAAAGCAGAACGTATGGCAGAACTTCCCATGAGAGGGAGGTCTTGGGTTTGATTCCTGGGCAATCTCCCATTTTCTTTGCTCCTTAAGTTTAAAACCATGATGATTATTACCTTGCGAAGCAGAGCCTCCTTTTCCTTCCACTTCTCTACGCACCAGTTGTCCAGGTCCTCCTTGTTATGGGGCAGGGATCCCACAGGGTGCCGCTGCACCAGGAACTCCATCTCTCGCGGGATGTTACCCAGGTAGACGTCTAGCTCTCCCTTCTCAGGCACAACGTCGCAGTACGCTACCGTCACGTCATAGACGGCGTCAATCATCTTAGCTGCAAGAATGTGGCAATTAGAAAAAAATCATTTAAAAAAGGAATCTGGTTACATCATGATCAGGTTACCCAGGTAGATGTCTAGCTCACCCTTCTCAGGGGCAATGTTGCAATACGTCATAGAAGTATGGGTCAATAAGAAACATAATACTACAAGAGTTTTGTTACATAAACTGATCAACAACTTCGCAAGCGAAGATGTGTTTGTAAAATGTTACTTATTACCATCTTGTGTAGGATGTCCATCATATCATGTCCAGAGCCCAAATTCAATAAACTCTACTAGCTTAGTTTCAACTGTATATTTTGGATGATGTGGCTAAAAAATGCACTTATTACCAACTAAGTTGATCCTAGAGCTGACATCTGAAATCATATTCATCCTATCACTTCATACTATCATCTATTAATAGACTTAGAATGGAACTATGCTTACAAGTGCAGTTTTATGAATATAGGACAAGGTCCCCTATTCTCAGCCACCACATTGAAATATGACACTGCCACACCTTACAGGAAGTTAAAGTTTTCAAATAAATTATCTCCATTTCATTGACATCTTTTAAAATGTTCACTTGATTTACTAACTTAGGGCAAATTAACTTCAGAAAGCAAAACATTTCTATTTTGAAGTTTGAAGTAAGTCCTTTGCAATGAGCCTGTATCTTTTTACTTAAAATTCCTGCATCACGGGATTAGCCTTCGAAAGGACATTCTGCCTATGTTTATTCTGCCACTTTAATGATGCATATATTTGTTTAAATTTGTCTAGTTATGTGTAAAACTTCATTTTGCATTGTTTCATAATCCCTAATTTCTTTGTTCAACATTTCCATTCATTTTTGTTTTTAATTTTCATCATATTGTGGAAATCAATAAAATCTTAAATTTGCCATGTTTAGTGAAGCTGCACTTACTCTCCTTGAGGTAGTCTACTGTGAAGGCAAATCCGGTGGTGTGGGGGTGGAGAACATACTCGTAGGCAGGCAGGTTGTGCTTCTGGGCATATGCATTGCTCACTTCCCGTCCCGTCTTACACAGATTGATACCTGTACAGAGAGACAAAGAGACATTGATCAGTTAGACAGGAGTTCAAAACAAATCAATACTGATCGAGAAACATGCGTCTATAAGAAGTGGTACAGCAGACTTGTTTAATGGCTCATGATATGTTGCATGCGTGTGACTGAGTGGGTTGAGCGGCTGGAGCTGGCAGGGATTGTGGTCTTAATTGAACAAGTAGTTTCTGGCCCATCTTATAAAAAAAATTTAAAAAGAAGGAAAGTCAGAGACACACATCACATTTTTGTCGAGCCCACCGACGTGGAGGGAGACTAAGGGATCCAAATTGCGTCCGTCCTCCATCCGTCCGTCGTCCGTGACCCATACAAAAATTTGAATAACTTTCCAACCCTGCATCTGTTTGTAACCAAAATTGATTGGTAGATGCCCTATATTGTCACATAAATAGGTCAAAGTTCAAATGAGGTCCAATGTGAAAGTTTACCTGCAAGAGTCTATTAGGGTTGATAACTTTCCAACCCTGCATCTGTTTGTAACCAAACTTGATTAGTAGATGCCCTATATTGGTCTCCATGATATTCTGGGGTCAAAGGTCACATAAGTATGTCAAAGGTCAAATGAGGTCCAATGTTGCATGAATGCGCGCAAGTGGGCGAGACACTTTATGGCTATCGCCTTGTTTGTTCATAAAAGTTGGTTCCAGAACACATTTTGAAAGAATAAAGGCAACATGAGGGGGAACAAATATAAAGACAACTGGGCCCTGTCGCAGAAAGAGATGCAATCGATTGTAAAGTTAATTCCACCTCCTATATTTATTCTCTGCCATGGAAACCTTCATTTTACAAGATATACATGTATATCATTTCCATTCCACGTTACATGTCCATGTATGGGAAACATTTGTTTGTCTGCTGCCATCTGAAGGCAAAAACGAGACATCTCAGACAAATTTCCCACTAGGGCACACACTGCACAGTTGAAATATAGTGTAATAGCCTTCAACAAGGTTTTTGTTTTTGCATGCCAGTTTCATTTCCTCCTTTCTCTGCGATAACATCCCTTTCAAAGGCCAATTTCTACAGAGTAGTTCCTGTTTTCATCATATAGTGAACTAAAAAAAGAAATTCAGAACTTCCTGATATAAACAAATCGCAAAAGAGGAAAATACAGTTCATATTACATACTTGAACTATTCGAGGCTCAAATGTTGTGTGTGAAAATGTTAAAGCCGTTTGCCTTGAAATGTTGCTATACATTTATATACTCACAACAAATGTTTTTTTAAAACATTAAATCACATTCTAGTATTTCTATGTTGTCTAAACTTTCCTGTTTGCTCCTGGTTGTGTATTGGTCAAATTTAAGTTTAATTTGAGTTATCATAAACTGTCAAATATAATTGTATAGGATAAGAATACAAGGACAAGGCAGAGCCATTGTACATGTGATAGACAATGCAAATGAGGTTTCAACATAATTGATGCATGAACCATTAGTTCCCTACAAATGGAACGGTACAAAGGATGTCATTGAAAAATATGCCATAATACTGTAGGCAATGCAAGTCAAATAAGCACTAATACAAAATAATTACTGGTCCCCACAAAGGGAATGCTTACAGGTTGAACGCATGATTTCTCAACCTGAATCATACCATTGTAAAAGACATGGTGATGGAATACGATTTGTTGCACGGTACAGCTAGCAGTCTGGTGTCATACGGAATTACGCAGTGCTCATAATTGTCTCACTCACAATATGAGTAAGGTTGCAAACCTAAGTGGTTCTATAGAAGGGACACAATGCATCGGCCATATTGTTACTATGGTAACTACTGCGTTCAGGAGGTATAAAGTGAATTAATAATCAATGTAGGAGAGAGATCATGTAATTTGTACATGGCAGAAGAGATAACAGAATGAAGGTCAACAGTACATTATAATCAATGGAAAATATTTTGCGTGTAAAAGAATAGGTAAATTAATACTAAAGATGCATCCCTGTACTAAAAAGTGTATTCTAGTTGGCACAAGGTATAACCGTATAACAATGTATCATAGTCAATATCTACAAATGGTTGCAAGGCATATATTTAATGATTGAATTGGAATACAGCAAATGTATCAAATACAAAATTTGATCTGTCAAAGACAGGTAGTGTTTTAAACACTAAAAGGGGGCTCAGGGCTACTTCGGCCCCTCCCCAATGCCCCAAATCCCAATATGTTGACTTAAAATCAGTTCTAAGAGCCCCAAGTAAATGTTATTTTCCTATGTTTAAAAAAAAAAAAGATTCAGTAGTGAGGATTTACATCCCCACACATTTTAGAAAAAATCTGAAATGGTTAATTTGGGCAAAAATGCAACAATTGTATTGTATCTAGATACAGCTATGATATTATAAATTCATGTATGACTAACATCCGAAGAATTACTTTGTAATAATTACAAGAATATCTGTAATCAGAAAAAGCAATCATTTTCTACCCCTACCATGCTCATGATTACTGTGTACATAATTATAATTACTTTGGCATAAACAGACAGTCAAAATATAAAAATTATGCAAGATTAAATATTGTTGGCTAGTACATGTAGGCTATAACAACTAGGCCGCAAATTTATTTTTAAAACACACTATCATTGCATACCCAAAACGACCCCCCAAAACATATCCTTTTATAACATTTTGTGGTCTACATTCCAGAGTAGATCCATTCAAATTTGTTGTATTTATAAGTGTTTTTTTTGTATAGTCGCCCCTAATAAAAGAGAAATTCCTGTGTATTCATGCCTATGAATTGTACATTGGGCACCAGCGAGAGCCTTTTCTGAGAGCTACATCACATGTATTAAATCATGAACCGTTCATGGTATATAATTGTACTTCAAAGACAATCATGTTTAAAGTTTGAAAGCCTTGTACAAACCAAAGTTTCCCAAAATTAGACATAATTAATATCTGAAAATGTCCAAACACGATATATAATGCAAGTACAGTACCGTAAATCTCAGTGTATAAAACGCACCCCCAACTTTCACAGCAAAAAAAGAAAAAGAAAAAGAAGAAAAAATGTATTTTTTTAAAAGACCCTGAAGTGCTGATGGAATGCTTATACCACTAGTCTAGGGCATGACACTAGCTTAATGTTGAATGTAGCATTCATCAACATCATTTTCTCACATAAAAATAGTGGTTAGTACACAAATTGCACATTTATTGAGCAGTAACACTGGTGCTCATAAATATTCATGAGCACCAATACTCACTAAATATAACGCAATTTTCTAAATTTACTAACAATTTTTAATTATGAGCAAAATTTATAACCACTGGTTAGAAAATTGCATATTTAATTAGTACTGCTGCTCACGAATGTATGAATATTCATTAGCAGCAGTATTACTGCTCAATAAACTTGCAATTTTTACATCTGTAACCAATATTTTGTGTGTGAGAAAAAGGTATATTTTGCTGAATGCTACAACTGGCAGCAAGCTCTTGTCATGCCCTAAACCATGTGTTAAACACATTCAACATGACTACAGGGTGTCAAAAAAAAAAAAAAAAAAAAAAAATTGTTTTGCTGTACCTGTGTATAAGACGCACCCCCCACTTTGAAAATTTTCCGACGGAAAAAAAGTGCGTCTTATACACGGAGATTTACGGTATGTATGCAAACACAGGTATGCAGAACTCACTTTAGCCAAAAATTGACTAAACACCTTCATTATTCTCAATGAGCAGATATAAGACTACAATATACTAAATTATGACATAACTCTCAATAAAATTACAAAATTTCTGCATTGGGCTCTTCTCTAATTTTGTACATTTCTTGTTTAAATGCTATTTTTGTTGTTGTTGTTGTTGTTGAGGGAGGGGCACCTGACTCCTAATGTATTTGGCACCTCTTGAAGTACACATTTTTTAGTAAGTACTATGTTCTCTGTGTGATTCATGAACCAAGATCAGAAATAGTGCACAAAGTAGGTCAACTTGTTACAGCCATAGTCTGACAGGAAGCATGAACTCCATTGTATAGCACAAGGTCCCCTTAGGTCATGTCTCCATGGTAATGCAGCAGAGGCATTGTAGTGGGAATACAGTACTAGTTTGTAGGGTGGCAAGGTCAAAGGAAGTGTGGCTAGTACAAGCCTCTAAGTGGGTGTGGTGTCAAAAGTTTGTTCAACCTTTACTCCACAGAAACTTGTTTTTCTTTATATTGGGCCCATTGGAGTTCAAATTGTTTAAGATATGATTTAGGTATAACACACATTCTCCATCTAGATTCTAGACTCAGTGTCATCATGAAGACCTTGTAAAACTCTTTTTATCATATTGAGCGCACAGTCCATACAAGCTTGAGTGAAACTCATTTGTTGAACCTTTTTTTTCCAGAATGCAAACTAAGTGTGAATGTGTTTTATGTTTTTTAAAGTTTTTTTTTTAGCCAAGTAACTTTGTGTATAAAGTTGACCATAGAAAACTTTATAGCAAAGTGTCAAGGACCATGCCTGTTGCGCTGTAAACGATTCTTATCATTACATTTGGTAACCAAGTATGAAGTGCTGACTCCGAAAGACAGGCAAGAGATAAAGATTTGTCCCAATCTTTAGTTTAATCCCTTAGATACACATTAAATGGTTATTGGTACTGTAACTCAAATGTCAAGTTTTAATTAGGTCACAAAAACAATTACTAGTACAATGCTTCTATTCCAAAGCTTAGGGCCTCTTACTCTCATGTTATTACACAGGCAATGTGTTTCGTTGCAGTTTTTAGCAGTAGTTTTCTTCATTGGATACTATTGAACTATTCATAATGACAATGGCACCTAAACAAAAAAAGGTAGACAAATTGCAGTTATTAATCAGCAATAAAAATGAAATTTTGGGGGCTACCTTAAATATAATCATGTATTTATTGCATAGTACAATGCCTTCACACACTTAGGCCAAAAAAAAAAAATTGTTTGATTGGAGTAACGGGCAACCAAAAATTAGGGTAGGTCGGTAGGGATTTTTTTTTTTTTTTTCCCCGCACAAATACACAAAAACACACACATAACACATCGCAATTGCAAATTCTATTGCAATTTTTATTTTGTTTTATTTATTTTTTTTAATAAATAAAATTCAGAAAAAACCTCTAGGGTCGGCGTGCATTAGCGCCGGTATTTTTAGGGGCGGGCGGGTTACGCCAATCCAACAATTTATTTTTCATGGCCTTATTATTGAAACCTTGGAGAAAATATGTATCACAACATAACCTTGCCTGACAGTAAAAGTATATATTTTTAATAGGATGTTCTCTCATCACTTTGAACTTACTCATTACTACATTTCCAAAACTGTCATTAACAATTATTGAAACCTATATAACTATAATATACTATACTTTTATATGCTTCTATTGTCAGACCTGGGCCCCATTGCAGAAAGAGATACAATCAATTGTAAGTTACAATTAATTGTAAGTCAGATCATGTGATCCAAAATGAACAAATCTGATTGGTTCAAATGCGCAAATTTTCCGACTTACAATGAATTGTAACTTACAATCGATTGTATGTATCTCATTTTGCAACGGTGCCCAGGTAAGGTTGTGATGCATATTTTATCCAAGGTTCCAATAATATTTATTTTGAAAATGTTTTGTAATTAGATGAATAAGTTCAAGGAGGGGAGAGAACAATGCAGTTGCATGCGTGCAATTGTCTCAGTTCAGACAATGTCACCGACTATCACTCGATAGTACAGGGCAGGGAGCACCCCCCTTTTCTTGGGGTTTCCTCTCTGGAATAAAGCACGGTTAATACAACAATTAATACGGAACTAATTTCCCCAAACTGTCATTAACACCTGTATCATTGACATGTATTAGAGTTTTATTGTCAGACAAGGTTATGTTGTGATGTTTATTTTATCCGTGGTTCCAATAACATTTTACAGCAGTTTTATGGTTTAGTAATGAATACGTAAGTTCAAGGAGACAAGAGAACCATGCAAGTTACATGTGTGCAATTGTTTCAGTCCAGACAATGTCACCGACTAGCAATCGATAATTGGCGCGATTCATGATTTTGATTTATCATTCATTTAAAAACAAAATCATCCCAAAGTCAAAGACAGCCAGGGTTCAAAAGGTTTTCAAGAGCCTTTGACCTGACACACTTGTCTCACAATGAAAACAAATAAATATGAAATTGATAACCAGGCAAATACTTGAGTAGAGCAATGCAGAGATTGCAACTTTTATGTTTACTGATCAATATCAGTGCACACCGTGAAACTTCATAGCTGCCAAATAATTTGCAACTGATATAAAGATATGAGGGCAAGGCAGGGGTCATTCAATCATGATTTTTAATGCAAAATTAAACTAGTGTTATCTATTTTGTTATATCATCAAGTGCCTTAACAATCAAACATAACAATCCATGTTTAAATTTCAACTAAAACAATAGCCTATGGACTGACATAGAGACTATCAAGTGTTATGTTATCGTTTTGGGTGTTTTTAGTCTTCCCGACATTTGTTTTTCAGCTTACCTTGCTACTAATAGAAAAAAATACCCAGGGTTTAGGGAGGGTTTAGGGAAAACAGTATTTTGTGGCCTTTAAAGTTTGGCTTCATGCAGGCCTGCACATTATGTAATGATTACAGTATCTTAATTTCCTCTGATAGGGCCAGCAGGAAAAATTAAGTTATTTTAAGCTCTCTTTTGAAAATGGACAACAGCAAATCCAACAGAACCCTGTTAATGATGTCACTTAAAGGTAGTTCAGATTCGTCAAATGAGATGCGCGGCGCCATCTTGCATACGCGTTGCGCACGGTGCGTAATGCACGTTAGCTCAGTGTCATGCGGTGCGCGCAAACTAACCCAGTTCAAAATGGCGACCCGCTATGTAGCATCCCCACGCTTGATGCCCTTTAAAGGGACTTAGTAACATTGTCAAAATCCTCAAAACTTACTTGGAACTCAAGTGGTTCACTCATATATATCTAATCATATTCATATTAACAATAAAAGCACAGGACAGGTTTTGGTTTTTCAAATTTCCATTTTGTTCAAAAGATATTTACGATTGAAGTGTTCAGATATGAAATTGTCTACAGGATAATTTAATGCCGTGTACAAAGTAAGTACAATGAATTAGTGAATATCCATTTTGTTCAAAAGATATTTACGATTGAAGTGTTCAGATATGAAATTGTCTACGGGATAATTTCATGCCGTGTAAAAAGTCAGTACAATGAATTAGTGAATATCACTTTGCATTTTTGCTCATATCTCAGCCCCAAAACATCCAATTAACGTGAAATGTTCACACATTACTTAGTGGACATACATGCATCAGATTGATACACATTTTGTTAATCATCCATCACTTTTTGCACTTGCCAACAAAGTTACTAGGTAGATCCCTTTTAGTATTTAACATCTGTTTGATGTCAAGAAGCATTGGCAGTATTTGAATCATCCAAATAACGAGAGAAGAGAGCAAATAAAGAACTTCTTCATCATATTTGTCTGTACTTCAAAAGCAATATTGTATGTCTTCCTTATAATCTAGGGTTTTACTGCTGAGAGTAACACAATGAGTGCATTTGAATAGACTTATTCAGCCAAGAATAGGCATCTGAAAACTTGTTACAGGCTTATGTTTTGAACTTAAAGGGGACCACCAGGCAAAGGACAACACATTATTATATGTTTTGGTACCGTTTTGTGATATCAAATAGATACCCAACATTTTGGGTAATTGTGTCATTGTGTAATTCATAAACAAAGCAATTAATTTCCACCACTTACGGAACCACTGCTATTTCCTGGTTCCATACGGGCCAAGCATTTGCGAGTGCGCCAATGCTTTCATGCGTACGTCAATAGATTCCCGGATGATTCATTCGCTCTGCACAGTGCGCTCTGGCTCTGCACGCATATAGTCTACGCAATTCAGACCGCATGAACGCATGGTTGAGAATGGTGATGCGTTTTCCAATTATATATTTTTTTCTGAAAACATATTTTTGTGAACTTGTTGAAGGAATGGAATACTAAAGATGGTACCTTTCTATAATAAGAATATTATTTTTGGGTGGTGGTACCCTTTAAAGGGCAAATATGAGCCTGATAGATGTTTCAAAATGCAGACTCTGTTCTAGTTAAACACACCATATTACTGATTGGTTACCAAAAGAAAATAACTTTAAATGAAAAACTTAATCTGTACTATGTGGTTTCTACCTCTCAAACGGGTTGATAGCCAATGCTTAGATACAATGACAAGGAGTTGACAGTTATGTGTGTGCATATGCCAGCTTATTTCCTTTTCCAACAAGATCCTTTATAAAGATCAGTCCCTGGATAGAGTACACCCTAGGCTAGGGCTATTTTGCCAGAGGCTCAGTTGGGCCAGTAAACTCATTTTCCCCTTCAATTTTTAGTGGCACAAAGACACAACACAAAACCGACTGTCCCCCAATTACAATTCATTCAATAGTCTAATACTATTATAATCTCACTTCCTTAGGCTTTATTGATTAAAAAAAAGTGTGATTATGGATGAGGCTTGATAGGGATGAACGTGAGATTTGTTTAGTTTCCTGAATGCATATTGCAATACATGACTTTCATCAATATTGCTGGCCCAAGGTCCAATTCTACTGGCTATGTTGGCAATTGTTGTGTTGAGTCATGATCATACTCACAGCTTAAAGGGATCTAGTAACTTTGTTGACATGTGCAAAAAGTGATGAATGGTTGATGCAATGTATATTGTTGTTATCTCATATGTCCACAGGGTATTGTGTGAAAATTTCAAGTCAAATGGACATTGTATGGCCAAGTAATGAGCGAAAATGCAAAGTGATATTCAGTAACTCACTTTGTACACATAAGAAAAACTCGCCCTGAGTTTTTCTTATCTGAATACTTCAATCATACATATCTTTGTAACGAAAGGGAAATTTGAAAAACCGAAACCTGTCCCGTGATTTTATTGTTAATACGAATTCAACAAGGTATAAGGGAACCGCTATAATTAGAATTTTATTTTGAGGATTTGGATTATTTGTTATTCTATTTTTCATTGACTATGAGCATGCAAGTGTAAATCCCCAGAGTGCTTATCAGAAATCAAACAATGATATTAGAGTAACAAGATGGCAACGTTCTACAAGACAGGTACACGTTTTAAAAGGGAACAACATCAAAGATGTAAAATAAATCAGACATTCATAATCTTAAAAAAAAAAAAAAAACATGCAGTATACATGTAGCATTTATACACATGGGATAGTCGCATGTTCAGAAGCACGTAAACAGGAGTAATAGCACATTAAATTACTTTACACACATGGTTACATATCGGATATAGATGAAAATATGTCACCGGCTTGAAGCACTGCTCAAAATAGACAACACTAAAGAACAGTACCTGTTCTTTACAACAACAACATATAATCTACCAGAATATCTGATCTATTCAGAGATAAAAATTCAATTTGTGCTTCACAATGCCATATTGCTCAGACATATGCTCCGTGATAATTTACATGGCTGGCTGCATGATGCCAAGGCCGAATATTAATGGTATTTGAATCATAAACTGTATAACCTACAAATTGCGTCTGAGCAATATCAACTGGCATGATGGAAGAAAATCCAGGCAGTAGTACACAGAACAGCAGAATATCACATTGAGTTTATTACTCAAGTAATATTTTTAAAAGGCAAACTAAGGTTTAAGCAACCCTCAAAAGTAAATTAAAGGTGCACCTGTAAAGTGTCTTAGAACTCCACAAAAATTACTTTGAGCTTCCACATTTCTCTTCTACCGTGTTGTTTAGCTTATGGTAAGAGAAGAATAAAATAGGGTAACATTTTTAAAAATGCCCTTTTAGTATGAAGATCATTCAGCTCAAGAGCGTCCACAGACGGTCATAAATCTCATAAACGTCATATTATAATTAGTTGTAAAAGCCGATGCAAATTTTCGCTTTTTTAACCAGGAAAGCAGTGTCCCTTTTCAATGAAACTTTCACACATCATTCGGACATATCTTACAATGATTTTGGTATAGGATTGAAGTCTCAAATGTAATTTTGGGAAATATCTGACACTTTACAGGTGCACCTTTAACATCACTATATTAAGAATACAAAATGGGTAGGAAACATATTTTGACCAAATACACATTTTGGAACAATGTGCAGAAGCTTTTATTAGATTCCTGAAACCAACTGAAGAAGGTTAGATGTTGTTGCATTCTCTGTGGACCTGTGCTATCTTGTAACATTGTCCAAATCCACAAATCTTACTTACATGTAGAACTCTAGTGGTTCATTCATACCTTGTTGCATTTGTATTACCAACAGAAGTATGGAACAGGTTTTGGTTTATCGTTTTTCCCTTAAAAAGATATTTACGATTGAAGTGTTTAGATCGTTAATTATCCACTGGAAGAATTATTACTATGTACAAATTCGGTGCAATGGGTTAGCGAATATCGCCTTGCATTTTCACTCATTACTTGGCCATATAATATCCATTTAACATGATATTTTCACCCATTACTCACTGGACATATGAGATCACAACAATACACATTTTCATCAACCACTCCTCTTTTTTTGCACATGTCAACAAAGTTACTAGATCCCTTTAAAGATTGAATCTGCAGGAACTTACCTTCTGGAAAGAGCAAGAGCTGAAAGTCGTAGCGCATCTCTGAGAAGTACTTGAGGACGGACGTCAGCCACACACGGTCCTTGGCCCATTGCCGCGCCAAGAAGACAAAGCAGGCAACCTGCATGGCCCAACCTGCACAAAAACAATGGCAGCAAAATACACAAAATTAAACTGAAAACTGTTTCATTCTTAACCCTATGTATCAACTCAAATCCTCAATCTCAATTGGTAAGAGAAGAGAATGAGGACTGCATAAATGTAAAGAAATTGATCTTCAACAATTTACTCCTGAAAAGTTGTGCATTTGTTTTTAAGTTTTTAAACCTATATCTAAAGCAAAATACCTAATCAAAATCCTAGATACCTAACCTGTATCATTGAAGACCTACGTATGTGCAGATACTCACAACTTATTATGTCCAAATCTTTTCAAATTTAAAGTTTTCACAACCTATATCTAGACAAAATACCTCATTGAAATCCAAGATACATGACCCATATCATAGATGACCTCGTGCAGATACTCACTTCTAATTTATACTTTGTTATGAATCAAGAAACTGGAAACTTACGGCGACATAACAAGATATTATTAAATTCGACTGGATGAATGGTAATCTACATCAACTTATTCACTTCTTATTATTTACAAAATCTTTTCAAATTACTTTTTACCTTCCACCTCTGATCTTTGACATTTAAAAACATACCTAGACAGGGGGCATTTTTGAGCTGGTTCTTGAGAATGATCTTGAGGTTGGAGCTGCGGGTGTGGCGCAGGAGGACAGCAATGAAGAAGAGCCAGTCCAGCCGCGTCCGGTGGTTCATGATGATTAGACTGCGCTCGTTCGGAACCAGCTTGTGACCGATCGACTTGAATTTTGTGCCAAAGAAGGTCTCTGTTGTTGTCGAGAATAGTATGGGAAATTATAATAATAATAATTCATTCTATATCTAGCGCATTATCACATTTAAGTCTCAATGGGCAATATAGTTAAAGAGATTTGAACATTTCAAAGGCAGGGCTCGCCATTAGCACTTGCCTGCTTGCTGGCGGTAAGTAAAAATTGATGTACAGAAAATTTCTAAAGTTGTCTAGTTTACTTGCCCAATAGGGCAACTCAATAATTGTTTAGCTTCAAAAGAATAATGTAATTTCATATGTGTCAAATCTCATCTAGAAGTAACAGGGCAAGTAAATTATATACTGGGACAAGTCAAATTTCAAAATGTAAGATTGTACTTGCCCGAACGGGCCAGTACAGAGTAAGTAAAACAGTTTAACAAGACCAACTCAACATGAAAAATGCTAAATTGGTTCATGCTGATCAAGCTCTATACTATTGGTAACAATTATAGCAAACAAACAAAAATATAGCATTCCAAAAATAATTGTAAATGTTTTATCATTTGTATTTTATTTTATATTTTCATATGATATAGTTGCAAAGAAAACAAAAGTGTGCACACACACACACTGGGTATCATTTATTATGTAAATTAGGTAAAGAAAAAATATTATATAGAAAATGAAAAGGTTATATCAACTAACTACCACAAACCTTTACAAAAAATAAATTTTTATCAAATCCTCCCATAAACATGATAACAAAATGATTCAAAAGAGTCAATATAAGGTGCACCCTGCATTAGGTCACATCACAACAAAAATAAATTAACATTTTCTGGGGCTACTTTTCAAGCTTGCTCGTATGAAAATAGCACTCTAAAATGTGTTTTGCATTGAACTCTATAAAAAATGTATGAGGGCTCTTTTATGATTTTGAGCATTTCGGTGGCTAATTCACCACGAGCCCCTGTGTATTTTTTTACTGCAAGAATGACTAAATACGACAACTCACCGAACAAGGCCTGTGACCATCCAGATGGCAGGAAAGGTGCATGTAAAAGAAATATAAAGAAAAACCATGTAAGCAATCAGCATGATACAAAATTTGATATACAGTACATTCAAAATAAATATTTTGGTACACGTGATTTGTACAATACCTGAAGATAAATTCAAAGCCCAATAGTAATATTGAAATTGTATTACAAAAAAAAAAGTTTTGAAATCAATTGAACATTCACTTTCAAAAATAAAATCTATGTCAAACTGAAACATACAATAAAGCCTGGCAAATGATTTACATAATGTGAGAATACATTTGGATTATTCAACATTGATGATTGTCATTATTGTCTTCCTATCCATTTTCTTTAATCATGATTAATTTCTCATCATCATCATTGATCATCATCATCATCATCATCATCATCATCATCACCTCCATCATGATCACAACCATCACCATCACTATCACCATCGACATCATATTCTTCCTCATAAACATTTGAAGGTGTGAATTAATTAAACTACATAGTCATGGTCTATAGATATTATACACATAAATCATTTCAAACATATAGGGAAACTGACAAGAAGTATAAAATATTAATGAAAATAAGCAAAGAAAATACATAAATTTTTATATTCACTGCTTGCTGGGGACAATTCTTATTCAACTCTGTTCAGGTAAAAGGTTAATCGTTCCTCAATGATTACTTTCACACCCAATGTACATCTGTCCATCGATTATGCTGGTACATAATTCAATTATTTGGTTGATCTGTTATGCATTAATCATTAATTATGATGGCACATACAGCATAAGAATATATGAACAACTATAATATACATTTCCATGAGATCCTGAGTTCGAACCCTGCCCACTGCCTTTGTCCTTCAGCAAGACAATTTATCCACAATTGCTGCTCTCTACCCAGGTGTATAAATGGGGACCCGGTAGGAGGTGAAAGCCTATATGTGAACGATCTTCTCAATGCCCATGAGCCGCTTGGAAGGAATGCTCCCCAGGGAGTGGAGATGGTGCACACAAGGTGTGCTGGTTTGCATTGTATCCTATGACCGGGGTAATATTATCACTTTAAAGCGCTTAGAGACGATTATCAATCATATTAGGCGCTATATAAACTGAGTATATTATTATTATTATAATATTGATTGTAACTATATACAGTGCGAGTCAAAACAAACGAAACCGGACTTTGATAGCTTATAAATCCATAAATCCAAAAGATATTGGTATCATGTTAAAGCTTGGGAAATTCCCTTTAAAATGATATATCATACACTCTGATCACTTCACGCTTTACCGAACGTGACCTATTTATCCAAAGGCATGCAAGTTTGCAGTGTTCTTGTTTTGTGAATGGTTGCATCTGTTGTTTGATTGTCAAAGATAACTTCATCCTGCATGTCCTATTCAGGGGCCCCTGCCTCCAAACAGTGTGGTTGCTGATGTGAGGACAGTGTGTGATCCCCTTCCACCCTGATAAACATGACAACACTGGCAACCACCTGATATTTTGTAGTGATTCACCAAAGGATATTCTTGAAATGTTAATTTGAAGAAAAAACGTAAACAGACGCATTCATTCATGATAAACACAACAAAAAACCTAAGTCCCCCCTAATCAAAATAGCGTAAAAACGATAAGGTTTTGAGCAAAATAACTTGGCAGGATTGTTCCTACACTGATTGACTAAACTTCTCTGTGAAAATGAGATTGATCCGCCATGTAATGCATGAGTGAGCACTAAAGCTGTTGACGAGTGACGGGTACCCGGGTCCCGCCGAAAAATGTTGAGTCCCGGGCGCAAAAGTCGATACTCGATATCCCGAAAAAAGGGGAAGTCCCCTCATTGAACGCAAGAGTTATCATGTTCATTCAAGTTACAAAAATTGAGCGCATTTATGACAATAAATCATCTTCTAAAATACAGCAAATTCGTAAATAAATTATAGTTTTAGCATTTCTGACATGATTTTAACGGAATTATGGCAACATACTGTTCAAATTTACCTTGATTACGACATTTCTGATGGGAATAAGACATTAATGATCTTGGTGACCGATCATATCTTCAACACACTTCACTGAATATGATTGTCATCGCGCCACTATTTTTGGCTATTTTCTGCCAACAAGCGATTATCATTTAGTAGATCCAATAAATCGATGACTCCCAATACAATTTCATGTTATATTTGTATTACGTAGTTCAGGCGAAGCAGCAAAAACCAGACACACGTGTTGCGGGTTTTGGTTTGTGAAACCGCGACAGGTTTTCACTGCTTCGCCTGAACTACGTAATACGAATGGAACATGAAATTGTATTGGGAGTCATCGATTTATTAGATCTACTAAATGATAATCGCTCGTTGGTAGAAAATAGCCCAAAATAGTGGCGCGATGAAAATCATATTCAGTGAAGTGTGTTGAAGATACGATCGGTCACTGAGATCATTAATGTCCTATTCTCGTCAGAAATGTTGTAATCAAGGTAAATTTGAACATCATGTTAACATAATTCCGTTAAAATCATGTCAGAAATTATAAAAATATAATTGATTTACGAATTTGCTGTATTTTAGAAGATGATTTTTTGTCACTTGAATGAACATGATAACTCTGCCTGTCAAAGAGAGGACTTTTGCTTTTTTTTCTTCGGGATATCGAGTATTGAATTTTGCGCCCGGGACTCAACATTTTTCGGCGGGACCCGTGTACCCGTGACTCACCAACAGCACTAGTACAATCTATCACATATCACACGAACTGATATTGGTTTTAATAAAAATGCATGCTTTAGAATGGTGATGCGTTTTCCAATTATTATATTTTTTTGGAAACATATTTTTCTGAATTTGTTGAAGGAATGGACTACTAAAGATGTTACCTTTCATTTATAAGAATATTTAAATTGCTAAAATCATCAATTTAAATGTTTTGTTTTAACACTTTACATTTGGGGCTCCCCAAAAACATGTTAACTCAAAGCACAATCATACAAACAGAAAACAAGTAAAATTGAACACTATCTTTTCTTCTTTATAGCAAGCCTGTGAATATTACGAAAAACTCACCACTGGCAATGCCAGCAACAGCCCCATGAAATGGTCCATTACTCGCCGGTAGACCTGAGGTGCGAGGAGCATGAAAGGCATCATCGGGCCCATGAGAAGCACAGGACAAAAACTTATAGACAAAAACATCATAAAGATGAAAGCAGAGCCTCCTCTCATTCTTTCCCTATCCATCTTGATATTCCTCAAGCCCCAAAACTGAGCAATTAAGGGTCAAAATCTCAAAATCTCAGTTGCACTTTGTATTCTCGTTGGCCTCGTCTCCATTCACAAACACAGTGCAGCTATACTAGTTCACATGCATAGTTACAATGTAGGTACAGTCAGTACCTACATGTATCTGCAATACGTGACTCCACCTACAAGCGAGGAGCAAGGAAATGGACTTTGGTCCCACTTTCCTTTCACTGTGGTTTCACTGTGGTTTCACACAACCATTCTCAACCAATAGCAATTATCAAAGTGAGTTCAGTTCAGGATATTGTTTGCTAATTTTGAGTATTGTAATTGTATGTACATGTAGTATGCACATAACCAGTATAGCAGTTTGATACATGTACACATGACAGGAACATGTATCATAGTCCATACACGCAGGGCTCCACCCGGGGGGGGGGGGGGGGGGGGGGGGGCACTCATGTATAATGTAAGATGGGTATGTGCCGCTTAAAGGGCATCAAGCGTGGGGATGCTACGCAGCGGGTCGCCATTTTGAACTGGGCCAGTTTGCGCGCACCGCATGACACTGAGCTAACGTGCATCACGCACCGTGCGCAACGTGTACTTAAGATGGCGCCGCGCATCTGATTTGACGAATCTGAAGTACCTTTAAAAGAACCCCGTTTTCACACCCGATTGCCGCTCTAAAGATACCCGATTTTCAAAAATTGCCGCTCCATAGACCCCCGGAATGACTTGGCTAGGTAGTTAAGTAGCCTCAAGTCCATTAGCTCCTTGACCACCATTTGAGGGTTTCCGAAGGTCTTTGGTAGCTCCAAGTTCATGTATTTTGCCCGTATTTGGTAGTTTTAGTCTGCTCCTTAATCCCCTTAACTCCCGTTTCAGGGTTTTTGTAGCTCCAAAGACCCTATATTTTGTGCTTGTAGTCAGCTCTTAAGACCCCTATTTCGGATTTCCGTGCGGCACACCCCCGTCAAAAAATAATTTGAGTGCCCCCCCCCGGGGGCTCCACACTGACATTTTTTGTCAGTGGCCCGGTCGGGCCTGTGAAATAATTTCTTCCCCTTTTCTGGTGGCCCGAAAAATGATATTTCATGAGTAAACTTTTCAAAATATCACTCTTTCCTGATCAAACATATGATTATGGAAGAAAACAAGATTTTTCAATGTTGGGTTAAAAAAATCTGCTTGCCCGATCGGGCCACCAAAGTATGAATTTTATACATTTTTGCTGGCCCGAAGTGCAATTCCACTGGCCCCGGGCCAGCGGGCCAGTGCGAGTGTCGAAAGGGCTCAAGTAATACAAAACAAAAATTGGTGTATAGTTTCCCTGGACAAAGAGAGGAAGGGAGTTTGGAAAGGGGGCTTGGTGGGGGATGGTTAGCAAGGACAAAACAAGCAATTACAAGTATAACTCCACTGGCCCAAGATCAATACAATCAGGTGCACACAATGCATTATAACTGCTTGAATACTATACAGCTCCCTTATTTCAAAAGGACTTTCTGGAGAGATCATAGTTGCATTTGCTAATGGATCACAATGCATTCTAGTTTCTATTTGAACAGCAGAGCTCCCACAGCCCTAACATCTATCTACCATAAATCTCTGTGTACAGGCGCACCTGTGTACAAGACTTTTTGGCAAAACAAAACAAAACACACCTTTTTTTTAAAGACACCATGTAGTGATTTTTTTTAGTCACCCTGTAGTGCTGTTGAAATGCCTATGACATAGCCCAGTTTAGTCTGTGGCAAATTTATTTTATTCCTGTCCGCTCCAAACCCCACTTACCTGTCTTATCCCACTAATCTGTCTAACCCCTATTGGCTGGGGTTAGACAGATTAGTGGGGTAAGACAGGTTAGTGGGGTTTGAAGCTACTAGCGGGCAGGAGCGGACAGGGATAAAATAAATTTGCCACTGTCCAAACTGGGCTAGTCTAGGCACTGGACAAGAGCTTACTGTCAGAATTAGCATTCATCAACATACATTTTCTCATATTAATAATAGTGGTTAGTAACAAATTGCATGAGCAGTAACACACTGCTGCTCATCAAATATGCAATTTTGTTTACTAACCACTATTTTTAATATGAGAGAATATATATACAGGGCTCCACACTTACCTTTTTTGTCAGTGGCCCGGTCGGGCCAGTGAAATAATTTCTTTACATTTTCTGGTGGCCCGAAAGAAAAATGTACTGGCCCCAAAATGTTTATTTCATGAGTAAACTTTTTACTATTCAAAATATCACTCTTTCCTGATCGAACCTGTGATTATAGATGAAGCATGACACAGAAGAAAACAAGATTTTTCTTATTTTGTCAATGTTGGGTTGAAAATCTGCTTGCCCAATCAGGCCACCAAAATATGACTTTCATACATTTTTGCTGGCCCAAAGTACATTTTTGCTGGCCCAAAGTGCAATTTCACTGGCCCCGGGCCAGTGCGAGTGTCGAGCCCTGATTATTGATGAATGCTAATATTGGCAGTAAGCTTTAACAGGAGCCTTTTTTTTTCTGTGCCTGTACATAAGACGCAACCCCCACTTTGGCATTTTTCCGGCGGAAAAAAGTGCGTCTTATACACAGAGACTTACGGTGTATTGCCTACAGGTGGTCTCTACATCCATTAATGCGCTCTACATGTACATGTATACCCTGATCACGGGAAATCTGTTCAATGAGTCAATCATTCATATGTGTGTACGCACTATGAGCGATGTTTATTTATGCGCTAAAATGCTCATTGAACAGCTTCGGAGGGCAAGCTAATACTCTATACAGGATACTACGCATGCACGCATTGCATACAATTGAAGTTAGCGGAAGCTTTTAGAGTTACTGTACATCTACAGACGTAACCGATACTGTGCGAGGCGCATATCCGATCTAAATTGAGATTATTATGGCATGGCGGAGTGGCACTTGGCCCCTATAGCTGCTTCATATACACCAAGTAATTGGTGGAACAATACACACAATACAATTTCCAGTGGCCACGGGCCAGTGGGCACATGTAAAAGAAAGAATAATTTTTTGATTAAGCTCTAAATTTGTATTTCTTGTTACAATCATTTCTTCTATAATTAGCAAAGTGTCTATTTCACTGGGTGGCGAAATATACTAATAAGGGGCTACAGAGTACACCGCAATTATGACTCATGATGAGACATGACTTTCACTCTTTCCTTCCTTTATCTTATTACGGATGAATTACTATTGCAAGCCATCAAGCAAATTAATCACCACAATTTAGTTCAAACTTTTAATCAAAAAATCATCAGAAAATAAAAATGTATAATTCTAATTTACAGAGATCTAGTAACATTGTCAAATCAAGCAGTTTCCACATACCTCATTTTATTTGTATTACCAATAGATGCATGGAACAGATTTCAGTATACCAAATTGTTACTGCAAGCCTGAGAATATTATGGAAAAACTCACCACTGGCAACGCCAGCATCAGCCCCATGACATGATCAATTACTCGCCGGTAGACCTGCGGTGCGAGGAGCATGAAAGGCATCATCAGGCCCATGAATAGCACAGAACCAACAAATAAAGACAAAAACACCATAAAGAGGACGGCAGTGCCTCCTCTCATTCTATCCCTCTCCATCTTGATATTCCTCGAAGCCAAAACTGAGCAATTAATGGTCCAAATCTCATGCGCTAATTTTGAGTATGCATGTAGTATGCCAATAAGCCAACGTCATATCAGTATAATCAGTATAGCAGTTTGATGTACCGGTACTATACTGGGTACATGTACAGCCTATCTCGAAGATGTACATACATACGTGATAAAACCAGAAATCCTCAATACAAGACAAAAATTGGTGTATCTGTATAGTTTCCTTGGACAAAGAGAGGAAGGGAGTTTGGAAAGGGGGCTTGGTGGGGGATGGTTAGCAAGGACAAAACAAGCAATTACAAGTATAACTCCACTGGCCCAAGATCAATACAATCAGGTGCACACAATGCATTATAACTGCATGCATGAAGCCCTCCAATCCCTGCTTGATCCCGGCTCCCTTCTTTCAAAAGGACTTTCTGGAGAGATCATTTGCTAATGCAACCCTCGAAATTAACTTTTTTTGCTGGTGGCCCGGTCGGGCCAGTAAAATTAGTATTTTTCCAATTTTGGTGGCCCGAAACCAAAATCTACTGGCCCGAAAAAAATAAGGAAAAACAAAAGTAAAATTAAAACAATAACCATATTCATAGTTTCAGGGTACTGGGCAATGTTTAGCCTCATTTGTTACTGTATTCCAATGCTCGAAATTATCCTTTTTTCTGGTGGCCCGAAAATAAAATTTACAAACAAAGAAAAACAATGGTCATGACTACTTGGTCATTAATTGGTAAATTATGGAAGTTATGTGTTAAAATTACCACCATCATTAAAGAAATCCATCACTGAATAAACAAAACAAAACCTAGAATCGAGCAGTTTCATCTAAGAGTCATCAACTGATGAAACTAAGCTCTTTTCCATGTACGATTTTGTTATTTTATGGTCCATAAAATCTCCAACACAAACAAACACACATGGGACTGAGCATAGCTAAGATAACCTTTCAAATCGGGAAATGAAATCACTTAAATCTTTGTTATTTTACAAGCTAAAATAATTCCAAGTAGTCACAAGTCTCTACCTTGTAAAAATGATTCTTTCTAATACCTTCAAAAATATGAATAATGATCCGAAAGATGAAATTATTCTCCTTTATTGACGGTATCGCGGACGGTATCGCAAAGGCAAGCACACTGCACTTTGCAATATGAATGAATGTGAAAAGTTAGACATGTGTTTTGATAGGTCTTAGTATGCACACATACTCCCTCTGTGGATTGGTTGTTCTATGTTTATATTCTACATGTTGCAAAGGCTTCCAGGGGGTGTGTGGGAAATTAAGAAAACAGCATAAGCATATGCTTTTACTTTTAGTCATTACACACCTCTGTAAGTTGTTTAATTTTACCATGATTTATCATGCAAGAAGTAGATAATTCAAGGGAGAGTGTTCATATGAGGAAATAGCACATATTTGTAGGCATAAATAAGGATTAATTCAACTAGCGCAAGTGCGCTTGCGACTTTTTATGTCCGTCCTTTTCATTTCTTGCAAATATTTAAATCACAATTAAAGTGTTTTTAAGAGGTGTCAAACTTGAGATTCATATTCCTTGATGTTGTCTTCTTATGGTTTAAACATTTGGTGGCCCGATCGGGCCACCAAACTTTGGCATTTTCATGTTTTTACTGGCCCGACCGCAACTTTTACTGGCCCCGGGCCATCGGGCCTACGCCAATTTCGAGCGTTGGCTAATGGATCATAATGCACTCTAGTTTCTATGTGAACGCAGCTAGAGCTCACACAGCTCTGACATGTGACCGGCTATAGCAAAACCTGGCACTTGTCGGTAATTCATGTTTTGAAGAGATGGGCATTTGAGGTTCACACAATGTGTGTAAAAGACCTATGATTGTAAAATTAAAACATTCATATCTTTGCTAATTATTGACCAATTAGTTAGAACAAAGCATCAAATGAAAGCTTATGATGAGGCCTTTGTAATGGTATGAAAATCTACATTTGGATTTTTACCGACAAGTGCGGGGTTTTCTATAGCCTGTCACGTATTGCCTACCTGTGGTCTCTACATCCACTAATGCGCTCTATACCCTGATCATGGGAAATCTGTTCAATGAGTCAATCATGCATATGTTTTTACGCACTATGAGCGACGTTTATTTATGCGCTAAAAGGCTCATTGAACAGCTTCGGAGGGCAAGCTTATACTCTATACAGGATACTACGCGCGCACACATTGCATACAATTGCAGTTAGCGGAAGCTTTTAGAGTTACTGTACATCTACAGACGTAACCGATACTGTGCGAGCTACTCTTTTTGCCACTAACTTTGGTATTACTGATCTAAATTGAGATTACTATGGCATGGCATAGTGGCACTGCTTCATATATTAATATGGGCAATTCCATGATTAGGTGGACATGACCCCAAAATTTCAAAGTGTCTTTTTCTTACATTTTTTGGTTGTATATGATTAAAGACACATCAAAATTACTGGAAAGGTTATTTATTTTGCTTTGACTGTGGTAAAAGTGGGTTAAAATAGCGAATTTATATTGGTTATATTTTCCTGTGTTATTTCTAATGTAAGTTAAGAAAAAGTTGATTAAGCCATTATGAGCATGAACATACACAAGACCTTACAAACTTATCATATTTATTTAGTGAGTACAATGCTCTAATAGATTTATCATGCAAAATTAAGAATCTGAGTTGCTTATGCCAACAGTGAGTGAAATTAAAAACCATTGGTATGCCATGTAACGTTACTAACCAAAACATGGATTTATTTTTCTATAGAGAGAATGCAATGCCTTATAATATTCCTACTTCAAATGTTTCTCTTCCAGGCAATGCTCTATCAAATTTAAGGAACAAATTTTACAAATATTATATGATGTATTAATTATAAGCAGTCAAAATCTGTAACGTTACTAACCATGTAACGTTACTAACCAGTCTATGATACAGAGTGTAACGTTACTAACCATAACCACAGTGAAAGAGACACTTATAAGCTGGCCCTAATCAAAAGTGAGTGAAAGGATATGTAAAGTAAGACAAAGAACAATGGATGACCAATTTTTTAAAAGTAATGTGAGTTATTCAACCATGTGCAGCATCCCATGTGCAGCAACTCATACAGTATCTATGGTCTATGCAAGAACATGTGCAGTATCTGATGTTCAGCGTCTGATGTTCAGCGTGAGCAGTATTTTAGTGTAAACTCCTCATAAATCTTTCTCCTGGAAAGTAGTCATTGGAAAATATTGTTGACTCTACTTTTACGAGCAGCGACCTGTCTTTGGTAAGTTGAATTATTGTAGTATTTTGTTGTACTGAATACACTGTGTACAGTTTACACTGATTAATGATAATGATATACATTGTATTTACAGTGAAAAATAATATATTGATATAAAACAAATATATTGTAATGGATTACATAAACTTACAAGTGTATATTTAATGTAATTACACTGTCCAGAGATGTTTATGTTTGTGTGTTTTTAGGGGTACATTATGATTAGCCATGTCGGTTGCCATGGAAACTTGTATGTAAAAAAAAACATCTTTAGTGATGAAGCACTTGAAAAAAGTAGTATTTTAATTTAGTGAAAACTTCTAAGGGATACAACAAGAATCTTTAAACCAATTTTGTGACTGAAATATTTTTACAGGTACACTATATTTGTAACAATTGTTTTTATCTCATTTGTTTGTGTCATATGGGAACTTTCCAACACTCACAAATAAGTATTCTACTCTGCAATATGATGCAGAAAATGTTCATTTCAATTAATTACTACTTGCCTATCTCTTAGTTCATGAATAAATTATATTTTGTTTTTATTTATTTTTCTATATGTAGGTCATGAAGCAAATTCAATAGTGAACTTGAAGAGGACTGGCAAGTATGAGGAGTACAAAGATAAGAAAGCAGTTACCATGAAGATGAGCTGGGAGAAGAAAAAGATGCAAGAACATTCCCTACCAAAATGTGTGCAAAAACAGCTCCAAATTAAGAAGAAACTAGCTACAAACAAACATCTCTTTTTAGAATTCTATCTCTCCAATGATCATGTTTTGTATTAAAACACATAATTATTTTATTTACACAAAGCTACATGTATTTGAATTTGATACTATGAACAAAGTACTATTTAAAGTTTTTGTAAGAATCCAAATCAATTTGTAACATTAATTGGATTATTGAACAAGTCAACAAATGACCATTTGGATTGATAGATCTCTACTCAATATTTGCCTGCTAAAATACTACAAATATTGAATCTAAATGCTTGCAAATAAACAGTTAAAGGGTACCACCACCAAAAAATAATATTCTTATTAAAGAAAGGTAACATCTTTAGTATTCCATTCCATCAACAAGTTCACAAAAATATGTTTCCAGAAAAAAAAAATGTTATTGGAAACGCATCACCATTCTATAGCATGCGTTCATGCGGTCTGAATTATGCAGACTGCTATGTGTGTGGTGAATTGCAATGTATGCAGAGCGAAAGAATCGCCCGGGAATCTATTGTTTACAAACGTGCACGTGAATAGCATTATTGCGCACTCCCAAATGGTTGGCCCGAATGGAACCAGGAAATAGCAGTGGTTCCGTAAGTGGTGGAAATTAATTGCTTCGTTTATGAATTACACAACCCTTTGCAAATGTTAGGTATCTATTTGGTATCACAAAACGGTACCAAAACATATAATAATGTGTTGTTCTTTGCCTGGTGGTCCCCTTTAACTGGTATTACAAAGTATGCATTATTAACCTACCACTTGATGAACTTTGGTGAACTATGGAATGTATCGGATAAGATATGTTTTCAAACAGTTTTCATGTTTCAAGTTGTGAGTTTCTAGTTAAAGAATTTAAAAGTTAAGAGTAATATGGATAGTTATGTTGATTTACTTGTAATTCCTAAGTATTACTTGTGATTTTGAGGCGAAGGGAGGGTAAAAAAATGATGTTTGGTAACTTTTACCTTTGCACGGACAAAGTGTAACGTTACTAACCGTAACGTTACTAACCATGATTTTGGAGCCTAATGAAAAAAATATGAGTCAAGATGCTTTAATTATTGGCTGAAACATGTGCCAACTAACTAGAAGTAAAATGAATATGGCACTTTGTTGGAATTATCTAAGGTTTTAGAAGACTTCTCATTTGAAAACATTGATTTTTTCCCATGTCCTTTTTTTGTAACGTTACTAACCGACAATAAAAGTTGCCATGGCGACGCGAATATTAGTTCAATTGTGTTCATTTTTTTTTGTATTATAGACCTAGGGTGGGTGAACATGTTGTAACATGATTGTGACTTGAAATTAATAGATGGTGGTGTTATAGTAGAATATGTTATGAAAATATGCTCTAAATGTAACGTTACTAACCGTGGAATTGCCCATATACACCAAGTAATTGGCGGAATACACACATTACAATTTTTAGTGGCCACGGTCCAGCGAGCGTGTGTAAAAGAAAGTATAATTTTTGGATTAAAGGGATAGTTGAGTTTTGGTATAGGGGGCGCTGCACAAAATTATTTTTTGTGAGATAATCAATAAGTGTCAAATTTGAAAGAGCATACAATTTTGATGACATTATAAACTTTATTTGATCAAAATTGGTTCAGAAATGGCTGAAATATCCATAACAACCATAAACATAATAATTGTGGGGCCCCACAATTATTCAATAATTTTGAACCAGCCATTGAGAATTTTTTTTAAATGCTTCCTCTTTTCAAAAATTTAAAAAAGAGGTTTTTAAAAAAGTTGTTGATTATCTCTGTATTTAATCACTATTTCAACAAAACATCACGTGCACAATATTTTAATAGTTGAAACCAATGAGTTTTTAGAAAGAACCCTCTTTAAAAACAAGGCGATAGCCGTAAAGTGTCTCGCCCATTTGCGCGCATTCATGCAACATTGGACCTCATTTGACCGTTGACCTACTTATGTGACCTTTGACCCAGCATATCATGGAGGCCGGTATAGGGCATCTACCAATCAAGTTTGGTTACAAACAGATGCAGGGTTGGAAAGTTATCTAGACCCTAATAGACTCTTACCCCAAAAACTTCACATTGACCCTTATTTGATCTTTGACCTACTTATGTGACCTTTGACCCCAGCATATCATGGAGGCCGTATAGGGCATCCATCCAATCAAGTTTGGTTACAAACAGATGCAGGGTTGGAAAGTTATCGACCCTAATACTCTTACCCCAAAAACTTCACATTGACCTTTGACCTACTTATGTGACCTTTGACCCCAGCATATCATGGAGGCCGTAAAGGGCATCTACCAATCAAGTTTGGTTACAAACAGATGCAGGGTTGGAAAGTTATCGACCCTAATAGAGTACAGAAGCCATGACGTCATAAAAACACTTTTTTAGAATTTTCAAATTTGGACTTCATTTTCAGAAAGAGCATAATAGTCCGAGCTAGAGACCACCTAACCTCGTCTTTTTATGTATACGTTTTTTGATGGTTTCTTGATAATTCGAGGGTGCTGATTCCAAATCCGATGAGTGCCAGACATGAAACCTTGAGCAATTTTTTTTAAACGTGAAAATCCAAAAAGGCTGCCAAAACATGGAAATTGCCTTTTTTAGCCCCCCAGAAATATATAATCTCAACTTAAACGCCATTCTATACACATAAATCAAATTAAATTGTTGTCCTCGAGTTAACTTACAATAGAATGAAACTGAATATGTGCTAAAAGCTGTTTATTATTGTGTTTAGGGCACAATTAACATTCAAAATGGCCACCAAATTCATTTTTATGTACAATATGAATGGGTATTTCAATGTACAAATAGAATCGTTATAAAAACTAGGCCCAATTTTCCCCATATGGCGGAATAAATTGTATTTTCAATGTAGTTAAGATTATTTTGTCATGCTGATTCTAAATCTGAAGAGTGCCAATCACGAAACCATGAGTTTTTTCTTTAAAATTCAAAAATCCAAAATGGCCGCCAAAAAGGGAAATATGCCTCATTTAGCCCACCAGACCAGTATGCGTATAATACACGTAGTCTAGATGCAAACCGCAAATCGTCAATGAAGATAGCCAAGTTCAGTTATGCGACTGCGCAGTGCAGTGCAGTTCGAGCGGCGTGCTACTAAAAACTAAAAGTAGAACTAGAAAATTACTGAGATTTTCAGCACATTTGTTTGCTGTTTTTGCAGGTATTTGTTCTCGTATTTGTTACAAAAGCCATGCAAACATATAAGTAATTATGTAAAAAAATGCAAACATATAAGTAATTATGTAAAAGAATCTTTTAATTTATTTTCGTTCATTTTTCGTAAATGATTATGAAAGGCATTCCGGCAGGGCGGCAGCTAGCTAGTGCAATGCATAACCTGTCCTGCGCTGCCGCCGAGACTCTGGGGGCCCGAGTGCGTGTTCCGCATATCGTTCAAATGACGGCAAATTTTTCCGGGTCGTGTTCAATTTGTGTCCGTCAGTGTCAATTTGTCAAACAAATCAATAATTTTGCGAAAATAACCACTCATATGGTAAAATATCTGTTCATTCACGATCTCTTTTTCAAGCACCATCCACTAAGAATTGCATGTGCAATGCATGGGATACAGTATAGAATATTGGGCTTTATTTGGCTTGATTCAAGCGTTGGCGGAGGTATGCACTCCGCGAGTGCACTCTGTCTAGTTTGTAATGTAATGGTGCAGGTTTTGGTTCAACTAAAATTCAACTTGACCAAAACTGTACTCTTTTTACCAAAACTATCTAGTAACTTTGTTGACAGTCATGTGAAAAAAAGTGATGAATGGTTGATGCCATGTATATTGTTGTTATCTGATATGTCCACAGGGTATTGTGTGAAAATTTCAAGTCAAATGGACGGTGCATGGCCGAGTAATGAGCAAAAATACAGTGATATTCACTAACTCACTTTGTACACGGTTTCAAAAATCCAACGGATATTTTATTATCTGAACACTTCAATCGTACATATCTTTGTAACGAAAGGGAAATTTGAAAAACCGAAACCTGTCCCATGATTTTATTATTAATATCAATACAACAAGGTATGATTTTGAGGATTTGGACACTCAGAGTCTTAGTCTTACCAAGTCCCTTCTTTAAGCTCTTAATTTGTCTTTCTTGTTACAACCATTTCTTGTAATAGCAAACATGGCAAAGTGTCTATTTTACTGGGTGGTGAAACATACTAATAAGGGGGGCTACAGAGTACACCGTTATGACTCATGATGAGACATGATTTTCCATCTCTCCTTCCTCCATCTTATCATGGATGATATTGCAGGCCATTGAGCAAATCAATCACCACAATTTAGTTCAAACTTTTAACCAAAAAATCATCAGAAAATGAAAATGTATTTGCATCTTATTAACAGGGATCTAGTAACATTGTCATATTACTTAGAACTCTAGCAGTACTCACATACCTCATTTTATTTGTATTACCAATAGACGCATGGAACAGATTTTAGTTTTCCAAATTGTTACAGCAAGCCTGTGAATATTGGTACCAGGCACATCTACAAAGTAAATGGTTCACTCAGGTGAACCATTTACACGCAATATATGCAAATGCGCTGGAGATAACAATACCAGCCATTCGTACACTGTTGCCGGTTCAACAGATGACCGGCGTGTTTTAGGACGCATCGGTAAGGAACACGGACGTGAAAGAATCATTTTATTTCTACATTTTGCGGTCTTCAAAACAACAAAGTCGGTAATTATTATCAAAGTATATGAATTGTGGATCACATAAACAAAAGTTTTTTTGCATTTGCTGGTAAATTGAGGGAGAAATCAGCCGACAAAAAAATTGTTTCCGTTGGATAGTGCAGCGGGCGGAAGAGGTTGATCTCCGCACAACCCTATTGTAATGAACCTATGTGTGGTACCGGTACCAGGTACGAAAAACTCACCACTGGCAACTCCAGCATCAGCCCCATGACATGGTCAATTACTCGCCGGTAGACCTGTGGTGCGAGGAGCATGAAAGGCATCATCAGGCCCATGAATAGCACAGAACCAACAAATAAAGACAAAAACACCATAAAAAGGACGGCAGTGCCTCCTCTCATTCTATCCCTCTCCATCTTGATATTCCCCGAAGCCAAAACTGAGCAATTAATGGTCCAAATCTCATGCGCTAATTTTGAGTATGCAATCATGTAGTATGCCAATAAGCCAACGTCATATCAGTATACATAATCAGTATAGCAGTTTGATGTACATACTACCGTACACATGATAGGATGTACCATACGTGATAAAACCAGAAATCCTCAATAAATACAAGACAAAAATTGGTGTATCTGTATAGTTTCCTTTTGAGGGAGTTTGGAAAGGGGGCTTGGTGGGGGATGGTTAGCAAGGACAAAACAAGCAATTACAAGTATAACTCCACTGGCAAGCGGCAAGCGGCAGCTCCTATGTCCAGGGGTGCCACCCCGGGGGGGGCACTCAAATAATTTTTTGACGGGGGTGTGCCGCACGGAACTCTGAAATGGGGGTCTGAAGAGCTAACTACAAGCACAAAATATAGGGTCTTTGGAGCTACAAAATCCCTTAAACGCACAAAATATAGGGTCTTTGGAGCTACAAAATCCCTCAAACGCACAAAATATAGGGTCTTTAGAGCTACAAAATCCCTGAAAGGGGAGTTAAGGGGTACGGTCTAAGGAGCAGACTAAAACTACAAAATACATAGACTCGGAGATTCCAAATACCTACGGAAAGTTTTGAAAATCGGGTATCTTTAGAGCTGTGATTGAGTGTGAAAAAGGGGCTCTTTTAAGCGGCACATACCCGTCTTACATTATACACGAGTGCCCCCCCCGGGGGTGCCACTGGCCCAAGATCAATACAATCAGGTGCACACAATGCATTATAACTGCATGCATGAAGCAAGCCCCCCCCCCCCCCCCCCCCAATCCCTGCTTGAATACTATACATGGCTCCCTTCTTTCAAAAGGACTTTCTGGAGAGATCATTAGTTGCATTTGCTAATGGATCACAATGCACTCTAGTTTCTATGTGAACGCAGCTAGAGCTCACATCACAGCTTTGACATCTATCTATATGTGACCGGCTATAGCAAAACCTGGCACTTGTCAGTAATTCATGTTTTGAAGAGATGGGCATTTTAAGTTCACACAATGTGTGTAAAAGACCTATGATTGTAAAATTAAAACATTCATATCTTTGCTAATTATTGACCAATTAGTTGGAACAAAGCATCAAATGAAAGCTTATGACGAGGCCTTTGTAATGGTATGAAAATCTACATTTTGATTTTTACCGACAAGTGCGGGGTTTTCTAGCCGGTCATGTATTGCCTACCTGTGGTCTCTACATCCATTAATGCGCTCTATACCCTGATCATGGGAAATCTGTTGGCAAGCTTATACTCTATACAGGATACTATGCGCGCAAGCATTGCATACAATTGAAGTTAGCGGAAGCTTTTTGAGTTACTGTACATCTACAGACGTAACCGATACTGTGCGAGGCACATATATATACTCTTTTGCCGCTAAATTTGGTATTACCGATCTAAATTGTGATTACTATGGCATGGCGTAGTGGCACTTGGCCCCTATAGCTGCTTCATAGGAATACACACATTACAATTTTTAGTGGCCACGGGCCAGCGGGCGCGTGTAATTAAGAAAGTATAATTTTTGGATTAAAGGGATAGTTGAGTTTTGGTATAGGGGGCGCTGCACAAAATTATTTGTTGGTGAGATAATCAATAACAGAGTGTCAAATTTGAAAGAGCATACAATTTTGATGACATTATAAACTTTATTTGATAAAAATTGGTTCAGAAATGGCTGAAATATCCATAACATAACCATGAACATAATAATTCTGGGGCCCCACAATTATTCAATAATTTTGAACCAGCCATTGAGAAATGTTGTTAAATGCTTCCTCTTTTCAAAAATTTACAAATAAGGTTTTTTAAAAGTTGTTGATTATCTCTGTATTTAATCACTATTTCAACAAAACATCACATGCACAATATTTTAATAGTTGAAACCAATGAGTTTTTAGAAAGAACCCTCTAAACAAGGCGATAGCCCGTAAAGTGTCTCGCCCATTTACGCGCATTCATGCAACATTGGACCTCATTTGACCTTTGACCCCAGAGGCGGTATAGGGCATCTACCAATCAAGTTTGGTTACAAACAGATGCAGGTTTGGAAAGTTATTGACTCTAATATACTCTTACCCCCAAAATTTCACATTGTCCCTCATTTGACCTTTGACCCCAGCATATCATGGAGGCCGGTATAGAGTACCAAAGTAGTGACGTCACATGCTTTTGTTATGGCATAGTAATGGTTCTAAACAACTTTTCCTTTCATACTGGCATTTAGTAGTGGGTCGGAGCCGGACGATTGCCTTCTTAGCAACTGCTAGATCACCAATTCATTGCTTGCCTGACATTGTTTAGAACCATCACCCATGGCAATGAATAGCTCTGACGTCACACTTCGGTACTCTATAAGGCATCTACCAATCAAGTTTGGTTACAAACAGATGCAGGTTTGGAAAGTTATCGACCCTAATACTCTTACCCAAAAAACTTCACATTGACCCTCATTTGACCTTTGACCTACTTATGTGACCTTTGACCCCAGCATATCATGGAGACCGGTATAGGGCATCTACCAATCAATAGACCGGCAGCCCAGAGGTCTTTTGTGCATCGAAAAGCGTACTGATTTCTGAACATATGAATATTTAGAGGGAATGTAACAAATCCAAAAATATGAGTCTCCCTGGGTGTATCCGTGGATAAAGGGGTCCTTTGCGCCTCCAAAAGTTGGCCCCTGGGGATTGTCCGATGCTTCTATTTTGTGCGATTGTACCGTGTTAATCGTCGCTCACGACTCATCATGGCGGGGTAAGTGCATCGTAGACAATGGAGAAATCACTGATGCATGTTACCTTTTTCGAACATTTTACGTTGGCTGTTTTGAAAGACGAAATACACGTTGAACGCATTGGGGATTATACCCTAAACCTCTTGCAAGTTAACAAGTATGTCTTACAGATTACTTATTTGATACAAAATTCTTCCGTTAGATTACTCTAAAGATACCTCTGAATGTTGAAAATTGACTCCCCAAATTGATCTTTAAAAAACGGAGCTTCCACTTTCAGATATTATTTTTAAGTACGTAAAAGTTGTAAATCAACACAGATAAAACACTTCTGCACATAATCCGACTTAAAGGGCAGCTAATTGTAGAGGAAATGTTAGTGATATAGATAAATCAATGCGAGGAAACTGATTAAATAGTGGCCAACTGTTTACAGTGGTCTCTCAGTTCTTGTTACCCTACAACGTACGTTACATGGGCACTGCTAAAAAAGACATGGTGGGGAACTATAGGATGGGGTGTTCCCTAAACACTTCCATGTGGGGAGGGGAGCTTTGGACCCCTGGACAAGTGTATGGAGCGTTTTAGTTATGTGCCGTGATCGATGCATGAGGTGGTGTGAACGGCAGAACTTTGTGAATTGGATCAGGGTGCGTCCCTGTCTCAGGCGTCTGTATTTACTTTATATTTCTATTTTATATACTAAATATAAAACATAACATTGACTCCATCGCGCATCAGACAATCAATTCAATCATAATGGCATGCATCACTCAGCTCACTGCTCATTTCAGGGCGCGTCCCTGTCTCAGGCATCTCTATCTACTTCATATTTCTCGCTCAGCTCATTTTGTATCGTTACATTGTACTTGTTTGAAATGCCGAATAAATAATAATAATAATAATAATATTTTTAAAATAACTACCCTATGCCCCCCTCCCCCCCCCCCCCCCCCCCCCCCCCCTCCACTTACCTGTAGCTGTGCCATGTGCTTATAATAGAATTAATCTCTGTAGATTAGACGGGTTCATATTTAATGTTTTTAGAAAATCATTTGTAAGTGGAAGATGTGTTTGACCCTGTTTTGATCATAGGGTTCATTAAAATGTACCTATATGGCCTTTGGCATATTCCTATTTGCTACCAATATGTATTCTGTGATCTGTAAGACATACTTGTTAACTCGCAAGAGGTTTGGGGTATAATCCCCAATGCGTTCAATGTGTATTTCGTCTTTCAAAACAGCCAACGTAAAATGTTCGAAAAAGGTAACATGCATCAGCGATTTCTCCATTGTCTACGATGCGCTGATCCCCGCCGCGGCGAGTCGTGAGCGACGATTAACACGGTACAATCGCACAAAATAGAAGCATCGGACAATCCCCAGGGACCAACTTTTGGAGGCGCAAAGGACCCCTTTATCCACGGATACACCCAGGGAGACTCATATTTTTGGATTTGTTACATTCCCTCTAAATATTCATATGTTCAGAAATCAGTACGCTTTTCGATGCACAAAAGACCTCTGGGCTGCCGGTCTACAAGTTTGGTTACAAACAGATGCAGGGTTGGAAAGTTATCGACCCTAATAGACTCTTACCCCAAAAACTTCACATTGACCCTGTTCAGTTCAGTTCAGTTTATTTTCTCAATATAAAAGCAGCAATATAAAATACATACAAATTGATAACAATATAAAAGTAAATTTCATTTAAAGTTTAAAAATGCAGATTGCATGTACAAGTTAAAATTATTTATTTTTTGAGGGGTAGCAAACTAAAAAGGTATCAAGACCTTATCGTGTGGTCGACCCATAGATTTAAAACAAAACATTGTACATAAAATTAAAACTTATATAAATATAATGAAAGTCATAGTTCAAATTCAAAATTCAACATAATTATCCAAAAACACTACAATATAACGAAAACACCTAACAAACAGACAAAGGAAAACAACAACAACAACAACAACTACTACTAAAAACTACTTACTACTAGGTCTAAGGGTTGGCATTTAGTTACTCGCAAGTAGATGTATTGATTAGATATTGTTTATACTTCATTTAAAAAACATTTACTGATTTTGATTCACGAATGTCATCCGGTAGAGAGTTCCAAAGTAGAGGTCCTTGAAAAAGAAGGGATTTGTGCGATAAAGATGTTCTTACTTTGGGTAAATGAAATTTCTTGTTCTTGTGTCATATGAATGTATAGTCAAATTGAGAGTTGAAATAATTTAAAATGCAAGAGGGTAAAATCTTATTATAGCATAAAAACATAAACACTCCAAGTTGGTATTTATATATATCATAACAAGTTAAAAGCTTAAGAGAATAAAAATATTGGCATTGTATGTGCTAAAAATAAATCATGATTTACAATTCTAATTGCACGTTTCTGTAATTTAAACAATCTACTCAAATATACATCAGCTGCATTTCCCCAAGCAATGTTGGCATAATATGGTACCACAATTGTATTATAAATCATTTTCAATATGTGTATAGGTAGCATATGGAGCTTATACATAACGCCAATACCTTTGGATATTTTATTACAAATAACATTTATATGAATTTTCCATGTCAATTTATTATCAATAATTATTCCCAAGCACTTTAAAGAAGATTCACAAACAATTTGACAACCTGCTAATTTAATAGAAATATGCGTATTATTCAAACATTTATTAGTAAAAATCGTATAATTTGTTTTACTAATATTAACAGATAATTTATTGCACTTTAACCAATTGGTTATTTTGTCTATTTCTTCATTAAAAAGTATTTCTAAAATGTCAATATCATTATGAGTCATATATACACTTGTGTCATCAGCAAATAAAATATACTTAAGTAGTGAGGATGTATTGCACAAATCATAATAAATAAAAGAGGTCCAAGGATGGATCCTTGGGGCACTCCACAATTAAAAGTCCTTGTTTCAGATTTATCACCATCAATTACTACATATTGCGTACGATCTAATAAATAACTCTTAAAAAGATCATATATCACTCCTCGAATTCCATACATATTCAATTTATACAATAAAATCTTATGATCGAGCGTATCAAAGGCTTTACTTAAGTCCAAAAACAATCCAATTAAAATTTGTTCATTATCTAGTGCACTTGTCACTATATTTACAAAATTAACCAATGCTAATGAAGTAGAGTGTCCCTCTCTAAAACCATACTGATTCGGTGATAATATATTGCACGTAGATACAAATTTAAATAAACGATTATAAATACACTTTTCAAATATTTTAGAAAAAACAGGCAAGACAGAAATTGGACGATAATTGGATAACATTTCAGAAGCACCATTTTAAAAAATAGGACTAACTCTGGCTATTTTCATTTTTTCAGGGAAAATACCCATTTGAATACATTGATTAAATATTGCACATAATGGTTCATATATAATAAATCACCTTTTTTATAACTCGTATATCTATTTCATCATACCCTGGACTTGTGTTATTCTTCATATTTTTCACAATTTCAATTAATTCATTGGGTAAAATAACATCAAAAAAGGCAGATTGACCATTACATTCAATAAATCTTCCAATACCGTTATTAATACATTGATCAAATTGCCTATTTAAATATAAACCAACATTACAAAAATATTCATTGAATGCATTTGCAATCCTATTTTTTTCTATGAGAGATTCTCCTTGAACTACAATCTTAGTTATATTATTTAATTTAGTAGCTTTACCCATTGCATTATTTATGACTTGCCATGTTTTTTTCATATCTCCTTGAGCGTTTTTAAATTGATTCCCATAATATTCCCGTTTAGCACTTTTTATTTTATTTGTTACCATATTCCTTATCGTCTTATAAACATTTTTTTTATAGTCAGTAGGATTCTTTAAATATAATTTATATAATCGTGACTTCTTTTTTATGAGTTTTTAAATTCATTATTGAACCAAGGTTTATTTCTACGTTTATTTTTAGGAGTAAAATTCTTAATTGGGAAGCATCTTCTATAGGCATTACTAATAATATACAAAAACTTAATATAACTATCATCAGGGTTTTGTTTCAAAATATCCCTATCAATCCCCTGTATAACCTGAATCAAATCCTGTATTTTATCATCAGTAATTTCACGATGTACTTTAAAGCTTTTATCTTTAGTACAATTTGCTTCTTGACTTATACAAAATATTGGAAAGTGATCACTAATATCATTCAATATAATTCCTGATGAAATATCACACAAATCATTTGTATATCAATTAAAGTTGCAGTATTACGAGAAACGCGTGTAGGATTTTGTATTAATGGGTACATATTATAAGAAAATAAATTATCTACAAATTCATTCACATATTGCACATTTCCAATGTTTAAAAGGTTAATATTAAAATCACCCATTAAATATATTTTTTTCTTTTCAGTTTGTACAATATATAACAAATTATTCATAAAACGTAAAAACTCTTCAATCGATTGATTTGGAGGCCTATATATTGTACCAAATAAAACATTATTATTATTAACACTCATCTCAATAAAAATACTCTCAACGGCATCATTGTTTACATCTAAATCCGTTCGACGTTGAAATGAAATATTTTCTTTTATATACAAACCCACACCACCGCCTCTCTTATATTTACGTCCATTACCAATAAAAACATAATGTTCAATATTATACAAATCATACAAATTATTTTCATTTAACCATGTTTCACTAACACCTATAACATTAAATTGGGTACTTAATGATATTTAGAAAACAAGATAATGAATCAAAATTATGATATAAACTTCTACAATTGACATGAATAAAAGATAATTTCTTATTTAAATCTTTAAAAAAGGAATCAAACTCATCGGGTGTATAGTACAATTGCTCAAAATTGGGATCATCATATACCGGAGATATGTATTCATGTAACCTATTCAAATCAGATACAACATGCGAGTTTAGACCTGGACTAAAAACACTACTAAAAGACATTTAAACACCACTTACAGCTAAACATAAAATAAAACCACTAAAACTCACTTGTACCAGATAATGTTTTTAAAAAAACAAAAAAAACAAGAAAAGTGTTGATAAGTTGCACATATAACGGTGCACCGGGAGATCTGCTTGCCGCAATTGCACAATTCATAAAAACATTCTTACAAAGACTGATCATCCTTTATTGGCAAGCTTTTACACAGATTATCTAAGTCTCTCTTTGAGTGAACGAGCCTCTTCATGGTTCCTCCACCAGATGTGTTTGTTGACACAAAGATTCTGCCATCAAGGGACCATGCATGGGCGATTTTGCTGTTTGGTTTGCCGATCCTAGAGAAGGCATCCCATAGCAACGTTCTGTTTGCATCAGTCAGGTATTCGTGGATCGCAATTCCCGTTTTCTTTTCTTTCAATTTCTTTCTATATTTGAGCAGGACCTGGCGATGTTGGTATGACGTCATCTTGACGATGATGGCTCTCGGCTTGGGTCGCGTACCTTCGGGTGGTGGGTTTTTTCGTTGAACTCGGTGACTTCGATCGATCGCGTTGGGAGGGAGGTTGACATCAAGCATCTGGCTGGCGATGCGGCATACCTTCTCGTCTGTGTTGTCGTTGTCTGCCTCCGGGACACCAAAGATGCGGAGAACGTTCCTCAGTGAGTACTGCTCCTGGTCGTTGAGTTTTGTTTTCAGCTTACTAATCTCATTGAGGTTGCTCTCCTTTTCCTTTTCTAAGTCTCTCTTTGAGTGAACGAGCCTCTTCATGGTTCCTCCACCAGATGTGTTTGTTAACACAAAGATTCTGCCATCAAGGGACCATGCATGGGCGATTTTGCTGTTTGGTTTGCCGATCCTAGAGAAGGCATCCCATAGCAACGTTCTGTTTGCATCAGTCAGGTATTCGTGGATCGCAATTCCCGTTTTCTTTTCTTTCAATTTCTTTCTATTTTTGAGCAGGACCTGGCGATGTCGGTATGACGTCATCTTGACGATGATGGCTCTCGGCTTGGGTTGCGTACCTTCGGGTGGTGGGTTTTTTCGTTGAACTCGGTGACTTCGATCGATCGCGTTGGGAGGGAGGTTGACATCAAGCATCTGGCTGGCGATGCGGCATACCGTTTCGTCTGTGTTCTCGTTGTCTGCCTCCGGGACACCAAAGATGCGGAGAACGTTCCTCAGTGAGTACTGCTCCTGGTCGTTGAGTTTTGTTTTCAGCTTACTAATCTCATTGAGGTTGCTCTCCTTTTCCTTTTCCTTCTTTTTCATAAGCTTCAACTTTGCATTGTAGGTCATGCACTTTCCCCTCTTGTTGTTCCAGGCGATTGATGAGTGAACTCGTTCTGGATTCCACTGCCTTTTCAACCATTTGTTCAATAGCAAGGCGCAGGTCTTCCTCTTGGAGAATCTCTTTCACCATTGCCTTTGCATTAGAACGAGTACCAGGTGCCAATGTGCAGGTGAAGAATGGATACAATAGTTAAAAGGGTTTCAATATAATCGATGAAGCACGACAGGTTTGACAGATCGATTAGCTGTGTGAAGTAGTCTAGTTATAGAGCCCACACCAAAATGCACATGTGGGACAAGTAATCAAAATAAGTTTCAGGTATAGGTTAAACCAAAATCACATTTCCAGTTCCAATTCACTCAAAGTTAAAATTGTAGACCTCCTAGTGGTTCAGAAATATAACACACAGCATGTTCACACACAAACATTTTCATCCCTTAATCATGACTAAAGAATCATGACTAACGATACGATGTATCGTTAGTCATGATTAAACCAAACTAACTCTACGTTCACACACAAAGCCAATACTCCACAACAGCTGGCTTCCAGGTGCACCGAACATCGTATAAGTGCGCAGTTTGCTACTGCGAAGTGTGTTGTCCTGTTCGCGCGAACGTTCACGTTAAGCCACGCCCAGTTAGTTACAAGTCGTATAGCTAATCATGATTCTAAAGTCAGCTGCTGATTCTTTAGTCATGATTAAGGGATGAAATTTTTGCGTGTGAACACGGGGACAATTATGCCATGTATAGTCCTCTCACAAATGTAGCTGATTGATGATAAATTTAACATGCAATATTGACCATTTCAGACGTTTCAGACGTGTTGTTGTCACCCTGGTTACCTTGTATGGTCTGATAATGACCTTTGACCCTCATTTGACCTTTGACCTTTGACCTACTTATGTGACCTTTGACAGATGCAGGGTTGGAAAGTTATCGACCCTAATAGACTCTTACCCCCAAAACTTCACATTGACCCTCATTTGACCTTTGACCTACTTATGTGACCTTTGACCCCAGCATATCATGGAGGCCGGTATAGGGCATCTACCAATCAAGTTTGGTTACAAACAGATGCACGGTTGGAAAGTTATTCAAATTTTTGTAACCATCACGGACAGACAGACAGACGGACGGACGGACGGACAGACGGACGCAATTTGGATCCCTTAGGCCCCTGTTACACATGCGTCGGCTTTTAAAGCCGGCCCCGGGGCCGGCATCACGCCTGCAATTTGAAGCCGCCTTGCGATCATTAAACCCCTGTTACACATGGCAGGACCCCTGTACATCTATTCACACACGATTCACGTTGATCGGGCCTCATACATACGGCTCTGCTCATACCATTTAAGTGTTGGCATCCGCGCGCCTTGTATCCCATATTAAGCGACCTACTTCCTTATTGCGCGCGCTACAAGCGCAATGCGCGCGCCACAAGCGCATTACGCGCGCGCTGCAAGCGCATTTGCATAAAATCCGGTCCTAGTCCAACTTACCCCTGTTACACATACGGATTGCGGAATATATTAATATTCATGAATATTCATGAGCACCAATACTCACTAAATTTAATGCAATTTTTAAAATTTACTAACAACTATTTTTAATTATGAGCAAAATTTATAACCACTGGTTAGAAAAATTGCATATTTAATTAGTACTGCTGCTCACAAATGTATGAATATTCATTAGCAGCAGTATTACTGCTCAATAAACTTGCAATTTTTACATCTGTAACCAATATTTTGTGTGTTTTTTTGCAATACCCGTGTATAAAACGCACCCCCCACTTTGAAAATTTTCTGACGGAAAAAAATTGCGT
Organism: Echinarachnius parma; assembly: GCA_037951105.1. NCBI lineage: Eukaryota > Metazoa > Echinodermata > Echinoidea > Clypeasteroida > Echinarachniidae > Echinarachnius > Echinarachnius parma. Next base: position 93,752 of record JBAMJV010000426.1, read on the forward strand.
CTTATACACAGAGATTTACGGTAAGTAATGTAAAAGATGTTCTAGGGTAGGTGCGATTTACGGTAAGTAATGTAAAAGATGTTCTAGGGTAGGTGCGATTTACGGTAAGTAATGTAAAAGATGTTCTAGGGTAGGTGCGATTGTAAGAATCTTTTATTTTCGTTCATTTTTAAAATTTTTATTTGGCTTGATTAGAGCGTTGGCGGAGGTATGCACTCCATGAGTGCACTCTGTCTAGTTTGTAATGTAATGGTGCAGGTTATGCTTACTAAAATTCAGTTTGACATAAACTGTACTCTCCTTACCAAAACTAAACTATCCCTTAAGCTCTAAATTTGTATTTCTTGTTACAATCATTTCTTCTAATAGCAAAGTGTCTATTTTACTGGGTGGTGAAACATACTAATAAGGGGCTACAGAGTACACCGTTATGACTCATGATGAGACATGATTTTCCATCTCTCCTTCCTCCATCTTATCATGGATGATATTGCAAGCCATTGAGCAAATCAATCACCACAATTTAGTTCAAACTTTTAACCAAAAAATCATCAGAAAATGAAAATGTATTTGCATCTAATTTACAGGGATCTATAGTAACATTGTCAAATATCTTAGAACTCTAGCGGTTCTCACAAAGCTAATTTTTATTTGTATTACCAATAGACGCATGGAACAGATTTCAGTTTACCAAATTGTTATTTCTTTATGAAGATATGTATGATTGCAGTGTTCAGAATTGGAACTTTCTAGTGGGGATTTCAATTGTGTACAAAGTCAGTGCAATGAGTTATAGCGCATATCATCTTGCATATTTGCTCATTGGTCATATGACACTCATTTAAAGGGGTACGTAGTTCAGTTTTGGTAGAGAGGACGCTGCACATCACAATTTTTTTGTGAGGTAATGAAAAACTGAGTGTCGAATTTGAGAGAACATGCAATTTTAATGGCAGAATAAACTTTGTTTGGTCAAAATCGGTCCACAAACGGCTGAAATATCAATAAATATATCTGATCTTATAATTATTTGGGGCCCAAATAATTAAATGATACAAAATGATTTTTTTTTTTTAAATGCTTACACTTTTTCAAAAATTTTCAAAAGCGTTTTAAAAATAATTGTTGATGATCTCTACATCGCATGCATAATTTTGTATTAAAAATGGTTGAAACCAAGGCCTTTTTAGAGAGCGCCCTCTTGTGTTTTAATGGCTCTTTTTTTTATGATAAGAGGCTTTTTACTTAGTCGTTTGTAATTTTGTATACCTTTCGAGCATGGTGGAGTTATAACTATTAGTTTATAATGTTACTATCCAGGTTTGGTTACTAAAGTTCAGCCTTACCAAAACTGTACTACCCCTTTAACATGCAATTTTCACACATTACTCAGGTGGATCAGATCACAGAAATCAACCCTTCCTCAGCATTTGCATGTCAAGCAAGTTACTAGATCCCTTTACAATGGGCACACGCACATACTTGTAATACAAACAAATGAGGGATGGCAATTTTGTCATATTTTTACTACATGAACATGGATTTGTGTGTGTGAGTGTGTAGTATTTATAGGCAACATGGGGGCACCCAATATATCACTCGGGATATCCAGTATGTGTGTACTAACAGCTAACCACACAACCAGGATGAATTTAGTGTACACGCATTACTTTTTCATCTTTTTCAACATGGCCCTTTTACTCTATCTACACTACAATGATATATGCTTAACAAAAAAATGGCCTGAATAAATATAAGAGACATTGACATCAGGCCCATTAGAATCCACGCAAGCCGTCAATACGTCACACACAATCCATCACCAAGGCTGGCTATGAACACAACACAAACTCACCACTGGTAACTCCAGCCACAGCCCGATGACATGATCCGTAACTCGGCGGTAAACCTGTGGTGCGAGGAGCATGAAAGGCATCATCGGGCCCATGAGAAGCACAGAACCAACAAATGAAGACAAAAACACCACAAAGTGGAAGGCAGCGCCTCCCCTCATTCTTTCCCTCCCCATCTTGATATTCCTCAAGCCCCAAAACTGAGCAATTAAGGGTCAAAATCTCAAAATCTCAGTTGCACTCCGTATTCTCCTGGCCTTGTCTCCATTCACAAACACAGTGCAGCTATAGTTCACATGCATGCATCTAGCTAGGTACAGTCAGTACCTATCTGCAATACGTGACTCCACCTACAAGCAAGGAACGAGGAAATGGACTTTGGTTCCACTTTGGTTCCACTTGGTTTCACACAACCATTCCAATAGCAATTATCAAATTGTCAATTATATGCCTAATCTTCATTCATTTTTTTTTTTTTTCATCGCACAAAAAATAAACAGTAGAACTTGAAGATATATGCAGTCTTTGTACAGACATACATGTACACTTTGCAAAACACTTTTGTTTCTTCACACAAATCAATCAGACACAAGCAAGATATTATGACTCTGTCCTTTCTCTCCACTAGTCCCGAAACACAATGAACATAAAACTTCGCAATTCTTGCCATATATAACCTTCAGTTCATAAACTCCTAATTCTTCCAGGCAGAGTTTGACTGAGGCACTCCCTCCCCCCCCCCCCCCCCCCCCAACAACAAAAATACATATTGAGTGACTAGAGTACTGCCACGTCTGGTATTTGCTGTACTATACAAACACTTCTAAATACTGCAGCAACATGTCAGTGATCAATCAACATTATGATTTACGTGTACCTTCTCATTCCATGGTCTATAAATACAATTATTCATTTCATTCCTCAAAATTAAAGAGAGATATATATTGGAATTTTTGCTGAAAGTTCTTGTTACTTTGAATTCCATGTGAAGAACCTTTAATTTGTTTTTTCAACTGAGCAAATGCCAGCATATTATAAAAATGTCATCAATTTATGATAATCTGATTGTTTGAAGTGGGGCCGGTCCACGTCACGAAAAAATTGATTGCACTGGGATTGCATTATACTGCCCGAGGTATATACAGGGCTGGATACTAGCACTTGCCCTATTGCCTAGGGCAAGTCAACTTTGAACATCCCTGATTAATGATTGAATAGATAGATCATCAACAACTATTTAAAAACCTATTTTGACATTTTTTGAAAGAAGTGTATTTTTAAGCATTTTATGTAAGAGTCGAGATGTTGCCTGGCCAGACGATATATATATCAAATATTTTGAAATCAAATTTTACAACTATGAGAGCATTCGAAAAGGAATGATTCTCATTTCACATGTTTTATTCAATAACCTTTCAAATGGAATTATAACTTACCAATTTAGTGTAAAGGGGCATTTCGGGAAGTACCAATACTCAAGTGTACCTTTAAGACAGGGTATTTTTAGGTGGAACTTGTAAAAAAACAATCAATGACAAATTAATGCTCAAGATGCTGGACTGTTACACTGGTCATTGCATTGGAAACACACCTACAATCAACATTTGAAATGTACTCCAACTCCCTGGGGTGCATTCCAGCTGGGCTAACTGTTATTATATGACACCTTAGAATGTTCTCGCAATGTGATTGGTTCAATTCAGGTCACATAACATTCGTGGAAATGTACCATTCCACGATTTTGACGTCATTTTCATAATTTTTTTTTTTTTTAGTACCATTCCACGATTTTGACGTCATAAACGTGGAATGGTACTTTTTTATGTTGTTGTTTTGTGCAAGCGCCAGCGCACGTTAAAAATTCATGAACAAGCGCATTAACAAACATTACGCACTCCATGCAAGGCTGCTGTACTTTTTACACAACATGGCTCCAGAACCGGGAATTGTTTTGCTGACGAATGCCGATTTGGACGATTTAATCGATTTAATCGACAGTGCGGATTCTTAGAACACGAAGAAGCAAATAAAGTAGGTGTCATATAAAACAAATAATGAATGTTTTTTCCATTCGTGCAACGGTACAAATACTTTCATTCAGTGAAAGATGTAACATTCCATCTTTCACCTCATGCAAATATTTGTACCATTGCACTCATAAACATTCATTATTTGTATACTACATGTATTCCACGGAGGTATGGCCAAAATGATGAAATTTCAAATTTGTCTTTGGAACTTTTTGTTATTGATACTTCAACATAAATAACCTGAAGTGTTAAAATCCAAAATATTGTGGTGTTTTGATAATAAAGGAAAATGGCGCCACTTTTGTTGCTCAAATTTGTGGTGCATTAAATTTCTGAAAAATAGAATTGCCACCTAATCAAGTGAATATTATTTATATAATTCCAAGAAAAAACTTAGTAATTCTGACTTTATATGGTTGACAATGTGTCTAACTTTCTGAATGATAGTGATTTGTAGGCTTTTCCGATGATATTTATTTTTGGACAACATATTCCAGTACACAGGACACGTGAAAATGTAACGTGAGTGACGAAAAAGTACAATTTCTCTCTATTTCTTTTGTTTGTTGAGAGTGAATGGGGCTAAACTAAATTTTCCTCCTACTACCAGACCTAGATGTCCTGCAAAAATGATCAGGTTCATATTGACTGGGAACATCATGTAGCGTCAGTGTGAAAAATGTAACGTGAGTGACGATGTAACGTGAGTGACAATATTGCCAATGCAAATTAATATTGCTAGTTATCAAAAATACAATTTTTGATAAATAATTATACCCAAAAGTAGTGAATTCCTCTAAAGATCATTAATTTAGGCTTTTAACATAATTCTTTGCAAAAGAATTAAAATTTAAATGTCATGTCATAAAACTCCATTGCTTATATAACAATTAACATGCATTTTCATTTTGAAACGTGAGTGACGATATTGCCAATGTACATTAATATTGCTATTTATCCAAAATAAAATTTTGGCTAAATAATCATACCCGAAAGTTGTGAATTCCTCTAAAGATCATTAATTTAGGCTTTTAACACAATTCTTTGCAAACAAATTAATATTTGCATGTAATGTCACAACAACAAAAATGTCGGGTTGGAAATCTGCTTGCCCAATCGGGCCACCAAAATATGACTTTTACACATTTTTGCTGGCCCGAAGTGCAATTTCACTGGCCCCGGGGCCAGCGGGCCAATGGGGGTGTCGAGCCCTGCTTTACACATATATATATATCCTCAATTCCTTCAGAGTTTATCCATGTCTACACCTGAGGAGAGCAGTAACACAGATAAAATACCTTGCTGAAGGGCTATTTAGATTCCAGGAATAGTTCAATTCTAAAAAACATGACTCTCGTATTGAAAGACAAGAGCCCCATCCACTAACTACATTGTATCTTATTCACCCATTCACTAAGGAGAGTAGACCCTTCTAATAGCCAGTGATGAATAGTTCTAGTTAGTATTGTATCTTAAACTAAAATTTGTTACATGAACAAACATAAATAAACCAAGTTCCATTAAAAAATGACCACATTGCTGAGATGGCACCAAAGAAGTCTGTTTGCCACTTTGGCAAGGAAAGTACTCACATTGACCACTTGGTTGAATTTTCTGAATTAGTTAGAAAATTTACTTGTAAATTATTTAAATTGCTAAAATCATCAATTTCAATGAGTTTTCTTTACATTTGGGGTTCCCAAAAACATGTTAACTCAAAGCACAATCATACAAACAGAAAACAGGTTGAATTTTCCACTGAATTTGATTAAAAATGTACTTGTAAATTAAGAATATTTAAATTCCTATTATCATTACTCATTAGAAATTAATAATTTCTAATGAGTTTTTGTTTTACTCTTCACATTTGGGGTTCCCCAAAAACATTTACCGTCATGTCTATATGTCTAGAACTAGTCAACAACAATCATCCTGCCAGACTATGCCCGTTTACGAAAACATCTCAGTAAAGGATATTTAGACAAATCTATTTGCATGATTCAATATTGTAATATAATCTGCTTAATATGCAATATTAAAATGTAATTAGCTGATTTCGAGAGATTTTTTATTCCACTTTCATCATCCGCCTGCGTAAGTCCGAGTCATGTGAAGTCTGGATATAGTGCACAGTTGCATATATCTCGTGCTGAATCTCGAGCTAGGCGAGAGGCTCGAGGGTGCATGTGTGACGTCATTATTCTGTACTCTGTAATTTTTGTTCCAAGCCAAGTATAGAAGTTCTGAGAAGGGTCTTGGAAAAAGCTTCTTATCGCGTTTCATTGATATTTCAAGACTTTAGAACAGATGATTTGTGTTCTGGTTGGTATAAGCTTTCCGTACATGTATAATTTGTCTATTTTGTGATATTTCTTCGCTCAGCTACTTTAACACTTCACATTTGGGGTTCCCCAAAAACATGTTAACTCAAAGCACAACCATACAAACAGAAAACAAGTAAAATTGACGCGATCTTTACAGCAAGCCTACAGGTGAATATTACGAAAAACTCACCACTGGCAATGCCAGCAACAGCCCCATGAAATGGTCCATTACTCGCCGGTAGACCTGAGGTGCGAGGAGCATGAGAGGCATCATCGGGCCCATGAGAATCACAGGACAAACACATATAGACAAAAACACCATAAAGAGGAAGGCAGCACCTCCCCTCATTCTATCCCTCTCCATCTTGATATTCCTCAAGCCCCAAAACTGAGCAATTAAGAGTCAAAATCTCAATTGCACTCTGTATTCTCCTTGGCCTTGTCTCCATTCACAAACATTTACAGCGTTTGCCAAGTGTTCATTGCCTCCACCACAAAAGAAATAACATGTATCTATACAGAACCGTAAAACATAACTGTGCAATTATTTACAAATTTACCATGAGTATGGCTGTATGCACAGATACACGTGCTCGTGAGTGGCTCTGAATGGACCCTGAAGTATGGAAGTCTTTGAAAGTCATTTTCAGTCAAGAACAATTGCACTTGACTTTTCACAAGACCCTGTTTACTGCCCTGATAAACAAATATCATGCACACATCTACCATAAACTAAAGGTTGAGATCAATCATACCTTATCATTTCATAGTCCATAATTAATTTTAGTCCTCGGTGACTTTATCATTGGAACAATGTCAGAGACACTTGCAGTACGGACTGATAAAGAAAATTCCTGCCAAATAAATAATAATAATGCTTGATTTACCCAGGGCCAGGGTAGCCACTTCAGTGACAAACACTGTTCTTCCAGCGGGCCCTGCATAACATTAATTGTATTATTACCCTACTCCGATCTATTAGAGCCGAGCGCCTGGCTAGAAGGCAGTATAGTTACCATTTTTATGATGGTCTTTGGTATAAACTGGCCGGGGTCGAAACTACGAACAACCGAGTGCATGAGAAGGACACTCTACTGAGTATTGTGTGAGCATTTCATATTACATGGCTGTTTTATGGCTGAGTAATGACCAACAAAAGTGATATTTGCTAACTCATTGCACTGACTTTGTACACAGTTATCATTTTCCAGTGGATAATTTGCTCATGGGAAAATGTGACATTTTACTGATAAATTGTCAAAAAAACAATTTAAAAAACTCAACTTCTCAAACATGTAATTATTTTGTATGCTGGTCCACTCCTACAATACCGACCTTATGGGAATGACAGTATTTTATGCAACGTTCAAAATGAGCATAGGCCAGTATTTCCAATGTTTGGTGGCCCAATCGGGCTACCAAATGTTGTAACCATTGTGCAGAAAATTATGGTAATTATGTGAAAATTTGATACCTCACAGAAAACACTTGATTTGTGGTTTAAAGAGAGAGGAAAGAGCGGTTGATAAATACAAGTTACAGAGCTAATTTTTTTTTCATGACGCTGACAGAAAAGTTGCAGAGCGCACTTTTCACAAATTAAAGAGGCAATGTACTAACAGAAAACAAGTAAAACTAGACATGAAATTCGTCATAGACGAATTAGGTGATACGTACCCATTTGAAAATGTATCTTTTGAACCTTTCCACAACAAGCTTAAACCGATTTGATTTGCAGGAAATCTTAATAAGGAAAAATTATTCAGAGGTCTATCAGTAAAGATTTGTTGTGAACACCTCAAAATCCAAGATGGTGTCCAATAAAGCAGCTGTTTTTATTTGTTATAGATAATTGGTGAAATGTACCAAACGACACCTGTAATCAGCATGATTTTGCAGTTATATTAAAGACAATAGACGTTTCTATAATCTGATAATAATCATTATTGGGTTCAAGATATGTTACATGGTTACTAGTAGTTAAAGTCCCAAACTTAAATTTTAGGCATTTCCCCCAACAATAGAAAATTATTGATTTACATAATTTGGTGTAGATCAATAATTATATTAGTAGTTGGATTAATACTTTTTGAAGAACTGCCAAGTTATATTAGCAATACTATGTGAAAGTTTTAAGTGTGTACCATATCTGAACAAAAAGTTATAATATCTGGAAGTCAACATTTAATATCGACAAAAAAGGCAGTTTTGCACCATTTATCATGCTGAACAGGGTGTCTACAAAATTTGTAATCGTGATTATAGGATTTGTGTAGTCAATAGTTGCGTTAATCTTGGGACATCTTCATTTCTAGTTATGAACAAAACCAACTTTTTCTGTAATATGACGAATATTCCACCATCATTTTGTAATCCGCGTAGATGTTGTGTTTGTCTTGTATTAGTTTATGAATTTATCAATACTCAAGCGCTAGAAATGAACTTAATTCCACTCCCCATGGAGCATTCAAATCAGCTGGATAATGACGCGCCTGCCAGGCCTATTGTGAATTTGAATCATACTGGGTGTTGCCCATGATGTTTTTAAAGCATTGTCAAGATCATATTAATTATCTTAAGTAAGTATCTTATTGAAGTACACAATATTAGAGCGTATCTAGATTCGAACTCCATATTGATTGCAAGGCACGCACCACCTTTCATGCCCTACACATCTTATTGCATTTATCTGGAAACCATAAAGGTCTATGCAAATGGCCGACTTAGTATTTAAAACCAGAACGTCAATGACGTAGCGCTCATCCGCCATCTCGCAACATCAAATATCGCAAATTTCATGTGGTACACTTTTCAACTGGTCAAAAAATTAAAATGTGATGCCCAGGAAGGGACATAAAAATTAATTTTAAAACCAGAACGTCAATGACGTAGCGCTCATCCGGCATCTCGCAACATCAAATATCGCAAATTTCATGTGGTACACTTTTCAACTGGTCAAAAAATAAAAATTTGATGCCCTGGAAGGGACATAAAAAAAAATAAATAAAAAAATTAGAGTGAAAAAAATATAAATTTGACGCCCCGGAAGGGACATGGAAAAAAAAAAAAAAAATAAATAAATAATAATAATAATAATTAATTAATTAATTAAAATAAAAACAGAAAACAATAAAAAAAAATTAAAAAATAAACAAAATAAATAAACAAAATAATAAAAAAAAACAATAAAAAAAAAAAAAAAAAAAAAAAAAAACAATAAAAAAAATAAATAAATAAATAAATAAATAAAAAAAACAATAAAAATAAAAATAAAATAAAAAAAATAAAAAAAATAAAAAAATTCAAAAATTCAAAAATTAAAAATTACCATAATTAATGAATGGAGAAAAATTTCAAAATTCTGTGTAGAAGTTAAGTGTACCAAAGTTAGCTCTACCAGATAAAGCAAACCAAATCAAAATCGGTCGAGAAATGAAGGAGAAGAAGCATTTTTTGTGATTTCGAATAAATTTGCATAAATTACCATAGATAATGAATTTCACGATTCTGTGTAGAAGTTTTAAATCCCCCTCCTAGCCCTATCTTATGAAACAATCAGAATCAAAATCGGTTGAAAAATAACGAAGAAGAAGCATTTTGAAAACTGTGGACGGACGGACGGACGGAAGGACGGACGGACGGAAGGACGGACGGAAGGACGGACGGACGGACGACGGACGCAACGGCATGGCATAAGCTCATCGGGCCCTTCGGGCCGGATGAGCTAAAAATTAGAGTGAACAAAATATAAATTTGACGCCCCAGAAGGGACATGGGAAGAAAAAAAAATAACCAAAAAAAAAATGAATAAATTAAAAAAATTTAAAAAATAAAAAATAAAATAAAAAATAAATAAATAAATAAATAAATACAAAATTACCATAATTAATTAATGGAGAAAAATTTCAAAATTCTGTGTAGAAGTTTAGTGTACCAAAGTTAGCTCTACCAGATAAAGCAAACCAAATCAAAATCGGTCGAGAAATGAAGGAGAAGAAGCATTTTTTGTGATTTTTGGAATAAATTTGCATAAATTACCATAATTAATTAATGGAGAAAAATTTCAAAATTCTGTATAGAAGTTTAGTGTACCAAAGTTAGCTCTACAAGATAAAGCAAACCAAATCAAAATCGGTCAAGAAATGAAGGAGAAGAAGCATTTTTTGTGATTTCGAATAAATTTGCATAAATTAGCATATATAATGAATTTCACGATTCTGTGTAGAAGTTTTAAATCCCCCTCCTAGCCCTATCTTATGAAACAATCAGAATCAAAATCGGTTGAAAAATAACGAAGAAGAAGCATTTTGAAAATTGTGGACGGACGGACGGACGGACGGACGGACGGACGGACGGACGGACGGACGGACGGAAGGACATACGGACGACGGACGCCACGCCATGGCATAAGCTCATCGGGCCCTTCGGGCCGGATGAGCTAAAAAATTAGATCTTTGCCTCCGGTATATACACTGTTATGGACAAATCACATCCTGAGTTAAACTTTTTGTTATACAGTATAATGGATTATATTCTGTGCATATATGCTTGATAAATCAAAATTGTTTTTTGATCTTTGATGTTAATTGACACAGTGAGTCAAGAAATAACGTTTATGATTTCATCTTATTTTGTTTATGATGTAACATTTTCTTAAACATATCAGTATTGTACAGTCAATTTATTTGTGATAGATCGGTTTACACAATTCTTATTTATTTAATTACTGAAATTCATGTCTATGATTGTATGTGAATTCATAAATAAATGGTTTGTAATAGAGGTTGGTAGATTCTAAAGAAAAAAAAATGTTATAATTTTATTTGTTCTTTGGGATATGACATAACAGATTTGCTTTTATTGTTTTTTATATGGACATTTACACTATTCCAACATGTTCTGCATTTTTAAAATTTATATCCGTGTCCAAATACTATAGATATTGATTCTTAGACTGTAAAAGTGAAAAATTTGTAAGTAGTTCTTTTTTCTAGGTATTATTGTGAAATAGTTGAATGTACATCTAAATTTCATTGTACGAGATAGTATAGTTTTCCATAATACTTTTGTCATTCAATTTTGTCCCGAAAAATTAAGAATATCTTCTTTAATATTGTCTATTGTTGACCAAATATGTTCAACAATCAGTACGCTTTTCGATGCACAAAAGACCTCTGGGCTGCCGGTCTAATGGTTGACACAGGGGCGTAGACAACGGGGGGGATGAGGGGGATGCATCCCCCCCACCTCACAAGGTGGGGGGATGACATGTACAATCATCCCCCCCAGGTTTTAGCAAAGGATATATATATTTTGTTGTGTATCTGTATATGAGTGGGAAAGAAAACAGTTGTATGACTTGTTAATTGTATTAAACGTTAAAAAAGTAATTTATAAATCCACTTTCAATTTTCGCTGCGCGCTTCGCGCGCGAACAGATTATCTCAGTTTGTTGTGTAACTTGCGTATGGTCTGGGGCGAGTATTTTTTCTGTATACCGGGCCACGTAGTTCCAGTGTAGGCTGGCATTGCTCTGGCTGCTTGTGTGACGTGCACCAAATTGCACCATTTCAAGTATATATATTCATGCAAAATCTTCTCCATGGGAGGGGGATACCCCCTCCCAAAGACCCAAACCCTCCCTATTTGGCTCTGCCCCAGCTCTCGGTAGTTTCGCCCCTCGGGACTCATTCTTGGCAATAGGCTAAGTTGTTGGATCATACATAATGTGGCATATGGTGATGTTGGAACTGTGTATATATGACGCTTAATATAAATACAATATTTGTGTTTGTGTTGGGGTGCATATTCATTAGTGTGTCAAGTATTTGTTTTCTTCGTGAAAATATATCTAAAATTTCTGGTCGATCAAATCATAACACGCTTGCCCAGATACAGTCAATGTTAAGCCCAAATTTCCTATCTAGGTAAGCAACAGAATGCACAATTTCAAGTCCAAAAATGCAAAATCTCCCTACCGTGGGAGGGGTGACACCCCTCTCCCACACCCTCCCCCCGCTCAGTCACTTCGCTCCCTATGTTGGGGTGCATAATTATTAGTGTGTCAATTATTTGATTTCTTCGTGAAAATATATTTAAAATTTCTGGTCGATCAAATCATAACACGCTTTCCCAGATTCAGTCAATGTTAAGCCCGAATTTTCTATCTAGGTAAGCACCAGATTGCACAATTTCAAGTCCAAAAATGCAAAAGCTCCCTACCGTGGGACACCCCCCTCCCACACCCTCCCCCTGCTCAGTCACTTCGCTCCTTGCAATGTCTCACTCTCACATCTGGCTCAAAGTTGGCAGCACTGTGAGTGTGGTTGGGCATGAGCCCCTACACACACAAAATCGTGAGCCCCCATAGGTTTTGCCCCCCCCCTCCCCAATCCAAAACTGCTTCCGGCCCGCCTGGTCACGACCATCTTAACATCTAACCCCCCCCCCCCCCCTCCCACTGAGAGGACTTTCAAGCAATTGTCTTGGTCTCGAAATATTTCGGCAGGTGGTCTCGGCCGCGAACAAATTGGTCTTGGTCCGGTGAACGGCAAATCATCCCCCCCAGGTGTAAGAACCTGTCTACGCCACTGGGTTGACATGTATAGAAAATAACAAACGACAAAGTAAAGACCCGGTTATCATTTTTTTTTAAATAGCTGTTACAACTCAAGAGGGTGCTTTCTAAGAAAGCAAAATTGTGCATGTGATGTTGTGTGAAAATAATGATTAGATAAAGATAGTATCAACTATTTAAAAACCTCTTTTTATTTTTTTAAGAAGTGATATATGCATTTTAAGTATTTAAAAAAAAATCAAGATATCGATTGTCTAGACAATATATAAATAAAATATTTTTAAATGAAATTTTAAAATTATGAGAACATTTGAAAGGGAATGATTCTCATTTTACATGTTTTATTCAAGGAACTTTCTAATTGAATTAGAACCAACCAATTTTGTGTCATGGGGCATTTCGGGAAGTACCAATACTCAAGTGTACCTTTAAACCATGCAATTGTACAAAGTTATTCTTTTGGGAGGTTTCTCAGAGAAGCAAATACATCATCTTCCACAACACAAATTACCAGTCTTCCTAGTTATTCTATATTACAGACAATTTGAATTACTATTCTAAGGTCAACTATGCATTGTGTACGTTTCGTCGATGTACAATACAAAATTATATACTAAATGGGTCTGATCCATAAGACTACACTTTGTCAACCATTTCGTGAATGAGACAGAATGCAGATATACGTTTGTTTATCTAAATTTTAGTTTCGGTAAGGGGCGATTGGAATAACTAAACCCTTTTCATACACACGGCTTTATGCTTTGGCTGGTTCCACAAATACAATCATAAGTATAGGAGAACACACAGAAAAATAATTATAAGTCACGTTCACATCGAACATTCAAAGTTAATCTTCACTGTTCACAGCAGTACCTCATGCTAAATCTTTATGCAACAGTATACTCACTTATAATATACATGTATTAATTCACAACTTGTGTCTCTCTTTCACATCAGATATTATTAATCAACCAGTATATAATTATTACTTAGATAATTACCATAAACAATACAAAGATTATTCTCAATATTCAGCAAGTTATACAACTATAACTAGTATAATCTCTCTCAAACTCTTCCCTCATAATTCCACTAGTTTCCATCTCATTCATTATAAATATATAACTTTAACATGACTACCTTAACATTATAAAATGCGATATAACTTCAATTATCCATGTAAGATAGAAATTATATTGTCTTACCTGTAAAATAACGTGTTGAACAGAGAAGAGACAAAAACTTTCCAGGCACAATACTTGATCCCCACTTCGTGTGTAGGAAGAGAGGGCCGTGTTATCGCGGTATATACTTCAGTTCGTAGGGATCGAATTACGTTGATACAGGTCGAGTCAAAATCACCTTTCTCCATTATTGCAGCGCTAATAGGGATTACTACATGCAAACGCTAGGGTTGAGAGATTATTTTGACCGTTACTGAAAGAGGTGGGCGTTATATGAAATTGTATGACGTAGTAATAGGGGCGAAGCCACATACTTTGGGGAGGGCGGCTTAGTCACGTTAATTAGCAAGGCATTATATGCATCAATTTGTTGTGCTCTGTTTGGAGAACCAATTACTGTTTTCAAACATTTAATTAAAAACACCATAAGTTATGAAACAAAAGAAATATAACGGCTTACTCGGAATATCTTGAATTATTTGTATGCTACATTGCAATAGAGGGAAAACAAATGTTTCCATTATTTGAGCAACATAATAGGAACATATTATTTTTCCTCCAGATCTCCGCTACAACATATCAAAATTGTAGACGTATTTGACCAGAATCGAAGGAGATAGACACACAACTGCACCTTCAAAACATAACACAAAATTTATGAAATCAATCAAAATTAAATTTTCGCTTTTCATGGCAGATTGATGACGTCACGATGTCCGATTGGCGATTTTTGAATATCGCACCATATCTACAACTCGTACTCTGTCACGAATACACAACAACCAAAATACTGAACATGGATTTTCAAATTTATGATCAATTGAACAGGGCATGTTTTTACCACATTTTCACATATTTTACATATGGCAGCACGCGCGGATTTCATGTGTAGCACGCGCGCATCGGCACATTTCCGGTCGGAAAGAGATAGTAATTGTTCAGAATCGTCCCAGCTACAAGATATCAAAACTTGGGACAGATTCAAGCAGAATTGACCGAGATATCGGAATCCAAACACGATATATACATAATCGCAAATGATAAAATCGTTGAAAACTGCTAATGTTAACTTCTCATGGTCATATGATTACATAATGAGGTTTGGTTGGCGATAAGGATGCATGACGTTGTATCTACAACTCATTCGTCTGCAAGGAAAAATATTTTTAACAAAATTGCCCGTGGATTTTAAAAATTATTATCAATTAAAAAAGGGCATATTTTGTACATATTTTGTGCATAGCAGCACTCGCGGATTTTAAAGTTTTACGCCCTCCTGTTCGAGCGTTTTTGGTCGAGGAGATCTGGAAACTGTTTTAATTTATCATAGAAAGTATTGGGAACAGTTTCCAAAAAAAAAAACGCCATTTTTTTGTTCCGTGCGCGCTACGCGTGAAAAAGCGCGCGCGCAAACGCGCACGCGCGCAAAATTTTGAAATGCTCGGAATGACCTGAAACGTATGGAAAATTGGTTCGCCGGTTGATTTGAGAATTTTTCAAGGATTTTTACCCTTTGACGCGCGCGTACGCGTCCGTCGTTGTCCGTACGACCTTGGGTGCGACATTTTTATATAGCCCTTGAACTTAGCTTGCCATGTACAAAATTTGGTGAAAATATACCATTACGTAAGAAAGATATGGGCTGTTGAAATATTTCACAAAATGGCGTCTCCATGACGTCACAGGGTAGTACCGTCATAATCATTACCCAGGTGCACAATTTTGGACCAAGGTCTATTATGTTCACCAGGTTTCATTATCATATCCCCAGCCAAATTTTACAGACACGAGACACAAAAAACATACAAAGAAAAAAAAAAAAAAGAATTGTGTTTCCACAATTGCGGTATATTAGGAGATCGTAATGACCGCGGGAAATAAAGACGGATCGTGATAGCGTTATCAAAATGATGTCGAATGAAATCGGAATGACCGCGGGAAATGATGACGGATCGTGGTAGCGTTATCAAATGATGTCGCATGATAATTTGATATGTTATGAACAAGATCTTATCGAGATCGAGCCTTGTAACATGACACGAATTATATACACAAAGCCAGAGATGATCGTGAAGTATTGTGCGATTGTGGAAACACCCCGCTGAGTAATAACAAAAGGTGATACGTATACGTACGTATCACCTAATTAAACACTATCTTTACAGCAAACCTGTGAATATTACAAAAAACTCACCACATTCAACGCCATCAACAGCCCCATGACATGGTCCATTACTTGCCGGTAGACCTGCGGTGCGATGATCATTAAAGGGATCATCGGACCCATGAGAAGCACAGAACCAACAAATGAAGACAAAAGCATCATAAAGAGGAAGGCAGCACCTCCTCTCAGTCTTTCCCTATCCATCTTGATATTCCTCAAGCCCCAAAACTGAGCAATTAAGAGTCAAAATCTCAATTGCACTCTGTATTCTCCTTGGCCTTGTCTCCATTCACAAACATTTACAGTGTTTGTCAAGTGTTCATTGCCTCCACCACAAAAGAAATAACATGTATCTATACAGAACCTTAAAACATAACTGTGCAATTATTTACAAATTTACCATGAGTATGGCTGTATGCACAGATACACGTGCTCGTGAGTGGCTCTGAATGGACCCTGAAGTATGGAAGTCTTTGAAAGTCATTTTCAGTCAAGAACAATTGCACTTGACTTTTCACAAGACCCTGTTTGCTGCCCTGATAAACAAATATTATGCACACATCTACCATAAACTAAAGGTTGAGATCAATCATACCTTATCATTTCATAGTCCATAATTAATTTTAGTCCTCGGTGACTTTATCATTGGAACAATGTCAGAGACACTTGCAGTACGGACTGATAAAGAAAATTCCTGCCAAATAAATAATAATAATGCTTGATTTACCCAGGGCCAGGGTAGCCACTTCAGTGACAAACACTGTTCTTCCAGCGGGCCCTGCATAACATTAATTGTATTATTACCCTACTCCGATCTATTAAAGCCGAGCGCCTGGCTAGAAGGCAGTATAGTTACCATTTTTATGATGGTCTTTGGTATAAACTGGCCGGGGTCGAAACTACGAACAACCGAGTGCATGAGAAGGACACTCTACTGAGTATTGTGTGAGCATTTCATATTACATGGCTGTTTTATGGCTGAGTAATGACCAACAAAAGTGATATTTGCTAACTCATTGCACTGACTTTGTACACAGTTATAATTTTCCAGTGGATAATTTGCTCATGGGGAAAATGTGACATTTTACTGATAAATTGTCAAAAAAAACAATTTAAAAAACTCAACTTCTCAAACATGTAATTATTTTGTATGCTGGTCCACTCCTACAATACCGACCTTATGGGAATGACAGTATTTTATGCAACGTTCAAAATGAGCATAGGCCAGTATTTCCAATGTTTGGTGGCCCAATCGGGCTACCAAATGTTGTAACCATTGTGCAGAAAATTATGGTAATTATTTGAAAATTTGATATCTCACAGAAAACACTTGATTTGTGGTTTAAAGAGAGAGGAAAGAGCGGTTGATAAATACAAGTTACAGAGCTAATTTTTTTTTTCATGACGCCGACAGAAAAGTTGCAGAGCGCACTTTTCACAAATTAAAGAGGCAATGTACTAACAGAAAACAAGTAAAATTAAACACTATCTTTACAGCAAACCTGTGAATATTACAAAAAACTCACCACATTCAACGCCATCAACAGCCCCATGACATGGTCCATTACTTGCCGGTAGACCTGCGGTGCGATGATCATTAAAGGGATCATCGGACCCATGAGAAGCACAGAAGCAACAAATAAAGACAAAAGCATCATAAAGAGGAAGGCAGCACCTCCTCTCATTCTTTCCCTATCCATCTTGATATTCCTCAAGCCCCAAAACTGAGCAATTAAGAGTCAAAAACAAAATCTCAGTTGCACTCAGTATTCCCCTTGGCCTTGGCCTTGACTTGCAGATAGTACATATGCACCTAGGTGCAGTACCCATCTAATTCTTATGCAATATGTGACTAAGCCCACTTCCTGGGCTGACTTCGTAGCTGCCAGCCACACTGTATATATCCGTGCGATGCGGCGCACGCTCGAGCGACTATAGATCGGACGCGCACACAATACATGCACACTTTTTTAATACACGCACGCTCCTACAGACAGGGTGCACTCATGGACAGGTTGCGGATCCTTTACTTCTTGCGCGGGCCACGCACTAGGGATACAAACGATAAATTCAACAAGAATCTTATCTATATGTGACTATGCATCTCGGGGGAGGTACTTGAATTATCTTTTGGCACGGTGTGCCTCATTAAATAGATGCTCAACACTTTGCAAAGGATTGTGTAATTCATGAACAGTACAATTAATTACCGCAGCTTACGGAACCAACATGTCCTCATGCGTCCGTATGCGCCAAACGTCTGAGAGTGCGCCAATTCTATTCATCTGTACGTTTGAAGACAATAGAATCCCGGATGATGCATTCACCCTAGACAAAAGGTAGTCTTCGTATTCAGACCCGTGAACGCATGCTTTAGTATTGTGATGCGTTTTCCAATTATATAATTTTTTCTGGAAACATATATCTGAACTTGTTGGTGGAATGGACTACCGTATTTGTCGGTGTATTAACCGCACCTTTTTTCTCCAAAAAAAAGCTCCAAAATGGGGGGAGCGGTCAATACACGGAGATAGGAAAATTGTACACGCAAATTGCCTAGCCAGCGCCGGGCCTTAATTACGATGCGGTTAATACACGGAGATAAGATTCACAAGTGACCAAAGTCCACCTCAGCAAGGCATTCATACTCATACGATGCACGGAAAATACAAGCATATTCCCCCCAAAACAAGTCATGCAGTGTCTTTTGTTTCTCTTTTACCTCTTCCTAAATATTGCTCGTTGTTGCTGCGAAAGCGGCTTGGAAGATTCACGATCTTAGTACGAATCCTAACATGTACCCGCGCGACTGGCCGAGCAGCTAGCTCAGGCGGGAATTCTCTTTCCCGACGCGACCCCAAGCCGCCGCCCGGCCCCGCGCCGGTGCGCGCTGGCGGTGTGCATGCTAGCGCTGCGGGTAGCACAGGCCCTCGTTCAGGTGAAAGGCCACGCCGCTGAATGCACACACGTGTGCGATTTCCGCATGTGCTAAATAAGAAATTGGTACGTTGTACACTGTAGCACTCGATATGTCATCAAAATTATGCTAAACTATTGAGTGCTAATACTCAAATAATAATCCACCCTTCAAAACATGTGAGCTGACATGACAACATCGTGATCGTATATATCAGTACAATGCACTCGCAAGTAACGATCGTAATTTCTTATCCCCTGAAACAGTTTTCAAGAGTAGATTCAACATAATTTGAACTAGAAAGAAGGAATAACATTAAGGTACATTTTTTTTTAAATCTCCGTTCTGATTGTTTTATTGGTGAAATCTTTGTTTTGTTGTCTAACGTTTTATGTAGTCCCATGTGTAGTGATCCGTGTGGCAAATTCAACAGAAGTTATAGATTCTTCTGCTGTGAAGAAGGCCTGATAATTTTCTTTATTTACTTCGGAGGCTTCAGTAAATAAAACAAAATTCATAGGCAAAACTTCTCTGATAGATAAGCTATTTTTGGTACCTTTCCTTTCCTAAGAAAATGCTGACCATCTAAAGACTAAAAATCAAGAATTATACTATCAAATTTTTGTTTTTTCATGGAAAAATGGCCAAAGTTGGGGGTGCGGTTAATACATCGGAGCGGGTAATACACCGACAAATACGGTACTAAAGATGTTACCTTTCATTTATAAGAATATTATTTTTGGGTGGTGGTACCCTTTAAGTCGTTGAAATTCATTTTCAGTTAAAAACAATTGCACTTTGTTTTTCACAAGACACTGTTTGCTGCCCTGGTAAAAAAAAGTATTATGCCAACACTTACCATAAACTAAAGGTTGTGATTGTTATCAATCATACCTTATCATTTCGTAGTCGATAATTAATTTCAGTCCTCATCGACTTTATCAACGGAACAATGTCTGAGAGACTTGCAGTACTCACTGATAAAGAAAATTACTCCCAAATAACTAAAAATAATATAAATAATGCTTGATTTACCCAGGGTAGCCACTTCAGTGACAAACACTGTTCTTCCAGCGGACCATGCATAACACCAATTTATTATTGCCCTACTCCGATCTATTAAAGCCGAGCACCTGGCTAGAAGGCAGCAGTTACTATTTTTATGATGGTCTTTGGTATAAACCGGCCAGACTTTGAACCTACAAACTACCGTGCTCTACCGGACACTCTACCACTGAGCCACATGCCCGGTCAAAAGTATTCATTACTTTGACCGT
Organism: Echinarachnius parma; assembly: GCA_037951105.1. Classification (NCBI taxonomy): domain Eukaryota; kingdom Metazoa; phylum Echinodermata; class Echinoidea; order Clypeasteroida; family Echinarachniidae; genus Echinarachnius; species Echinarachnius parma. The sequence continues at coordinate 114,078 of JBAMJV010000426.1, forward strand.
AACAAAAATGTGTAAATATGAAATCTTGAGTAATACTACTGGACGTGGTTGGGCAAGACTAGTTTCGCACACCTTCAAAATAACAGCAACATAATTGACCTTAGCAATGCTATGGTCCATTGTTTCTCTAAAATACAGTTTCTACATTCCTATAGAAAAATTTTAAAGATCAAGAAGTGAGGGGGAAAATACAATCATGAATACTTATAGCAGTAATTGAATAAGCATTGGCCTGCTGGACTAGGCTTATCAAATATAAGCTTGAGTCCTTCGGACCAACCAAATATAACAGACTTTTGAATGTTCTTCTTAGTTTGGGGCCCACCAGATTAAGATTTTGGGCCACTTAAAGGGATAAAGTTTGGCGTGTGCAAAAACTAACATTGGGTTGATAACAAGTGTATATATTGTGTCTAATATATTTACAGCGTCTGGTGTAAACATTTCAAATTACATGGATGTTATATAGCTGAGTAACAATGTTATATGGCAGAGTAATGAGCAACAATGCAAAGTGATATTTGCTAACTCATTGCACTGACTTTGTACACAGTTATAATTTTCCAGTGGATAATTAAAAAATCTAAACACTACAGCTGTTAATATCTTTCTAACAAATAGGAAATTAAAAACACTGAAATCTGTTCCATGTTCCTATATTGGTAATATGAATACAACAAGGTATGTGAGAACCACCAGAGTTCTAAGTACGTTTTGTGGATTTTGAAGATGTTACTATCCCTTGATTTAATTGCCTAATGAGGCCACAAAGACAAAATTAAATGTCCAGCATTGCCGATCGATATATAGACTGCCTATTATTTTTTTTTTTTCTTCTTCAATTGTTGTATTGGATATAAGCTGGCCCAGGTGGGAATATGCATATAATAGCCCTCTAGTGGCAGATCCAAAACAACTTGGAGTTTCTCTGAAGAGCATTTGAGATCTCCCACAATCAGAGAAAATTGTTTAATATTTAACCATCATAGAAGCTGGCCCAGCTAGGACTAGCCCTCTTGAGGCAGACAAAAAATAACTGAATGCAAGGCCTCCAAAAAAAAAAAAAAAATTACATATTTTAGAATTGTCATTCTTCTTCAACTTGTTCTAACGAAATGAATGCAAGAGAACTTTGTCTATACCTACTGCCAAATGAAAAAAAAGTCCTATCGTGGTTTTTACAGGGCAGCACTAAGATAGAATGAGCTTTGCTCTCTTTATCCACATTTTATTAAATATGACAGCTCTTCTTCTGTAAATTCAATTTACAGATTTACTTACATGTCTTTGCTAAGACTTCACAAAATTGAAAACTGCTACAGATCTTGACACAACTTGAATATCAGCTTATTTTCATCAATACTAAATTCAACTGGCCTGAATAGGCAACTAAATGATGAAAAGTAATGACTAATGCCTTTCTTTGTTTGGGTTCACCAGATTCAGGTTTCATGCCAATAGAATTGGACAAAGCTTGTACAGAGTGAGTCAGAAAAAATGTCCCACTTTTGTAAAGTTGTATTGTTTGAAATATGAATATTTAATCATGGGTTTCATGATATGTCTTGATAGAGTTATCCTCCCAGTACATGTAGGTACCATTTTCATTTGAATCTCTGCACGCATGACTGAACATCAGACAATCTTTAGAAGACTGCCAGATCTCACTTGTGCCAAGTTACTGGGTAAGGAATAAAACAGTGCTTTAGACAAAGACAGTCAGACAGACAGACTGATACACACACACGCACACACGAACACACACACGCACACCCATAGACACAAACGCACGCACACACATGCACACACACACACACACACACACACACACACACACACACACACACACACACAACACACACGGTAACAACTGTTTCATAATTTCCCCTTTTCTGATTAAGCATTGATTTTTATCAAGATCGCTGAATGTGGCAGTTCCCAGACAATCTTTCCCCTTAAAACACATTCACTACCACCATCATATCATCATCATCATTGTGTGCATGTATTTGTGTGTGTGTGTTTGTAAACACCCCCAAATCGCGGACATACATGTGACAAAACACCTTCTAATCGCGGACACACAACAACTGCGGACGTCCGCGGTTGGAATTACAATTAGAAAGTACTGCTTGTCCACGTTTAGAATGTAACTAATTGAACTGCTGCCCGTTCTGAAGCTCATCCCCGATTCGAATGTAAATGTAACATTTTCGTGTGTATCGGAGTGTGTGGTTTACATCGTGCGTGTGTCGTGATCGGCAAGAAAACTACTATACCGCCCTCATGTGATATTACCCGGATACCCCCCTCCCCCTGGCCTAGATGTGCATTAGCTGCATGAGGAACCCCCCTATCCTTTGTTTTTCGTGAGTCCCCATTTTCCAGGTAAAGAGTAAAGAGTCCCCGTTTGCAGGTGCTTACAAGTATGTGTGTGTGTGTGTGTGTGTGTGTGTGTGTGTGTGTAGGTGTTTGTGTGTGTGTGTGCATGTGTGTGTGTGTTTCTGTCTGGCTGTCTTTGTTCAAAACAATGTTTTATTCCTCACCCAGCATGCGTGCAGAGATTCAAATGAAAATGGTACCTGAATGTACTGGGAGGATAACTCTATCAAGACATATCATGAAACCCATGATTAAATATTCATTATTTCATTATATTTAAAACAATACAACTTTACAAAAGTGGGACATTTTTTCTGACTCACTCTGTATACTAGCCCAACTGGGCCGCAGGGAAAAGGGTTAATTTATAGGCTAGCAAGCCTCCACACTTGCCCATTCTGGCAAGTAAATTCATGAATTTTCAGATTTACTTGCCCAAAGAGTAAATTTGTTTGCCCCAAAAAGCTAATGTGAAACTAAGCAAATAAAACAATAATCATGCTTGGTAAACTGGAATTGCTTGGCAAATTGTTTGCTTGTTTTTAGATATTATGGTAGATGAGATTTACACACAAGGAAAGGAATTACATTTTTTTCTCTCATAATTGAATAGAAATGTTAGTTGTCCAATTGGGCAACCAAACTAGACCATAAATTAAATTTTACTTGCCCGACATGAATGTTTACTTGCCCCAGGCAAAGAGGTGAGTGTTAGTGTCGAGCCCTGTTTCATTGCTACTTGATATGAAAATATTTTACATTTTCCCCGATCTTTGGAACCGTCGCACTTCAGAGCAATTCCAAGTTATTTTTAGTCTGCCACAAGAGGGCTATCCCCACATAACATCGTCTGCCATTATTAATTAAGTAAATAATGTTTGTCACATCTACAATGTAAATAATCATACACTAGGTACTGTAGTGGCAGTGAAACTTAGTCACCAACATGACCCCATTGACTTGTTGAGTTTTGCTGAAAACCCACACTAAAGTTGACATGACACCTAGAATTTCAATATCATTTGAAAGCTAAAACTTTTGATATTATAAATCTGGGATTAAAATTATTCTTTTACAAAGTTATAGGTGTCAAATTATGCTAAAAGATGACATTTTATTCCTGAAGTCTGTCCAGTAGAAGTTAAAGGGATAGTTGAGTTTTGAGAGTACAGTTCTTGTCAAACTTAATTTTATGAACCAAAACCTGCACCATTACATTACAAACTAATACAGGGAATAATTTTCCTCTCAAAATTTGATTAGCAATTTCAGCCAATGGATAGATATTTCAAATGAAATTCTGTACACTTATATGGAAGAAAACTGCTACACAAAAGATATTTTGTATTGCAGTCATGCAAAAATGCATAGCAAATTGCGATGCGATACCAGGAAAATTATTCCCTGTAATAGAACTATAACTCCACCATGCTCGAAAGGTATATCTTACAAACAACTAGGTAAAAGCCTGTTATCATTTTTTTAAATTTATTTATTTCCACAAATGGGGGGATGGCCCTTTCAGCAGAAACTGATTTTCAAAGGGGTCCCATGTTTAAAAATGAGCCGTTAAAACTCAAGAGGGCGCTCTGTAAAAACTCATTAGTTTCGACCATTTTTAATAAAAAATTGTGCATGTGATGTTTTGTTAAAATTATGATTAAAGGTAACCTTGAGTATAGTATTTTTCCAAAGTGCCCCCCCAAAATTAATTGTAACGGATTTGGTTGATTTCAATTCCATATGAAAGATCATCAAAAAAAACATGGGAAATAATAATAATTCCCATTCAAATGCTCTAATTGTTGTGAAATTTGCTTTCAAAATATTTATAAAAGTGATTGACGTCCGGGTATCACTTTTTAGAGAACGCTAGCGCGAGGCGCAAGCGTTCTAGGGTTAATACGGGACTGGAAATTAATATTTGTAAGTGCTCATGCTAATTGTGCTTAAAACTATACGATACGGTACTTAACACCAATTCACTCTCCATTATGTGATCCAACTATCGGGTGGATTAAAATTATGATTTTTCCCTCCATTCCGCAAAAATCAGTGATATATGCGCCTCCTCGACTTCTCTCCATGTGTTAGCGCGACTCCGAACAGAATTTTGAACGAAAGATGATCGCGATTCATCGATGTATATCGATGCCGCCGATGCGAAAGGCGAACGCCGCTTGCGATACACATGAATATGCGCATTACAGTCCCGTATTAGGAGGACTCTTGAGTTGTAACGGCTCTTTTTTAATGATAACTTTGTCGTTTGTAATTGTGTATACTTTTCGAGCATGGTGAAGTTATAACTATTAGTTTGTACCGTAATCGTGCAGGTTTTGGTTACTAAAGTTAAGTTTGACGAATACTCAACGTTACCTTTAAATAGAGAGATCATCAACAACTTTTTAAAAACATCTTTTGTAAATTTTTGTGTAAACATTTTTTTTTTCAACGGCTGGTTCAAAATTATTGAATTATTGTGGGGCCCCACAATAATTACTACTACTACTACTATTAGGCGGACGCATCCGAGATTGAGTTCACAATGCAACGCCATGAATCTTTATCCATCATTAACATCTGCAAGTACAATGTCCCCAGTAAATTTTTACAAATGGTTATATTTATGGATATTTCAGCCGTCTCTGAACAGATTTTGATCAAATCAAGTTTATTCTGTCATTCAAATTGTATTTTGTATCTTGTAAATTGTATCTTTCAAATTTGACTCAGTTTTTCATTACCTCACAAAAAAATATATATATTTTGTGCAGCGCCCTCTATACCAAAACTCAACTATCCCTTTAAAGAATTATCAAAATGTCACAGGTAACTCTGTAGTATACATGTATTTGAGATATCAAATTTTAGATAAATTTACTTTTGTTGTTTTCAATTGTCTGTCATGCTTCAGTGTCCCTTCAAAAATTATTTTGAAAAATGTCCTTCTGTTACCGAGAAAAGTGATTTTTTTAATTTTTAATTTTTAGGAGTGTTTGGAGATTCATGAAATTTCTTATGCTAAGCAACATTTGTAGTTTGTGTAGGCCTATAACCTGAAATACAATTTTCCATTGGACCTTAATTTGTTAATTACTTAATGACTGTTTAATTATGTTCTTCTGGCTTCTGTTACCGAATTTGGTAAACGGAAGGACAAAATATGAATTAATGGAAGAACTGATCAGAAATGAAAGTAATTTACATTAAAAATGGCCACCAATTGGACCTCTAGAATGATGTTAGTTGCTTAGTTACTTGCCTTTACTTTCTTCACTTGTTAAATATGAGAGTTGCCAAGACAAAATTAACGATATCTTACAATTAATTCTGCCCTGAGTAAATCATTATAATAATGTAATGATAGACTTAACACACAAGTACACATAAGTCTAATTTAAGTAAGTCACAGTCAGCTTTATGAAGTTCCCCTCTCCCAAATAGAGTTCAGTTCTAATGGTCAAATAATTATTACAAGTAGTAAATTACAAGAATCTGATTTTGGCCATGCAATGTTTTGCTGTGCATCAAAACTGGTATCAAACGATTACTATGCTTATAACACCTTAAATACGCACTTCTGGCTGCTTTGTCTCCGACCTGGTTAAATCCAGAAATCTACTATAACCTCATACTTGCCAACATTTGAAAGTCAGAAAACTGAACACCCGATTGCGAAGGGAGCGGAGCGACCGAGGGGGGGAGGGTGTGGGAGGGGGGTGTCCCCCCTCCCACGGTAGGGAGCCTTTGCATTTTTGGACTTACAATTGTGCAATCTGGTGCATACTAGGGCTGTAGTGAAACGGTTACACGACGGTTAACCGACCGGCATCGGCAAAAACGTTTTCATTTCCACGGTTTCGGTTAACCGAAAGAAAAAAAAGAAAAAAAGTTTCCTTCCCCATTCTATAGATTCGGTCAGAAAATGGCACGTTGAACCCTGCCAATATATTGCTAAAGTAAAGGTATTTTACATGTAAGAAAATGTTCAAATAAACAAATGGTAAGAGGATTAATGAATAGATTAAACCTGGTAAGAGCCAAATTTAGAAGAATCATTTGTGATGAGATATCTGAAGGCTTTCATCTTGACAGCGGTTTGTAGACTAACATGGCACTGCCCTGCTGATTACAATTGAAAAAACGGACAGATATCGGATGGTACATGTATATCCGAGAAGAAAAAAAAAAAAAAAAAAAAAATTGATTCTTTTTTTTTCAAAATCGGAACGTTCCGTTTTCATGGCTATAAAAACTTTAAAAACGGGACAATTCCGTTAAAAACGGAACGGTTGGCAAGTCTGTAACCTGTTCCCTTCGAGATTCTGAAAACTACATAGTTTTTGTACGTAGCCCACCCGGTTCCCGTAGGCAAGGGTTTAAGTTAGCCTTTACAATGTCCACCATGGCATTGTCTATTTGCTGCTTTCCTAAAGATTAGAATGGGAGATTAATGCTGTAACTAGTGACCTTGATGCTGTACCTAGTGACCTTGATGATCGGATCGGATTAATGACCGGATCAGCAAACTTTGATTTTTGATCGAAGCCCGGATCGAAAATCGGACTGGAGAAAAAAAATAGACAAAAGTATTATTATAATTTGTTTTTCCCCCATTTGTTTCCCTTTTCGCATCCTTTTTTTTAAAGTTCTTCTTTCTTTTCAGCACGGTCTATCTATTTTTCAAACAAATTCTTCATTCTATGGCAATATTTTGTATGATTATGATTAAATAATTCATTTTGTATAATTATTTTATTAAAACATATTTCAATTTGTATAATTTGCATGATTTGTAAACATAATGTTGCATTATTGATGAAGAAAATAAATACCAAGGCAAAATCTGCATTTTGTTTTGATGCTCAGATAAGGGAAAACAAAAAAAAAACCTGTTGTTTTCTTCAATTTTCTGCACGATCGGGAAAATTGAAGTTTTGTTTTTCTGTTGTTTTGTTCCATTTTTGGAATGATCCATGTGTAAAGTTTCATGAAATATATGATTTACATTAAACAAAGACACTTTCATACTCATTTGCATAAATTTACATATTTCAATATTTTTCTAAAATCATAACCCAGAAAATAATCAAGATATCAAAAGGATAGTTAGCAAGCTTATTCTTCTCACTTTCCTGTACATGTTGATACCAACTTTGTAAAAATTGAACCTGTCATTCCTTTCTAAACCTGATATTATAAAATTCCCATTTTTCTGAAAGACTTCAACATATTCAAGTCACATACAAAGTAAAAACCATTATACCTCTTATACTTACTGAAATATAAGCATCCTATTTCAACATTTTTCATGTTTTGGGTCACACACGTGACCAAGAATGGCCCTATGGGAGATGTTAACTATTTACTACCCTTGTACAATAAAGCAGTAAAATCGTAATAAAACATTATTATTGTGAGTTCTGGACACTCCACCCCAAGCCCAGATCTCCTGATCTTGATTCCGAGACAAAAAGGAACTGGAGTTTACAGAAAATGAAAAATATGATTCTGAGTGAAACCATGGCGGTGTCTATTTACCCATAATGCCATATTCATGCTATTGAGCAATGTAGAAGTGTTCTGATCCACATGATCCATGAAGCTATTGACTGCAATCAACTATGACTCATGTCATCATGGACACTCACTGACACTGGGCATCCGTCAGAAGTCACACATACTGCATAGCTACGTTACAATAGCGTTGTGTGGAGATCAACCTTTTCCGCCTACTGCACTATCCAACAAAAAAAACATTTTTTGTTGGCCGATTCCTCCCTCCATTTACCAGCAAATGCAAAAAATCTTTTGTTTAAAGGAACTACAGCGTCTAGATGGCCTAATTTTCACAATTCGGCTCTCTATATGTAATTTTTCCCGAAGAAAAATAATTTGGCAGTCATTTCTCATGAAATTAATCAATTTTGGGGTAATTCGTAAATATCTAATTGTCCTGGGAACGCCCCTTTTAAATCGCCAAAATGTAACGTCATCTAAAGAACGGACTAATGAACTAAATTCTGTAGATGACGCGTCATCTAAAGAACGGACTAATGAACTAAATTCTGTAGATGACGCGTCATGACGTAAGCCAATGAATTGTCAATCACAGGTCAATCACGCTGCCGATTCCGGACCCTAAATGTGGGTGGGGCGTAAACTGGCTGCTACATGTAAGTGAGATTTGGCATCAGAAAACTAGTCTTAAATCACTACTGTGTTTATTTTCATGGATTTTTTTCGGCAGACCTATGTTTCAAGTCATCAACAATGGAATAAGTGTCAAAGTACGTTGTATTCTTTAGGTCCTTTAAATGTGATCCACAACCCATATACTTTGATAATAATACCGACTCTGTTGTTTTGGAGACCACAAAATGTAGGGGAAAAAAAGATTATTTCCCGTCCATTTTCCTTACCGATGCGTCCTAAAACACAGCGTTCAACTGTTGAACGGTGCAGTGTACGAATGGGCAGCATGCTCATCTCCAGCGTATTAGTGTAATTGCGTGTAAATGGTCCAGCTGACTGGACCATGTACTTTAGAAGATGTGTCACAAGTCATTTTCACTCTCTCATACTCATAGTCATAAAAAAAAATTAACTCCCCACAATTTCATACACCATCCTGTTCATTTCACAATTTACAATTAGCAATAATGGCATTCTCTTCGAAGACGTACCCGAGCCCACATCTACTAAAGTAAAGTAAATATACAGATGTGTGCCCGGGCCCACGACTTGGTATGCAATGATCGGAAATCGGCAAAAACGATCCGATCAACCATGATCGGATCGGGATCAGCATGCCGATCCGATGATCGGTTACAGCATTACTAAAACTTTTGTAAAACAACCCATGTTCTACGCAATTTGTATAGTGCATAGCTGGGCCATTCTTTGAAAAGTGAAACTTTTTTGGAAAAAATAAAGTTTGTTTTTTCTGTTGTTTTATTCCATTATTGGAAAGATCAATATCTAAGGTTTTATAAAATATATGTTTTATACTTAAATTGAAAATTCATTACTCATTTGCATAAATTTGCATAATTCAATATTTCTTAAAAATTCATAACTCCAAAAATAATCAAGCTAGCTCATTCCTCTTACTCTCCTGTACATGTTGATACCAATTTTGTGACAATTGAACTTCATGTTACTATCTAAACCTAATATTTGTAAAATTCCCATTTCCATTCACATTGTACAGTATGTCACACACGTGACCCAGACATCCCCATACAATAACATACATTCAAAAACAATTGTTTGAGTTTATTTATTTTTTGTACCATTTTCTTACTTACAGATATATATCTGTTGTCTGATACTAATATGAACATTTGAGCTTTTCATATCTCACAGGATTTTCAAAGTGAAATTGAGTTAAAAAGTTTCTTCAAAAATGCTCCCGTGCAAAGTCACACACGTGACCGATGCCATTTGACCTCTGTCCTTGGGTAACGTAATCCTAATAAAATCTTTTGTGTTACACTTGAAAGACTTCAACATATGCAAGTCATATATGAAGTTCACATCATCATACCTCCTATACTTACTGAAATATTAGCATTCTATTTCAAAATTTTTCATATTTTGGGTCACACACGTGACCAAGAATGGCCCATCTGTTCTTAAATTACGGTATGATCAGGCTACCAAATATGGCCTGTGCTGTAATATGGCCCCCCTGTACAAGCGCATTAACATAGATAATTCCGCGCAGTGAACTTCTTTTGCTTATCTATTTTCCTTTGTTGTTAAGGGCAATAATACTCATCGCGCAAGCAAAAACCATCTTCTGCACGCTAAAAGTCAAGTGTGTACAAATGAATGGGAAATTTGCTTGCACAGGGAATAATTAGCATCTTTTCAGAATCGGCTCAGATTCGGCAGATTTGTCAAGTTTATACAAATATTTTGTGGATAAATGTAATCTTGAAGATTTTAAGAACACTTTGATGGCACTTTTATTGGAAAAAGTTTATCATATCAAAGAAAACGGACTTTTAAAAAGGGGGGGCCATATAACGGCACCCTCTTTCAATGTGATTTTTTGGCGGAGTGAAATGCAAATCGCCATTACGGGATATTTACGATCGCAGTCGGCAAATAAGGTATGACATTGTTTTCATCTTCATTTGAAGTTCGTTCTTGACGAATTTTGTGGCTTCTTCAAAGATATTCCGCATCATACTTATGCGTGCCAAGTCGTGGGCACGTCTTCGAAGAGAATGCCGCAATAATCAGGTTCACCAAATCACATGAATCAAGTCACTGCAGGGGCGTCGATCACGGGGGGGGGGGGGGATGGGGGGATATATCCCCCCCAATATTTCAGGGGGGGGGGGGATGGCCTGTATTATCATCCCCCCCCCCCCATTACAATATTTGGGGTTCAAAAATAATTTATATAATAACATTAAAATTAAGGAGCATTGCCCCCTCTCATGAATGGAAGTTGTTAAATATATAGTATTCTTTAAACCACTTTTTAATAATGCTAAACTGCCCAAATCCAAAATCTTCTGGGGCTGCGCCCCTGGAACCCCCATTAAGGTTATTTGACCCATTACCAGCCATGTACTCATTAAAATGGTTTTATTCAGGACTTCTCTCTTGGCAAACTTTCAGGCGATCCTGGCCCACTGTGCGTTTGCGCTTCGCTCACTAAAATTGAGCTAACTATTCAATATAGTTAATTGTATTTCTGGATATTACAAATCCCAAAGCTTCTGGGGGCTTCGCCCCCTGGACCCCCAATAAGCTTTCCAATGTGGGTATCCCTTGACTTATTCTATTCAGGGTTCCATCAGGATGATTGCAATCGACAGTATTTATCTATCAGGCTAAAATTCATCCATACTTGGACAGTGCCCTCATCATAATTCAGGATGCTTGCAATGATAATAATCTTCCAATCTGGGTCATTCCACTGACTTGGGGCACAAAGTGTGACATTAGAGGTGAAATTTCAAACTAATAACTTTTAATATCAATATATTTTGTTAGTTCACTAGTCAAGTGTTATAAAAGAAAAAAAAATTGGGCATATACTGTGCACGTATACCACAATGCCACTGGTAATCAGGCTATGAGTGTATGGGTTGCGGATGTAACTGGAAACCACAGCTAATAAGATACCGAGAATAAATTGTAAGAAAAGAAGTGTCAGAATTAACAACATTCATGTGATTACTAGTCTTCCAATGACATTCAAAGAAATTCAGTTCAACCAGTTAAGGCGTCAACATACAATATAGAAAAAACACAACATAATCATGAAATATGGGCAAAAATCAGCTTTTATTGAAATTCAACCATGAAGTTTGAATAACACAAGAACAATCAACTGTCCAACATTGAATCAATGCCATTTTGTGACTTCATGAACAACATTTATTTTCTTACTTACACGTCGTAGAGAAAAGTTCAGAAGATGTGAAAACGGGTTTGCATTAGATTACTGATGCGGATGTAACAGTTTATTGTGGAAACCGTTTCCAATTACATCCGGAACAATTTGGGCAATGTTCCTTTGTTGTGATAATAATGTTCTTTCATACACTTTTGTTGTTATTGCTGTTTGTAATTTTTATTTTTTCAAAATATCCCACCTGAATTTTGCCTCTAATACAATGAAAAATTTGTAAAAATATGGACGAAAAATCATCCATTTGTACCTTTTTAAACAAGAGCAGTAAGAGGGAAAGAACATTCATATACAATCAACTGTCCAGCATTTTACCGATGCCATATTATCACTCCATAAGCATGTATTATTTTCTTACTTACAGGGCCAGAGAAGCAAGTTTACAAGAAATGGAAACAGGGTTTATATTACATTATTGTTACGGATGTAACACTTTATTGTGGAAACCGTTTCCTGTTACATCCGAAACAATTGGTTAATGTTCAGCGTTATTCAGCGTTTAACTGTTATTGTCTGTTATTGTTTATTTGTTTTACCTTTTTGCTTCTTTATTTTAAATCACTATTCCATTCTCTTTTTTTTTTTTGTTGCCTGAAATAGATCCATCATTCAGTTAAGATTCGGACGTAAATTCGGAAACCTCTTGTTTCACCGCACAAATGAGCTGCCGATGGCGATCGATGTACTGCCAGCTATGTGGAAGGGGTTTACTAGTCTTGTGCGCAAGGGGTTTGATCGAATAAAATCTAGCGTAGATCGCTAGTGCGAGTTTTTACGATCTTTTTTGGTTTCGGACGTAACTTCAAGATTGCGGAAACCAAAGCTACGGCATTGAGTTTTGAAAGTCATAATCTAAAACTGAAAATTAAGTCATTAATCAACTAATAACAAATATATTTCCCATCCCAATGTCTATCTATCTTGGTTATTAAACATGCATTAGGAAGTTGGTAACCATCTTTTTTTGCCCATGTTCTGGACGTAATCATTTTCATCTCCTTTGGAAACCACCCGTTACGTCCGAATGCGATATCAATGAACTTTTTTTCCCCCTCATAAAGAATGTTATGGGTGTTCTGAAAGTGCGCACAAATCAGGTTGTTTATAATTGTTAAAAATAGGAATTCACCTCCATCATAATTCTTATTTGTAATAAAAGTAAAGCCACTCAGACAAATGCATTGACCAATGTCACAAAATGTACACATTTTCACTTGCGGAAACCACAGAAAAACAATAAACAACAACAAAACAAGGTGACAACATCAAATATCATTTCATCATTCTTGATCACTTTATTATGATATACAACATATTACAAACAAAAGTCATAAATATTACAGGCTGGTGAAATAATTACTGTTAAAGATACATGGTGTGACAAAAATCGAATGTTGCCCAACTCGGTGGAATGACCCATCTCTAAATAGCTAATTCAAAAGCCAATTAACTAAAGAATAGTTAACTCTATATTTACATATAGACAACATCTTTATATCTGGATATTACAAATCCCAAAGCTTCCGGGGGCTCCGCCCCCTGGACCCCCAATAAGCTTCCCAATGTGGGTATCCCATGACTGATACTATTCAGGGTTCCATCAGAATGCTTGCAATCTATCAGGCTAAAGTTCATATTGGACAAAGCCCAGCTCATAACATGATGCTTGCAATGTGCACTTAATAATCTTCCAATTTCTAAACAGCTGAATTAAAAAGATTTGCCCCCCCCCCCCCCCATCAGCCATAAAACCTGGGCACGCTGCTGGGTTGTTGCTTCGCTCCCTCGCCAGAGATGGTCAAAATGACGAATCATCCCCCCCAATGGCGAGAAGAAATTGACGCCCTTGAATCACTGTCATGTTTCTTGACTTTACTAATAGGGTCATTCCATGTCAAATCACCCCAAAAATTTTTTTTCATCGTACCCCCTTCAAATTTGCTAATATTTGGTATGTATGATATTTCAACCTTTCAAAGCGCAAATATTTAAGTTTTAGCCCAATCCGCCCAACGGTTTTGGCGCTATGGTCGATTCTTCTGGGGTAGTTTTGTCAAAAATGGGCGTGGGCACCGTTTTTCAAATCGCCATTGTCTGTTAACCGTTGGGTCAATTTATTTTGTAATGGTGTCATTGGACTGGGGATGTTATATGCAATCCATTTATGCCATTTGTTTTCATGCATGAGCGAGTTTGGATACGATAACCTTTGACCTTAGGCTTCGACCTTCCGTTTTACCTGGTGGATCAAATAATTTTGAGAATTTTTTTGGCTTAAATCTTGGCTTGATATAATATCTACAACATATGAAAGAATTGGAGATGTATTATTTCTTGTTTTTTCTACAGCCTTGTTTTAAGTTTGCAAATTTCATGTAAAATTGAATTATTTTAGACCTACACTCATGTCCAAGAATTCTATAGGGGTGTATTGTATGAAAAAGACCTTTTCAAAGTCAGGATTAGAGCCTATTCACACTCTGGCTCACCACTGTTAAATAGACCTGCTAATTCCCATACAATAGCAATACAGACAAATGACATTCTAATGATACCACATGTTTCCAACCTGACAATGGCCCTGTTGCAGAAAGAGATAAATCAATTGTGAGTCAGATCAAATGTTCTAAATGCACAGATCTGATTGGTTGAAACACAGAAAATGTCTCTCTCTGCAACAGGACCTAGGTGGAGATCTTTTCTTGAATAAAATCTTTCAAGTTCAAGTTCAAATTGCAAACTTGTACATCAATTATGAGAGCAAATATCTACAGGTATCCCTTTTCAATTAATTTAATGTTTCTATGCATCAGAAATTCATGCAATATTAACATGATTTGCAATCTGTACACATTCAAACCTGATTCTTTCCAACTATACCAAACACAAACAGTAGGCTAACTACCCTCTAGACAACTGCTCATAATTTTATGAGTGTTATGAGTGTTTAAGATGTGATCTTACCACAATATTTCTACAGTTGTTTTGTAGACTATGTATGAAAATCAGAGATACTTCTTCATGCCTGAAAGAGCTTAGATTAAAGACAAAATGACCTAATTTCAAAAGTCACAAGAACTTGCGCATGCCTGTCCATTTCTGTGAAACATCACATTTGCTTAATGCATTTTTATGGTTTGTGAAATTTCAAATTGCACTGTTTTTTAGTTGCAATTAATGCATTTAAAAACAAGTGCCATTAAAAATCAAAATGAGTGGAATATCAAACAGCATTGTTTTTGTGTTTGGTTTAGTTGGAAATAATCAGGGTTGAATTTGTACAATTGCAAATTATGTTACTATATTGCTTGAATTTCTGTTGCATAGAAACATTAAATTCATTGAAAAGAGATACCTGTAGATATTTGCTTTCATAATTGATGTACAAGTTTTCAAATTGAACTTGAACTTGAAAGATTTTATTCAAGAAAAGATCTCTACCTAGGCCCTGATGCAGAGAGAGACTTTTTCTGCGTTTCAACCAATCAGATTTGTGCATTTAGAACATTTGATCTGACTCGCAATTGATTTATCTCTTTCTGCAACAGGGCCATTGTCAGGTTGGAAACATGTGGTATCATTAGAATGTCATTTGTCTGTATTGCTATTGTATGAGGATTAGCAGGTCTATTTAACAGTGGTGAGCCAGAGTGTGAATAGGCTCTAATCCTGACTTTGAAAAGGTCTTTTTCATACAATACACCCCTATAGAATTCTTGGACATGGGTGTAGGTCTAAAATAATTCAATTTTACATGAAATTTGCAAACTTAAAACAAGGCTGTAGAAAAAACAAGAAATAATACATCTTCAATTCTTTCATATGTTGTAGATATTATATCAAGCCAAGATTTAAGCCAACAAAATTCTCAAAATTATTTGATCCACGAGGTAAAACGGAAGGTCGAAGCCTAAGGTCAAAGGTTATCGTATCCAAACTCGCTCATGCATGAAAACAAATGGCATAAATGGATTGCATAAACATCCCCAGTCCAATGACACCATTGCAAAATAAATTGACCCAACGGTTAACGGACAATGGCGATTTGAAAAACGGTGCCCACGCCCATTTTTGACAAAACTACTCCAGAAGAATCGACCATAGCGCCAAAACCGTTGGGCGAATTGGGCTAAAACTTAAATATTTGCGCTTTGAAAGGTTGAAATATCATACATACCAAATATGAACAAATTTGAAGGGGGTGCGATGAAATCCATTGGGTGATTTGACATGGAATGACCCAATACTATAATCTATAGTATATATACACTAACCATGAGTCTTTCATTCATGACCATCACAGCATCAAAATACAGTACAAAGATTAATTTTTCAGTGGAGTACAATTTACATTAATTACACCAACATTCAACAGACAACAGTGGCCAGCGCACCACTCCTCATCTCATCATCATCAGTGCGAGTAACTCAAGTGAACGCTAGCGCGGAGCGCTAGCGTTCAAGGTCGGGCTGATAGTGCCCCCGAATTTATCATTTTATGTGCACGATAATTGTGCTTAAAATGATACATATGATACGGTACTTACCACCGATTAGATGATACATATGCATAGCTGCCAACATTTGGAATTTTAAATTAGTAACATTTAAGCAAAACTGAATATCATGTGCGCGAAGCACACATCACGAGCGCGAAGTCCCTTTAGCCGGGGTCCAGGGCTCGCTTTAGGGCTCTGGAGCGTGAAGCGCGGAGTCCATTGCGGCCGGAGTCCATTGCGGCCGGCGTCCATGGCCCTATTTTTCATCATTTTTGCACAATTACTAGGTATGATTTGGTCAGATTTACGTTTAAACGTTGTCTCTATACGTTTAAAAACTTTTTTTTTCTTTTTTTTTTCTTCAAAATTTGTAATTATAGAAGGAGTATTCGTAATTTCGTAAAGAGGGTGGGAAATTCGTAACAATTACGAATTTTTCGTAACAGTTGGCAGCTATGCATATGTGATACAACTATGGGGTGGATCAGAATGATGATTTTTTGCTCCATTCCGCATAAAAATGAGTGATTTATGCACCTCGTCGACTTCTTTCCGTGTCGTATCGCGACTTCTGAACGACCGATGATTGCACTTATAGTCTTCATCCAAGTCGCCCGCCAATTCCAATAGACGGCAGATCTGACGCGCGCGTTTAGTGGTCGTACGGACTTACGCGTCAGATCGATCTGTCGTTTACTTGGAATCGGCGGGCGACTTGAATGAAGACTATAGCGCAATCATCGGTCATTCAGAAGTCGCGATACGACACGGAAAGAAGTCGATGAGGTGCATAAATCACTCATTTTTATGCGGAATGGAGCAAAAAATCATCATTCTGATCCACCCCATAGTTGTATCACATATGTATCATCTAATCGGTGGTAAGTACCGTACATGTATCATTTTAAGCACAATTATCGTGCACATAAAATGATAAATTCGGGGGCACTATCAGCCCGACCTTGAACGCTAGCGCTCCGCGCTACCGTGCTGCCGCATAATTTCGCCGCCGCGATTACGATGACAATTTTCAACCTCGCGTCCTTCAAACTACTCCTTCTCAAAAAATACTCGCAAAGAACAAACGAGAATCGCACACATAAAACTTTTATGCGGAATGGAGCAAAAAATCATCATTCTGATCCACCCCATAGTTGTATCACATATGTATCATCTAATCGGTGGTAAGTACCATATCATATGTATCATTTTAAGCACAATTATCGTGCACATAAAATGATAAATTCGGGGGCACTATCAGCCCGACCTTGAACGCTAGCGCTCCGCGCTACCGTGCGGCCGCATAATTTCGCCGCCGCAATTACGATGACAATTTTCAACCTCGCGTCCTTCAAACTACTCCTTCTCAAAAAATACTCGCAAAGAACAAACGAGAATCGCACACATAAAACTTGAGAGTTGAGAACATTGGCTTTCAAACTGTGTGTTTGGTCGGTATCGTAAAGACGATCCTACTGCGCACTGCGCTACCGAAAATGGTCTACATTGCGCATGACAACAAGGAGAACTTTACGTTTGGGGCGACGGGGCAGAAACTGCAAAAAAAGCTTTTGATTCTTTGCTATCGTGCGTAATAACCGGTGCGGATTTTAAAGCCACTTGGAAAATGTTAAGTTTAAAAGTTACTTATTCAGTACCAACTATTTGCCCGACTGGTGATTGTGTTAGTACAGAGAAAAAAGGGCGGTGGTACAAACCCAAACAAAATGCAATGTTAAAAAAGTCGCTGCATAATCCCATTGCCCATAGACATTGCACGTAAAATTGATCAAGGAAAGGTACAAATTACATCTTTCGGGCGAAATGAAATTGTTCTAAATAAGTTACGACTATGGCAATGACAACTATACCGTGTCAATCTGTAGAATTTGCTACGTCTAGTTCTACAGATGACATCATCTAAATATAATTTTAAATACATCTAAACACAATCGAAACTTACTACTTAATAGGTCTTTCTGCACTGGCTTAACTCCATAAGTAGATCGGTAGTCTGCGCCCCCCAGAATGCATAATGCATACGGTCGCGTACTAGTGCTATAGCTATAACATGTGTAATACATTATAACACATAAAGAGAGAAAGGAAAATTCCCCTGCGCGCGCTGGCCTTTGTTATTGCGCAATTACACTCGTCAGGGCGCTACTAATGCGCTAATATACGCGATATCCTCCAAGCTGATTGGTGGTTATTTTCATCGTTTTTTATCGCGCATACGGCATAGTAATCGCGCGATCTTGACCAACAATTTGAATAATTAGATGCGTCCTGGCCTCATTCAACTCAATACAAACGGAGTTGAGTGGCGTCACTTGTGTGGACATGTTGTGAACCGAGTGATAATTCTTTTACTGCACGTACCAGTGGGTTACATTTGGCTTTGTGCAATATTTTCGGGCGACGTTCGTTCGTTGACGTTTTCAATTTGTTTTATGGCCAAAATTAGTATTTATTTACTATTTGATTACAATTTTCAGTGAATGATTCATATCAAATTACGGAGAAGTTTTCAATATTTAAGTTGACTGGAGGATTTGCTTACACATTGGATATATTTGATGAAACGGCCATCTAAAGTGAGACTTAGTTTTGGCTGCGTTGCAACTTCTGTGTTGATTTCCGTCACAAAATATTTTGCTTGCTTCGGAAGCCTTCCTAAAATCGTTTTTTATGGAACAATCGCGCGTTTGTGGATGTACATGACGGAAAATATCACATATCAAGTACCGGGAGTACAATTTTAACAACATTTGCGACGATATATTTTGATATTTTGTTCGTTCTAGACCCGTTTTGATAGACTAGCGTAGCCGACTGCGACGAGGCGAAACTTTGACAAAGTACTGAGGTTAATTCGCCGCCTCGATTTTCAGAACAAAATCGGGCTTAGATTTTCAATTAGTCAACATCATTCTATAATAGACTTGAATAATAAATGACAATAGTTTGCTTCTTCCATGTGTACAGTTATTTTGGAGTTCGAAAATCAATATCGCGAGAAATAAGGCTTTAAAAAATCTGTCCGGCGGAATAGGGCAACCGCACGGTAGCGTTCACTTGAGTTACAGTGCGAGAAGCTTGAAGCCTGCAAATGAAAAGAGCGAAAACTCACCACTGGTAACGCCAGCCACAGCCCGATGACATGATCCGTTACTCGCCGGTAAACGTGCGGTGCAAGGATCATAAAAGGAATCATAGGGCCCATGAGAAGCACAGAACCAACAAAAGCAGAAAAGAACGCGACAAATAAAGCGGCGAACCCTTTTACTTTTTTCTTATCCATCTCGATAATTTTGGGGATGCACTAAAACTGAAAAATTACGAGGCAAAATGTCGGTTCATCCCGTCATCCCCAGGGCTACCGGTTTACCGCGAAGCCTTTTTTTATAAATTGAACGCAACTGTGATTGAACGTGACGTACGTGCACGTTGCAAGCTAGCTAGCAACGAACGTTGAGGGCGTAAACACGAGAACACGTCACAGAAATACAATATAAATTTACTAGAAGCCCAACTAACCCACTGACCTCTACTAGAGGTAGTGGTTTTAACCACAGAGATAGGCCACGCCTTCAGCAGCGAGTTTTTGAAAATACGTTCAGAATTTCATGCAAATGAGGTAGTACGTCAGAGTTTGTTCATTTGAATAAATTACCATACGTGGATTCATTGGATAAAATAACACATTACGCAAAAAGCTAAAGTAATTACGCATTGCGCACTCATTTGTGTTGGTTTGTTTATTCATACTTCTATGGTTGCCATGGCATTTAAACACGCACTTCTCAGCAAAATTGCGCTTCATTATACCAAAGACGCTAAGTATTTTAATTCATCTCTATTATTTTAGTTACGCGCAGTACTAACAGTTACGCGATTTCATTTAGTTAATTGCGCAGTCAAGAAACAGGGGATTTCCCTACTAGGAGCAAAATATTGTTTTTCATTGTGACATCATAACAGAGGCATACCATAAATTCGTGCGTGATAATTGTGAAGTTCGCGCCCGCGCATTATTATGAATGAATTTACGCTAATATTACCATGGCAGCCAGTCTAATTAACATAGAAATCAGGCGTTCTCTTCATTGAAAATTTGGCCAACTTCCATTTTGAGTTGGGGGGGGGGGGGGGGGGGGGGTGGGGGCCTGGAACACGTAAGTGTTTACGCCCTCAACGTTCGTTGGTTGCAAGCAAGGATATTTATTTTATTTATTT
This sequence comes from Echinarachnius parma, assembly GCA_037951105.1. Lineage (NCBI taxonomy): Eukaryota > Metazoa > Echinodermata > Echinoidea > Clypeasteroida > Echinarachniidae > Echinarachnius > Echinarachnius parma. Next base: position 134,637 of record JBAMJV010000426.1, read on the forward strand.
ATTTATTTATTTATTTATTCCTGCATGTCTCACAGTAAACAATTTCGTACATAAAAATCATAACATAACATCGAAATAGAAACTATATTAAGCGTATTTGTACAATAAGCGTATTGTACAGCTATACGCTTATATAATCGATGAGCTATTTCTCTCTTTGATAGTATATCACAGTATCGAATCTCTCTGGTTGCAAGCATCATGTTATGAGCTGTATGCACGCGCACACACATGTTCTACAGCAACGGCGCCATGTGTTGGAGTCATACTTCTATGACACACACATGCGCATGCACACACGTCACACACACGTCAAAAAAACAAAAGTACACGATCGAATTTGAACAAAGACGCTGGAAAGACCGACCACTGTACAATTATCCTGTACAAAGTATGACGATTGAACATCAGCTTATCTCCAAGTTGAGTACACCTGGGGGACACATTGTTTTACATATTTAATTTTGTCTTTGTTTAGTTAAAAATATTTAAAAATTATAGTCGATAGCGTTTTTACGTTTAGAATTATAGCTGTGAGAAATATATTTTTTGAAATTTAAAGATCTTACCGTGTAGAGACAAAAATGGCAATGGCTATTTGCGTATGTTAATGTTAACGCGCGCTCAGTCCGCGCACTGTCTTTATTTAAAGGACCTAAAGAATACAACGTACTTTGGCACTTATTCCATAGTTGATGACTTGTAAAATAGGTCTGCCGAAAAAAATCCATGAAAACTAGATGGATCTTCGATTGCGCGCAATCGAAAATTATGCCTCCACTATCACGCGATTTTAATATGCCCAAATTAACATGCACTGATTTAATTTTTCTTATATTTTGAGTCCTGTGACCTTGACCATATGATCCCAATCTTTGATGGCTCCCTAAAAAACAGTCAGGTACCAAGTTTGATTGAAATCTGACATTTAGTTCTTGAGATTTTGGTATTACAAGCTTTTTAAAATGTATAATGAGTCCCGTGACCTTGACCTCAACCTCATGACCCCAACATTTTATGGCTACGTTGACTCTTTATGATACAGGTACCGAGTTTGATTGAAATCTGACATTCAGTTCTTGAAATTTTGCAATTACAAGCCATTTTCGCATACATATTGAGTCATGTGACCTTGACCTTTGACCTCATGACCCCCCAAATCTAATCAGATCAGTGGCACCCCGATATGTACACTCATACCTAGTATGTAATTGATCCGTCAACCGGTTCTTGAGATATCGCAAGAACGAGGCATTTTTGCACATACATTGATTCCTGTGACCTTGACCTTTGTCCTCATGAACCCCAAAATCTAATCAGATCATTGCCACCCCAATATCTACACTAATACCAAGTTTGAATTTGATCCGTCAACCAGTTCTTGAGATATCGCGAGAACGAGGCATTTTTGCATATATATTGAGTCCTGTGACCTTGACCTTTAACCTCATGAACCCCAAAATCTAATCAGATCATTGCCACCCCAATATCTACACTAATACCAAGTTTGAATTTGATCCGTCAACCAGTTCTTGAGATATCGCGAGAACGAGGCATTTTTGCATATATATCGAGTCCTGTGACCTTGACCTTTGACCTCATGACCCCTAAAATCTAATCAGATCATTGCCACCCCAATATCTACACTAATACCAAGTTTGAATTTGATCCGTCAACCAGTTCTTGAGATATCGCGAGAACGAGGCATTTTTGCATATATATTGAGTCCTGTGACCTTGACCTTTGACCTCATGACCCCTAAAATCTAATCAGATCATTGTCACCCCAATATGTACACTCATACCAAGTTTGAAATTGATCCGTCAACTGGTTCTTGAGATATCGCGAGAACGAAAACGGGACGTACGGACAGACGGACGGACGGACGGACGGACAACCCGAAAACATAATGCCTCCGGCCACTTTGTTGGCGGAGGCATAATAAACACAGTAGTGATTTACTGATGCCAAATCTCATTTAGCAGCCAATTTACGCCCCACCCACATTTAGGGTCCAGAATCGGCAGCGTGATTGACACGTGATTGACAATTCATTGGCTTACGTCATGACGCGTCATCTACAGAATTTAGTTCATTAGTCCGTTCCTTAGATGACGTCACATTTTTGCGATTTAAAAGGGGCGTTCCCAGGACAATTATATATTTACTAATTACCCCAAAATTGATTGATTTCATGAGAAATGACTGCCAATTTCTTTTTCTTCAGGAAAAATTACGTATAGAGAGCCGAATTGTGAAAATTAGGCCATCTAGACGCTGTAGTCCCTTAAATTCTTTATTATTGTACGATGATTGTACGCGCATCCAAGTGCACAAAACAAATTTCACGCGCGATATGCAAATTTGGGGTCATCAAACTTTATCACGTGTTCTTGAAGTTATTTTTAGTCAGGCGAAGTAAACATTGTTATTGTGACGACATAATGAAAAGCCTGCGCATCAAAGTGCGTGATAATTTTGTACATCGCGCTCTGCCCATTCACTTTGTACAGATTAGAATCCTTGTTTTTATCAATATTGTACTATTCCTGGATAGAAAATTACCCCTGACCTTATTTCACAAATATGCAAATTAGCTAATTAACTTTATAATGCTTATAAAAAAAGTTGCCCAATGTTGCCAAGGTGGCAACAAAGCTGAAATTTCTTCTTAACCCTTCTAGAATATGAATCAATAAAAAAACGTTGACTAAAGAACGTGTCCAGGTCCTAGAAAAATCTACACGACTACTGCAATATATGTATTTTTAACGAATAAACCATATTATTTGAAATTGAAAAAAAAAACAGTATAAGCCAAGATTTGATGCAGGAAAGGAACAAGATAAACCAAGATTTCATTATGTATATTTCTTTATTGACATAAATCATAATCACTCAATACATAATGCTCTTCAATACCAACTTTGATGAACTACAATTTGTAATCACAGGATACTTGTATAATGCTGTATATATATATATGTAAAAAATGAGGAGAACAATCAATATTTTCTGCTAGCCACTGTGGAAAAGAACAAAAACTTAGAGCATCACTTTTATTTGGTGGCACCCCATATGATAAAAAAAATGTAGTAAAACATAACTTGAGTTTGTAAATGAATGACCCAAACATTAGAAATGCTACATTATTAGATGATTAATACAATATAATATATCATTAATCTCATACAAAATCTTTAAATGAAACAGGACACTTTCAATTAATATTTTTAATTGTCATTTTTTGCTTGTTCTATATACTCGTCATTACCCATGGTATATTGGCAAGAATCAATTACATCAAAATCAACTCTTTATGGGCAAATACAGTACACAAATTCATTTATTTAAACTAACTTTATGATATAACTCAGAACTGATGAATTCATGAATTGGCACTCAAAATGAAAGGAGATTATAATACACACAAAATACAAATCCACTAAAAGGAGATGATCATAGAACTATTAAAGGGATCTGGTAACATTGTCAAAATCCACAATACTTACTTAGAACTCGAGCGGTTCTCACATAGCTCATTGTATTTGTATTACCAATAGAAGCATGGAACAGGTTTCGGTTTTCAAAATTTCTCTTTCGTTATAAAGATATTTGTGATCAAATTTCAGATTTCAACGGTGTACAAAGTAAGTGCAATGAGTTAGCAAGTATCACTCATTACTTATTTATATGATTCATTTACCATAGAATGTTCACAAATGACTTAGTGGACATTTCAGATGATTGAAATACACATTTGTATCAACCCTTTGTCAGTTCTTGCATAAATGTCAACACAGCTACTAGATCCCCTCAAAGTCAGGTAACTAATGGGCTGTATCACAAAATTGTGTCTAGAAACTAATTTGTCATTGGTCAATGGAGAAAAGATGGCAATGGTCAAATGGAGAAAGCATGTACAACCCCACCCCCACTAACACTCACTGCGCACCTAGACAATAATCCATTGAAGACTATTTGATTTGATGTGGGTATCCATTTAACATGCATCCTCTGTGGACCTCACCCCATGTATTTTCAGGACCAGTTCTGCCCAAATGAGTTTAAAAGTCACTGCCTTCATATTACATTTGGGTCTACATGCGCACATGGTAATATGGGAGTTAGGCTTACAAATTGTGACCGGCTGTATCAAAACCCTGCACTTGTCGGAAAAAATTAAAATGTAGATTTTCATACGATTAGAAAGGCCCCATCACAAGCTTTCATTTGATGATTTGTTCTAACAAATTGGTCAATAATTGGCAAAGATATGATTGTTTCAATTTTATCATCGTCTTTTAGACACATTATGTGAACTTAAAATGCCCATATCTTCAAAACATGACTTACCGACAAGTGCAGGGTTTTGCTATAGCTAGTCACAATTTGTTAACTTATATTATGTCTGTTATTTGTTGACATTTTTATAATAAAGTTATTACATTAATTCATTCAAAATGAATAATATGAATAATATACAAACAGCCTCAATAAAGGGGAAAACACCTATTAATGTATTTATCATGATTTTTTAAGGGGGAAATTAATATTTCATTCATATTTGCATATCAAATTCTTAATACTAGCCCAGAAGTATACCTTCATGAATAATAACATATAAAACTACCAATAGAATCAAACCTGGTTAACATTCAAATCGAGAGAAATGAGTTGGTCTCAAATATACAAATTGTTCATTTACATGTAGCCCTTTCAATTTAAATTCATTAACTGATTTCCTACAAATCATACATTTTTTCTGGTAATATGTGAATGATACAAAAGGCTAGAAATAAAGTTTATATCTAGCAGAGATAGAAACATGCATAATATGGACAAAAATGTGATTATGTAACAAATGATGTACCTCGTATGGTTTAATGACAACATGATTATGTATCAAAGTCAGTAAAATACATTTGAGATATTACAACTAAAAACAAGCATGGAGATTTTTGCCAGGTCGTTCCCTCAAATAGAAACACACCATCTTCCTATTCAGTAGTACTGATACCAACAGATTGAACTGAACCCAATCAAATCATCCTTCTATTATTCCCTCTCAAATATACATATACACTCACAGAGACAATAATGGAGACATTTTTTGATTTATTTCATTCTGATAACTGCATTGCACATTTCAAAGGTCATATACCCAAAACAGCCATGTTACTACACGTACGTTTATTACTTGAATAGTCACACACATACAAGCACATATCAATGACATAACAAACAATTAACACTCTGTAGAATTCATGTCCATCTTGATTAAATTTAGGTTTTTGACACAACTTTTTCAACATTTCTAGAACTCTTTAGCTAACAGTTACTGTGCTTAACAAGTAACAATGGTGATGGTGCAAGGATTGCACATTTATAAACTTGAAGCAAGATTGTTTGCTTTTTCAAAGCTGAATTTTCATGTACATTTACTAGTATGCACAATAAGCCTTTGTGTGGCTGTATGCCATTCTCGTGGCTGTATGCCATTCTCGTGGCTGTATGCCATTCTCGTAGCTGGATCATTAAAGTTGTCAATTTATAATCATACATTTAGCATCAAGTTACCACACCAATTTACATTCATTACAAACATGGAAAATAAATTGCATTTAATCATTAAAAAACCCTATTACAAACAAGTATGCTATTTAAAGGGGTAGTTCAGTTTTGGTTTAGAGGGCGCCTCAAGAAATACTTTCTTGTGAGTGTAAAAGTTGAACAAGTACAACATTTTAATCACAGAATCAACTTTGTTTCATCAAAATTGGTTCAGAAACAGCTAAAATATATATAATTATATCTGATTGGAATAAATGTTGGGGACCAACTTTTATTCAATAATTTAAGAAAAAATTAATAAATCCTACACATTTCTGAAAATATGCCAAAATGTTTTTTTAATTGTTTTTGATGATCTCTCACTTTACTAATTATTTTCACCAAACATCACATTCACATATTTTGATAGGAAAATGGTTGAAACTCGACGTGTCCGGAGGGTGCCCTCTAGAGTAAACAGCAGATTTTAAAATGAAAACACCCTGTAATTAAGCCGTTAATGTTTCTACCATTCAAGTATCATTGATTTACAACTGTTAGTTTTTAATGATAACTGACAAGTTTTAGTTACTAAAATTTTGTTTGACCAAAAGTGTACAAACTCTTTAAACTAAAAATGCAATTCTCCAAAACTTGTTTCAAGATACATGTAGCATAACATTTTTGCATATATGTTATTAGTAGGCCTCTCTCTCTTAAGCTTTTCTTTCAAGGGGCCAAAATAACACCTCAGACAGACTCGCACCGTAGACTTGTGTGTTGCAGATCCTTATTCACTAGTGGCCAATACAAGAGTTTCTAGTGGCCACATGAAATGTCTGATCACCATTGGCACCCGGGCCTCTGCTAAGAGCAAGCCATGTGACCTTTGACCTTATGAACCCCCACAGCTGATTGAATCATCTCCTCTGAGTGCATATATTCAACATGTTAAATGTGAATCTGACAGATGGTTTTGCAGCAGAGCTACCAACATTGAGATTCAACAATCAGAAAGATTTAGGGAAATTTCATCAGAATTCAGGGAGATATATGTATCAAATGCATACAACCTAATGAGTAATGACAACAATATATCAATAATCAGGGAGATTGGCTGATGGGATGAAATCAGATGCATTAATCTTTCAGGGAGTCTCCTGCAAAATCAGGGAGACTTGGCAGCTCTGCTACAATGAGATGGACGGACAATTTACAAACAAACCCCATAAACATAAAACACTTGGCCACTTCATGGTGGAGGCATTAAATAGTGGAAGGGGAACTTACGCCCTCCCTAACTGATCAGATCCCAGACAATCATTTACTGAACATATACAATAACTCAAAGCACCATCAAGCCAACTTTTAATCACATTTTCAAACATTTCAAGACACCAGGACCCATATTCATAAACCCCACTGGCTTGATTTCAACCTTTAAGTATATTTTGAATGATATGACTGAGTAAGCAACGCCAAGTTTTCTTAGTCAATAACTTTGGTTATCTGGGTCAACATTCATTGCCTACTCAGTTAACCCTAGTCGGCAACTGAAAGAGTCTCTTGTCCCAAACTTATCCCTATCATCTAAAATAGACGTAGAGTGGAGCTAAGCTAGCATGGTTTGACAAATATGGGCCCTGGAGTTAATAGCAATCTAGGTTATCTAGACATTGATTATGTAACATCCATTCCACAACATATACACGTACATACCTATTCTAATGATGGGGTCATGATGTACCATGATAAACGACAAAGGGAGGGAAGTGATAATGTTTCTTTCTATTTCTCTCTCAATAAAAAAAAATCAAACACCAGCAACTTGTGCTCTGTTTTACCCTTTTTTCAGTGTATCAATCCATGATAAGTTCTCTGAAGCATTTTCATGTCTTCTTGTGTGCTGATAGCAGAGAGAAGGTCAAGGACTTTGAGGGTATCTCGAACGAGACGACGTTGACTTTGAACTTAAAGAGTTAATCCTCCTTCTTCTCCTGGCTCGATTTCTCAACGGCGTCTGCGCCCGCATCGCCCCCGGCCCCTATTGCAGGAGGGGCGTCACCGTTGGCTGCTACCTCGTTTCCTTCTGCCGCGCCGTGCATCTCGCCCGTCGTGCCAAACTCGTTCATCCGTTTGTAGTCAGTCGGGTAGATGTAGCGCTGGTACAGGAAGATTAGGAATATCACATCTGAAAGGAGGGAGAGTTACAAGAGATTAGTTTTAATGGTTTTTTTTTTTAAGCTTACAATAATTGACTGGATTGATAATGGGCTGAAACAAGATAATTGGTATCATATTTGTGGAAAGGACAGCGTGCAAAAAGAGACAATTACTAGTGCTGAATCATTATTAAAGGGTACCACCACCCACAAATAATAATCTTTTTATAGAAAGGTAACATCTTTAGTATTCCATTCCTTCAATAAGTTCACAAAAATATGTTTTCAGAAAAAAATATATAATTGAAAAACGCATCACCATTCTCAGCCATGCGGTCATGCGGTCTGAATGCGCAGACTATTATGCGAGCAGAGCCAGCGGCGCTCTATGCAGAGTGAACGAATCATCCGGGATTCTATTGACGTACGCGTGAATTGCATTGGCGCACTCGCAAATGCCTGGCCCGAGTGGAACCACGAGATAGCCGTGGTTCCGTAAGTGGTGGAAATTAATTGCTTTGTTTATGAATTACACAACCCTTTGCAAAATGTTGGGTATCTATTTGATATCGCAAACGGTACCAAAACATATAATAATGTGTTGTCCTTTGCCTGGTGGTCCCCTTTAAGTTTATATTTTAAAGTTTCAATGCAATCTTTTTTTCTTTTTTTTTTATGAACGTTCAATAAATCTTTAACTTTTATAAGGTTTAAGGTGATTTAAATGTTTGGGAAACATTTTGACTCGGCACTAATAATTACTACTAAAAAAATTAAACTTTTGATAAAATATATTTGAAAACAAAAGATTAAATTGATACATGGTATGTTCTCAGTCTCTGGTTCAGTTAAAATCACACTTGCCCACCCAGCATCACACAGCAGCAGCTATCACAAGACAGGAACAGGAAGGGGTGCACAGCTCAGGAGGTTCTGACAGAAAAACTCTACCATCACCTCCATGAAAAGCACAGCCCTCCATGACCCATGGATTGTCTTGTAATAGGAGCAGTGTGTGGGCCAAATGGAGCAAGTTCAGCCCAAATGCCTTCCAGTGTAACATCATTGAACATTATATTACAATGGAATCTACAACTAATTCACTATGCCCCTATGTTAGCAAGTTTATAATATAATGGTAAAAGGGTACTTATAAATTATGCATATGGAAAACAAAGACAGTGCTAGATGGGTTTATGAAATTACTGTTAATCATATGGCTTACTATAAGCACAAATCAGCAGTTATTAAATTTGTGTTTACCCTAAATTCTGACAAGACTTTAACCGAATTAAACGCTATTGCATATTATGTCAAAACAGAATTTGATGTGGTCTGCCAATTAAGTAATCCCCCAGTGCCAGTTTACTAGTAGGGCCAAAATCAAGTGACAATTTAGTGATTAATACAAATCTGCAACGAAAGGCCAATACTACACAGCCTGTGCACTTAACAATAGACCAACTTATTTATAGATTAATAAATAATAATAATGGTGGCTACTTATATAGCGCACATTCCCTCTTTCGACGCTCGCAGCGCATCACAATACAATCAGCATGATCAGTTACACTACACTACACTAAGTGCGTAGTGATGCAGAAAGCACCACAGTTTAAGCTTGCAGCCATGTATTCGGCACTACACGAGTTAGCCTTTACAGGGTAAAGAATGCATGACAAGAAGACTCACCGTCTCTCAAGCAGCCTATACGATAAAGCGTGGGCATTTTGATGACAAACGCAAATATATCGTCGATGAACGTGTTGAGCGCCTTGTAGGTCAACATACGCCACGGAAGATGTGCCACGGACTTGAGTTTGTAGTTGATGAACAGTTGCGGGGTCATCATAATGAAACCTGTACAGTGAAAGAAATTTGTGAAAAATAAATAATTTTGTCCACACGTGTAAAATATGTCACAAATAAATCATTAATTTCAAACATGACAGTGAAATTAATTTGTTACAAATAAATAATTCATATACCAACTATGAAATTAATTTATGATCATATATATATCATTTTTTTCTTCTTACACACGAGAAAATTGAATTGCAAAAAAACTTTCAACATTCAATTCATGGGTCAAATAATGAGACGGGAATCACAATTATGCATCGAGATATTCGTACTAAAATATTTTATATTTCTTTTTTCTCTCTCTTTTATTTATCGTCTTTCATTTTTTTAAAGAGTGACTTGACAATGAATGAATGAATGAATTTTATGTGTTGATTTATAATTATTATTATTATTTATTTGTATTTATTATTTATTTTTTTTTTTCTTTCTTTTTACAGAAAGTAAACAATAATTATTTGGAGAGAACCAGAAATACCAGCACACCTCATTGTAATCATATTACCAAGAGAAATATGGAACAGGATTTGGTTTCTTGAATTTCCTTTTCGTTGAAAAGATATTTACGATCGTAGTGTACAGATTTTTAATTATCCTCTGGAAAGTTATAACTGTGTACAAAGTCAGTGCAATGAGTTAGCGAATATCACTTTGCATTTTTGCTCATTGCTTGGCCATATAATATCCATTTAACATCAAATGTTCACACATTCCTCATTGGACATTTCGGATCACAACAATACACATTTTATCAACCATTAATCACTTTTTGCTCATGTCAACAAAGTTACAAGATCCCTTTAAATTAAAAATTTCTTACCAAAAGTTAAGAGGAAACCATAGAGCATGTTGAGTACAAAGGAGTACCAGCCTCTGTGCTCTTGATAAATCACGGAGTAGACTGCGAAGCACGCCAGCAGTGGGAACAGAAGCCACGACAGGTATTTGAATGCCAACTATTAAGAGAGAAGAAGAATATCATTGTCAATGTTAATCTGGTTTCAATCAATTTAGTTCCGGTGTGACAGGGATAAGTGGCCAGCTAGGGATAATTGGCAGTGATGTCATCCGGACAGATTTAAATCCTATTTTTGTCCGTTTTCAAGCATTCATACACACATACATACGGACAATCAAACGAACAGTAATTTACTCATACTTCACATTAACTCATACAAGATGTCACACTGGTGTCAAACGATTCACTCATACAACGTTTTTTGTGTTAATTCAATAAAATGAACTTGAATAAATAACAGTCGAACTAATATGGCACAAAACATTGCTTTTACATGACACACACACGAAACACATTTATGGAGTGATTTGGACAGATATCCCTTGATTTAATTTGCCCTGGACACTTGGACATATATCCTTGTCACACCACCCTAGCTAGATGCCCAATAAATGCTACATGCATTCTCCATAGACCTCAGCTCAAGTTTTGACAGGACCTGTCCTGATTGGGTTAATTCAGCATTTGAAGACAGAGCAGAAGTCCTGAAGACTAAAAATTCCTTATTAATGATAAAACACAATTTATCATCTTCCTTTCAAAACAATTACGATGGATTATCTAAGACATAATTGTCAACCCTGAAATTTCTTAAAAAGCAAAACCTGCCATTGATACCACAATGCCACATATGATATCCCTTGCTTAGAAACATACCCATATAAGTGGATTTTAAGATATAAGGAGTCTAAAACCATAACAAAAACAATTTCTTTCATTTTCATATGTCAAGCAGCTTCCATGAAGATCAAAATTTGTGAAACGTAAGTTCTAATTAAAACACTCCACAAAAAAGACGACCCTGCTCCTTTCATAAACCCATTGCCTTGTGGAACCTTGTGTACATGTAGCAACTCTATGGGAATGTCAACATAGTTCTATTCAATTCAATTCAATGCTGGTTTATCAAACAATCGCTGAATAAAAAGTCAGAAGACTGAAACAAGTCAGTTTAAAATGTAACAATAACAAAATTAAGTAAAAAACATACAATAGTTAAGAAGTTATTCAAAGTTAGTTTATCACCAGAAATTTCCTTTGAGAAAACAAGTTGACTCACCTTGTCATAGTGCTTGGTACTTGTGGTTGTGTAGGACTCCTTGTCAACAAAGGTTAACTTGGGAATGATGCCCATTATCAGGCTCTCCCGGTCAAACTAGGATGCAAATGTAAAGAAAACGAACAAGAGGTTAATGTTGGAAAATTTAATGTTCTTCAGGGGGTTCATTTAAAAAACCTCTGTGGAAAAACAGGGAAATTCATCCTCCCCCCAAAAAGGAAAAATGACAAACACAACTTACAGCAACCTCTAAAATTAGAGAAAAAACAAATTCTGACCTCACCATGTATTTCCAAAATAACAATAATTTTGATTGAACATGTATCCAGTTTCATCATGAAATAAAAACATCTCTTAACAATTTGAAAAAAAATAAAATGCAAGATAATAAAAACGTAAGTTCTCAGTCTCTGGTTCGCTTAAAATCACACTTGCCCATCCAGCATCACACAACAACAGCTATCACAAGACAGGAACAGGAAGGGGTGCACAGCTCAGGGAGGTTCTGACAGAAAAACTCTACCATCACCTCCATGAAAAGCACAGCCCTCCATGACCCATGGATTGTCATGTAATAGGAGCAGTGTGTGGACCAAATGGAGCAAGTTCAGCCCAAATGCCTTCCAGTGTTACATCATTGAACATATTACAGCATCTCTTTACTTGCTCTGGTAACTAACAATTACTCTTTAAATGGTGAGTTGCTCTGACAATAAATACCGAAAGGACTATTACTCCATTAATTAACAAATTCAGTAAACATCTTCATTCACCTTTCATTAAAACTTTCAATATTATAATAGTTATCTTTATAAAAAAACAAAATGAGATATTGCAGATAAACCTGTGTTTTAGGATGAAGTGTTGTTGTAGTGAAAATTAGCCACTAGACATTATGTGTACCATCTTCACTGATAAGTTGTGCATGCATTCCAAACTTACTGAGAGGATAATACATAAATAGGCTTTCACCTATTAACAAGTCAAAATGTATACACCAAGGACAAACATGCTGGGCAGACATCTGGTATTCAACACACAATCTCTTGATTAAAAGGGGTATGCTCTACCAAACTTGCCACAACACATCCCCAAGAAGTGAGGCCTATTCAATTAAATTCAATTTAAATCAATTCAATTCAATTAAAGTCAAGTAAATTCAAGTAAATTCAATCCAAATTCAATTAAATTTATGTAAATTAAATTCCTTTTTAGGACTATCCTAGAAAGAATACCAACAGTCCTTCTCAGGACTCTCCAATCCTCCCTTCTTACATGATGCACCGCAAACCAACGTATTAACTACACCACCATGAAGCCGATACTTACAAGCAACATCCAAATTAAACTCCATTTAATTCAATTTTAATTTCTAATTTCAATTTTTCAGGACTTACCTTGCAGTTGGTGACCTTTGTGATCTTCCAGCAGTCGATGAGGAGGCCGATAAAGACGCTGACCTTCACCACAAAGTTGGTCTCGTTGTCGAGGATGTAGAGAAGGACGACCAGGGACTGGAAGACACCAAAGAAGACCGAGCGCACAGAGAGCCCCTCCAGGGACTTTCGGCTGTTCCAAAACTGGATGTCTGTTTGAAAAAAATGCATCAACATAAATTCAGGGACCGATGAAGTAGTGTGGGAGGACTTAAATTTCTCGACTGTGTTGCATAGGCGACGTGTCACTTTGGTCTCATACAAATTATCCTATTCCTATCAGATCTGACCTGGAGGGTGTTTCACAAAGCAATATTTTGTCATGACAAATTTGTCATAATGACAGATATTTATGGTGGCATAATAAGGACATTTTGGCCTAATTTTCCCAAAACTTTGCCAAATTTGTATAATGTGGCTAAATTTGGGGCAAAGGTCCCCGTAATGCCACCATAAATGTTTGTCATGATGACAAAAAATAGCTTTCTAGTATTCAGGAGCCATGCATTTAAAGAGCCTTTGCTCTTCTGAAATGCCACTTTGTTAAAGCCTAGTGTAAATTGTAGATCAAAATGGATTAAATCAACCCTTATTTATATCTAAATCATATTAAATCATACAGATTAGAAGGGGAAAAGGAATGTGCTATTCAAGTATTGTAACATTTATGTAAAAGTATGTGTGATACTCACCATTTTTAAATGCCAGGAACTCGAACACACTGTGCACGATGGAAACCACAAAGGTCATGCCAAGGAGATATGGGTTCGTTTCTAGGATAGCCCTCTGCAGAAGAAAGGGATGGCAACAATTGAAACACAACATAAATATCCATCAATAATAATGAGAAAGCTTAAGACAACAAAACATTTCACACCTGTCTACTGCAAAAAGATGCAAGATGATAAAACATGTTCTCACAAACGATCAAATTGATTCAACATTGTATGTTCTCAGTCTCTGGTTCAGTTAAAATCACACTTGTCCACCCAGCATCACACAGCAGCAGCTATCACAAGACAGGAACAGGAAGGGGTGCACAGCTCAGGGAGGTTCTGACAGAAAAACTCTACCATCACCTCCAAGAAAAGCACAGCCCTCCATGACCCATGGATTGTCTTGTAATAGGAGCAGTGTATGGACCAAATGAAGCAAGTTCAGCCCAAATGCCTTCCAGTGTAACATCACTGAACATATTACAGCATCTCCTTACTTGCTTTGGTAACAATTATGACAACAAAACATTTCACACTTGTGTACTGCATCTCTTAGGCGATTTAACAAAATTAAAAACAGTTTCTCTCTAGGACAATTTGTATCCGGACAGCTAAATCCTGTGGGGCCATTGCGGCCAATATAATGATCCCACATATGAAAACTACCCAAATTGTAATATGTAGTCCTATTGTTACCCACTTAGAAAAACTTATCTCTGGGAAAAAGTGACATCAAATGATTTAGTTTATGATGCCAGGAGAGTAATTATTTAGATTGTCATTGTCAAGTTAGAAACTGACAAAGTGGAAGTTGCCCTCCGGGTGATTGTCTTCAGGAGTTACAGTCTGGCTGGAATTGTTTTTACCGATAGTTATCTCAAAGGGACTTGGGGGGAAAGCAGAGTACTTGTCAAAGTGGTAGCTTTTTGAGGGGGTATTTTTCTAAGTGATAACAATTTGAGGTTATTTCTAGGTTTGGGGTTTTGCATCTGTCACTGTCATGTATAGTTCAATCCTGAAGATTCTTGCAGTACTGAAGTCACAGTAACCTTTAAGAAGGTCTTCATCCAACTGATCCAAGAGGTAGTAACTAGGGCAGGGATTCCTATTAGCAGTGGACCTGGTGCCAATGGCCACCAGAAATTTCATTTGGCCAGTAGACAAAGGAGGATCTACAATGGTGGGAATTTTATTTGATGTGTCGATTTGGCCAACTCCTAAAGAAAAGCTTAGGAAGAGCCCTGCTATGGGCAACTGTCCTTACACCTACAGTAATGCTCAAAATTATCCAAAGGCCCGCTAGCCCAAGGTTGCCCAAATATAACATCTTTAAAAAAATGTTTTCCTTTGTTTGGGGCCACAATAATGAGTAAAATCTCGTTTTGACTTGCCCTGCTGGGACACAGGGCAAACAAAAAGTAGTTAATTTCTAGCATTGCCTACAGTAGTAGCATACCTTCAAGCCATCCTCTTCCTCATCCTCATTGGTGTGTTCCTCACCCAGTAGCACCGTCCACTGGTTCCTCATGGTCTGGGCTGCGTAGAACTGCAGCTTGAACAGCCCCATGGGCGTGTACATCAGCCGCAGGGGCAGTGTCCTGCAGGTAAAGGTGCATTAACAGTTTGCATTATCTTTGACTCAATACACAGCTCCACTTTCTGACAATACAGTCAAACCTGTGTAAAATGACCACCTAGAGGAAATAGTGGCCTCGGTAAACAGGTTCAAGAGCATTGTTTTTCTCTGCAGGGGAACACTATTGGTGGCCACTATAGGCAGGTTGGCCGCTATGGACAGGTGGCTGCTAAGACAGGTTTTACTGTAATAATAGTTATACTCAAATTCTTTTTCTATGGATGGATAAATGAGCAACCATCCACATGAACAATACAAAAACATACTTTTCTTGCACTTAGTGTTAATACTATTTGTTCTCAGTCTCTGGTTCAGTTAAATCACACTTGTCCACCCAGCATCACACAGCAGCAGCTATCACAAGACAGGAACAGGAAGGGGTGCACAGCTCAGGAGGTTCTGACAGAAAAACTCTACCATCACCTCCATGAAAAGCACAGCCCTCCATGACCCATGGATTGTCTTGTAATAGGAGCAGTGTGTGGGCCAAATGGAGCAAGTTCAGCCCAAATGCCTTCCAGTGTTACATCACTGAACATACAGCAAAGTTAGAAACTGCCTTAAGTCTTGGAGAAAGCTTGAAAAAGATTGGTAGGAAGTTTGAAAAACATGACTGAATGCTCCACAAAGGATGCAGACCACTGTGGATATATGCATTAAACCTATTACATGATTCACCCATCTAAATTGATATAGTTTTTACTAATGGAAACAAAGGCAATAGACTTACGGCGTGGTTTCATTGATAGGCGTGTATTCACTGTTGAGATTCCAGTAGTCATTGATGAAAATGATGGGATAATAATCCCCAGTCGGATGGAACTTAACCACTGAGAAAACAAAAACAAAATGACACAATCAAATGGATTATCAGGGCTTAAAACTACAATTGATTGCCTTCAGGCCCAGGGCAACCAAAAGTGATATCATTCCATCTAGACATTATAATACAATGCACACATAATAAATTATTAATGTCTTTTTATCAGCAAAATAATTAAAATGTTCATTATCATAATCATCCCCATTATATGAATATAAATAATGATTATCACCCTCATCATCAAACCATCATTTTGACTCACTTTTGTCCAGTGGCTGCGGTACACTGCCTTGCTTCCAGGGTGAGTGGTCATGTACCAGGGCTATCGTCTGGTTGGGGTGCCAGTGTGACAAGATTACAACTGGCCCCTCTTCCTCGGCTCGCTAAAGTGGCATGAAACAAGAGATATCATTTTATAAGCTATACCTAAATTTGTTGTACTACAAATGCAAACATAAAGAGGGCATAGATATGAATGCAGAGATGCCAACCTTTACCTTTATCTTTCAGGGAGAATTCAATCAGAAATCAGGGAAATTTCTATCAATTGCATGTGTACAGCATAATGGGAATAATTTTTCAACAAATCTGGGAGGGTTGGCAACTCTGTGAATGGTGAGTTTTTGCTATCATTTCATATCATTGGGCTATTTCCAACCCATGGCAGAGACATGGTTTACTTACTGTTAACTAAATGTCAAGTGAATTTTGTTGTTGCAAAAACTCCTTCTTGGCATATTTTTATTCTGCCTAGATCTCAACAGTTGTTCTCAGTCTCTGGTTTGGTTGAAATCACACTTGTAGCACCCAGCATCACACAGCAGCAGCTATCACAAGACAGGAACGGGAAGGGGTGCACAGCTCAGGGAAGTTCTGACAGAAAAACTCTACCATCACCTCCATGAAAAGCACAGCCCTCCATGACCCATGAATTGTCTTGTAATAGGAGCAGTGTGTGGGCCAAATGGAGCAAGTTCAGCCCAAATGCCTTCCAGTGTTACATCATCGAACAAAATACCCCCCCCCCCCCAACAAAAACAAAAACAAAAAAATAAAAAATCAGAAAGAAAACTCAAGTTCCCTTTAATACACATTGCTGATCTTAACACAATAACAACTAGATGGATCTTCGACTGCGCACAGTCGAAAATGATGCCTCCGCCATTGCGTGATTTATATCAAGTCCCAAAAATCAACATGCACTGAATTAATTCTTCAACTCAATTTTGATGGTTATTTATCCACTGGTTTATGAGATATTGCAATTAATAAGGTATTTTGGCATAACGAGTCATGTGACCTTGACCTTATGACCCCAAAATCTGATGGCTACAATGGCTTCCTGTGATACATTCAGGTACTAAGTTTTATTGAAATATGACATTCAGTTCTTGAGATTTTGCAATTACAAGCTAATTTAGCATATATATTGTGCCCTGCGACCTTTGACCTTTGACCTCATGACCCCAAAATCTAACCAGTTATTAGTCACCTCAAGATACATACATGTACCAAGTATGGTGCAAATCCATCAATCACTTCTTAAGATAACGCGATCAAAGCTCTATTTTTGCATATATAATGAGCCCTGTAACCTTTGACCTCATGACCCCAAAATGTAATCAGTTCATTGGCCCCCCAAGATACATACTTGGACAAGGTTTGGTGAGAATCCGTCAATCGGTTCTTGAGATAACGCGATCACAAGCTATTTTTGCATATATAATGAGCCCTGTGACCTTTGACCTTTGACCTCATGACCCCAAAAGCTAATCAGTTTATCAGCCCCCCAAGATACATACTTGGACTAAGTTTGGTGAGAATCCGTCCATTGGTTCTTGAGATAATGCGATCACGAGCTATTTTTGCATATATAATGAGCCCTGTGACCTTTGACCTTTGACCTCATGACCCCAAAATCTAATCAGATCATTGGCACTCCAGGATACATACATGAACCAAGTTTGGCGAGAATCCGTCAATCGGTTCTTGAGATAACGCGATCACGAGAACGGGACGTACGTACGTACGGACAACCCGAAAACATAATGCCTCCGGCTACTTCGTTGCGGAGGCATAAAAATTGTGTACCTGTTTGGGTCTAAAGCATTTCTGTATGGCGCCTCTTGGCTAGTATGCTTTTCAATGACGTAGGATGGTGCCCAAGATAATTGCATGGGTTTGAACTGTCCCCAAAATGACCAAATGCAAAAGGATGCCAGTGTGTTACGGTCATAGAACTGTGAATTATTATAATACCTTGATAACTTCTGGGTCAGCCTCTGTTTCACCGGTTAAAAGATTTTTCGTCTTCTGGAAACGTCGCTTCTTGAATTTGTTTATTCCTAAAAAATTAAATGACAGCAAATTTGATACAGTTAATCATCAAAACATTGGCGTGTTCATGATGATGAGATTTCAAAATGGCCACAAAATAATATCATGTACTCGGCTAATTCCTCATGCAATAAATCAAGATTTCTATTTAGTGAAATCAAATATGTTTGAAATATTTCATTATCTATTTTTTTATTTAGTATAAAAGCATCTAAGTTTACACTGGCCCAGGTCTACAAAAAGTGAGCTTCAGACCACTACAATTACAAATATAACAAGATTTGTGCACACAAGTATCGCCTTCTATTTATTAACCTCTCATAAAAAGTTGCTAAACTTTTCCTATTTTAAGATCAAGCGCCTAATAGTTACATCAAATGATATTCATGGCACATTAGGTTCCTGTAGGACAAAGCGATCATTGTCTGCGTGTGAGTAATTGTCAGTTCATTTTTGCAAATGGACACTGTAGACTTCCTGGCATAGTGTCAGAGTTATGATGAAATGATAATCATGGCAAACAAGGTTCCTGTGGGACAAAGCGATAATTGTCCACACATCTGTAATTGCGCACTTACTTTTGGTAATTGACACCGTGTACTTCCTGGCATATTTCCCCCTCTGCCTAGGGTCTGGTGAGTAGCCGGACTTTGTGAAGAATACATGCATGTATATTGAGGAATTTTGCATCATACTCTGCAAGAAAAGAGACACAATTGAACATGTAACACGCCTGGGATATTGCAGTACAATAGACAATGGCCCAAAACTAATTAGCAGGGTAAATTAAACCTTTGGTGAACATTGTTATTAAATGTAACTCAAGCAGTCTCTGGGCTCTGGTTAAATTTTGTATTTCCAAAAAATGTGCTGAATTCAACCAATGACTTGTAAGTAACCTTCTCATACAAATTAGGGCAACTATGTACAGTTTGTGCATAGTTGCACCATTGAAAACACAGGAGTTACATGTATGTATAACATAATCAAACAAAGAATTCCCATTTTGAAGCCACTGGCCTTTGTGCAATATCCTCCAAACTTACACGCGTCATCATATATAAAATGAAAACTAATTCAATTCAACTTCACAAATCTCCTCTGAGAAAAGTTGTTTTTCATTTTTGTTCTCTACTTTATTGTATTTTAATGTTTACAACTATTACAATGTACAATTATGACAATGAACATGTATTTATAGGATATAAAACTGACCTCTGTAGCTTGAATTTCTCCTTCCAGTTCAAACGCCCCATCACCATTAGGGCCACCCTCCCAGTCTCCATATTCAATGTCTTCCAGTTCCCAAAACAGATACTGTGTGTCGTTGAACTCTGTGAAGACCTCTTCCTCGGAAATATAAACCCTAAGGTCCTGTGAAATAAAATAAGTCATTAACAGTGATTAAACACTATAATCATATTGTAGAAAATTAGATCATGTTTCATCTATATGGGACTGTTTTATATTATTTATAATTGCCAATTACTGAATTAACATTTTAAAGTCTAAACATAGATTCATGTTTGAATAAATAGTTTTATGCTGATACATTATTTGATTCCAAATTAAGGTTATGTCTATTATCCTATTTTTGCTAAGCTTTAGTTTCTGATTTGATTACAATTTATTAATTTATTATGTGGATGCCAAATTGTATAAAAACCATCAGGATAAGTGAAAGAAAATGAGAAGTTACAGGGTACATACAACTGGAAAAACAAAAAAAAATGTTATTTCTAAAAACACACAAACTTGAATATAATTATCTTATTATGAACAAATGCATACAGCAATTGACTTTGAAAGCATAATCTTGTCTCTTTACAGTATCAATCTTTTATAATTAAGTTTAAGTTTGAAGAAATATTAAAATCAAAATTCATAATCAATTGACCAATTTAACAAAGGAGACATGATAAAATGGCAGAATACACTTGTAGTCTGCCCCCCCCCCCCCCCAAAAAAAAAAGAAAAGGAGAGAACATTACCATAGCGGTTCCAGTGGGGAAGAGGTTGGTACCAGGCATCGTGGATATCTGGAGCCCATCGACATCGGTGGTGGAGGCGTCCTGGGTGGGAGTAGACTTGCCACGGAAGAAGCTCATGACCATGTAGATGACAAACATGCGGAATGCCATGCCCTTGATCGTCTGCCACATGTTAGGCTGTGGTTGTTGTTGCTGCTGTACATTGCCATCAGCAGCAACCTAAGAGAAACAAAATATTGAGAATACTGATCAATGTATTTGAGGCAAGTTTGGAATTATCATCCAAGATCATGATCATGTTTTATACCATGTACTATTAGATAAAACAAAAATAAATATTTCCTTGCTGTTGTTACTGTGAGTTGCTATGACAAACAACCTGAAAATTGTATTCAAAAGAAAAAGATTCCATTTTATTAAGCTCCCTCCGTAATAATATATGCCTGAAAGGGAGGAAACTGTTAAGCATAGTGTTCACCGAGCTATTGCTTAGAACTGGCACTATGGGATAATGGGGTCACAAAAGTAATTTTATAGTAAAGATAGAATTTTCTGGGAGATGATTTGCCTGTTTCTCATACCTGTATTTAACTAACTATTTTATCCACTAAATCTGCCCTATACTATAGCCACCAAATTTAGGGTTAGGGTCAGGGTTAGGGTTTAAAGGGTAAAAAATTAAATTATATATCCCCCTAAACTAAGACAAAACTCCTCCCTGTCCAGAGATGCCAACCTTCACAAACCCCAAAAAAGTATTTCTAACCCCAAAAAAGTATTTTTATAGCAGCCAACCTCTAAAGGTAAAAAGTCATATTTTCTCACGAGGCCAATTTGCGCTTCAAAAATACTCTTTACATTTACGTTAATATACAAGTTGGTTCAGTCAATCACGCAGCGTTTTTATGAGTTTGTTTTGTTTATTTGTGATATATTCAAAATACATAACTTTAGTAATAGTTTACCAGGGTTCAATGTAATTCTTTTTGCCATTTTCTGACCGTTACTTTTTTTTACTAAAAACATATTTTTTGCTTAGAAAACGTACTGCCGTATTTACATCAATAAAACGTACTAAATTAGTAAATACAGCAAAAACGTACTACTTGGCATCTCTGCCTGTCCCATCACAAACCAAGCGAGGCGAGTTAGCTCAGTCGGTAGCGCGTAGCGATCCCCGCACAATGCTTTTTGTATTTGCTATTCTTACGGCACTCGGCTCAATGTTCGATTTTATGCAAGTCGGTAATTTCGGGTATGCGCATGCGCAAACCCGAAATTACCGACTTGCATGCGCAACCGAAAGAAAATCACGTAAAAATAGCCAAATCAGGTAGAGTTACGGACAATTAACAATACTAAATAGCCACGGCCAAAATTATTATTCTACTCATTCTCCTTATTCTGTTAACGAAAACCTGGCCTGGAATCCCCCTTTTTTATATTGATAATTTATTTTACTTAGCCTAGCCCTAGGCCTAGGCTAGGTTATAAATAACGTCTTTTTCAATAATTTCATTTTACAATTGAATTACCGTACATGAATTTTTGATGAAAAATAAAATTATTATTATTAAAAAACTGTTTAAAATTAATTGTGGAGTCATTTTAAGAAATCAGCCAGAAAACAACCCTAATGAGTAATGACCACCATGTCCATGACCACCCCGACTAAACATTTCATGATAAAATATGTTATTTTCCACGTGAAGGTTGAGCAAACGCTCACGGCCGGCACGCTTGCTTGCACTGCACAGCAAGACGTGGCATGGCGTGGTGGTGGCCATTGAATGAATGACTTGCAGTGCACCATGCCATGCGCATGTAATGCATGCAATGCATGCAGACTACGCAGACATTCACAATCACCGACTCGCAATCACAAACGACACTCTTTATCTCGTAATTTCTCACACACACATGATAGGAAATTATGTAAACAAGGGCCATCAAACAACTAACATATAATATCAACGAATTGGGGCAAAATTACCTCTCCATTTTGAGTAGCGACTGCATTTTCCTGGCCTTGACTTGGGCTGGCCGAAACTTGCTGCGCTTCGCTGGTGGACGCCATGTTTACTCTGCTGATACGTTTTGCTGGGACGGACGCCATCTAGGTAGCTACAGTCCATCGATATAAAATATAAATATGGTATAGACCAGCGAAATATTACAGGTTGTACTCAGTACCGATCTACTGGTTGTACTTTGTACAACTCGGATGAAGCGGCTGTGAGCCCCTCATCGATCCTTCACACAGGCCGCTTGAATACTATTATCAAAAATAGGTTGCCTTTTGATGATGTTGAAATGTATGAGGATTTATTCTCGTTATTATATGCTGATGATAGTCTTGATACTATTATTTTGGCAGAAAATCCTGAAGAGTTGCAAAAAGCTCTAAACGCAGTGAAAGTTTATTGTGATACTTGGCACCTAACGCATGTTAATGCCAGCAAAACAAAAATTGTTGTTTTCTCACGTGGGAAAGTGAGAAGAATTCCAGAATTTGTTTAAGATGGTGGTGTACTGGAAGTTGTTTATGACTTTGTATATTTAGGGGTGACATTTAATTATAATAATAATAATAGTCGTTTCTTATATAGCGCAATCTTACAATTAAGTCTCAGTGCGCATAAATGAAAGAGAGAGAGAAATAGAAGCGTATTTGAGCAAAGATAAAATAATAGAAACTTACAATTCATTAACAAACAAAAAAGCCTTTAAATTGGCTCGAAATTGATGCTCTGTATCAGATTGTCTAATATGGTAAGGAAGTTTGTTCCAGAGCATAGGTTGCAGCAAACTGGAAAGACCGCTGACCGTATGTCTTAGTTTTAACAGAATACTGAACTAAAATATTCTTTGAACTTGAACGAAGGACCCTATAGATGATTTATACAAACTAATAAGTTCTTGAATATAATCAGGTGAATTTCCATGTATGCATTTGAACGTAATGACTAAAATCTTAAACATAATTCGTTTATGTACAGGTAACCAATGTAAATTATACAAAACTGGACTTATGGATTCACATCTTTTAGTAGGCCTACGCGTGTTATCAAGCGAGCAGCAGAATTTTGTATGTGTTGTATACTTTACTTAATAACACCTCAGGTATAGACCAAATAAAATGCTATTACAATTATCAATATGACTTAAAACAAAAGCATGGAAAAGTCTTTCAGTGGTGCTTTTATCCAAATAATGGCAATTTAAAAAAAGCAATTGCTAACCAGGTCACACAAGCTAGAAAGGCAATGTAGGCTATAGTATGCATGTTAGTAAAGGCAAAGAGGTTGCATTTATCTGTTGATACACAATGTCATTTATTTGATCATCTAGTTTTGCCAGTTCTATTATATGGTGCTGAGGTCTGGGGCTATGAGTGTATATAGATCAACTTGAAGTTTTTCAAAGACAATTTTTAAGAACAATATTGTTTGTAAATAAGTGCACACCTGACTGCATGGTTTATGGGGAAACGGGACGTGGTAAAATATTGGATAAAATTAAGTGTATAATGATTGAATATTGGGTTAGGCTAGTTAAGGGGAAGCAATCAAAGTATTCATTGATTCTTTTAAAATGTCTTTTGAAGTCCCAAGGTGAAGCACAAAGTGTAAATAATATTAAGTCACAATGGGTTGAGTTTCGTGCAAACAGTTTTTGCAGGACTCGGGAACGTTTGGCGAGCCCAAGGAGAAGGATATAGTGCTGCCTGGATTATGAATACTATGAAAATTAGTCTTTCTGACATTTCTAGTCAGGTAGGAGTGCAGCTACCTGGTCAAATAGAATTTGTACTAACTATAGGATGTTTAAGAATAAGTTGGCATATGAAAAGTACCTGCAGATACTATGTCAGAAAGAAGCAATAGCTTTGAGCAAGTTTAGATGTAGATCACATAGATTACCAGTCAATAAAGGCAGATTTGATGCAAATGTAGTACACCTGCAATGCCCACTCTATACATTAATAGACATTGGTGATGAATTTCATTATATTTTTGTATGTCCATTCTTTCAAAATGAGAGAAAGAAGTGATACGTATACCAGATAATTTGTGTGATAGTAGCCTATAAGACCAAGTGCATTGCACATGGATAAGATTTTTAATACAGTTTAGCCAAATTCGTTATCATGATTATGTTACATTTTTCTAAAGAGCCAAGGGTAGTTGGTAACCCTGTAAATGATATCTCACAAGTGAGTAATGTTATTAGGCACACTTGTAGCGGTAGAAGGGTGAATTGCCCAGTTCGCCTTGATCTGTAAATATGTTCATTTGTTCATAATTATATTATCACATGTTTATCATCGTTCATTTCATGTTTTTTTTTTCATTGTTTATATTATCATTTATGTTTATCATTGTTCATTATCACATGTTACTTTATCATTGTTATACTATTGTTATTTTATACTATGTAAATATGTTTGTACTCTCATACCCCGAGAGGGGGTCGATAGAGTCAATAAAATCTTACAAAATTAAAATGCTGTGGCCAAGTAATACAAATCGGAATGTTTTATACTAATATTGTTCAATAATTAAACACACTTTCAGGACAAAGTTCACTTGCATAATACACAATTAAATAAGCATTATCAAATAGGCGTAACGAGACTGCTGCGGCTCCCATCACCCCCTCCGAAAGTTTTGAAAATGGCATGTGTATATTTTACCTATTCGGGAAACAAACAAAAAAACCTCACTGTAAATTCGGGCAAAATTCATGTCATTGTCAGTTTGCATGGGGCCAAAGCCGCCAAAGTCATATCACTTTGACGGTGCCTGTCACTAATTCGGGCAAAATATCGTTTACGCCGGAGGGTTTCCGGAACTGAGGGCATAAGTGGTACGATATTAGCCCCCCCCCCCCCCCCCCCCCCCCCCAAAAAAAAAAAATTACGTTGCACGGTTGTCGCCGTGCACAGTGCCCCATACCCCGCCCCTTAACTCTTTGAGTGCCAAGGGCAATAGGTCGCATTTTTGCACCACATAATTATACACACAAAACATGCCATGAGCTGTAAAATTCCTAGCAGTCAAGATGTTAAAATTTGCACCCGATTCCACCGCCTCTGACTTTAAGACTGCACGATTTTCTCCGATACACAAAGGAGGATCACACGATATTGATAACTTTAGGCCCATTTCTATATTACCATCTTTGTCTAAAATATTAGAAAGAGCAATCCATAATCAACTTTATATGTACTTAAATGAAAATAAGCTCCTTGCAAATTGTCAGTCAGGTGTTAGGCCATTACCCTCTACTGCTACTTGTTTAACAGAAATTACAGATTATTTGCTTGATAAAATGGATCAGGGAGATGTGATTGGAGGCATTTTTCTTGACTTACGCAAAGCTTTCGATGTCATTCCACACAATTTCATTCTTAGAAAAATTATGTATATGGGAATTAAAGGAAACGAGTATAATTGGATTGAATCATATTTGACGGAAAGGAGACAGTTTGTAACAGTAAATAATTCTGGCAAAGAGAATTAAGGGGTTTCTGGGACAATTTGCACCGTCTAGGGTTTTCTATAGCTCACGGAAGAGCACCGGTCTAGCAATCCGGAGGTCTCGGGTTCGAATCCCGTTGAAATCCCATTTTCTTTGCCTTCTTTTAATCAGTAAATAATTGTATTAGTGAATGTGTGAATATGAATACTAGATCTGGAGTCCCACAGGGATCTATTCTAGGACCGTTGATATTTTGTATTTTTTATGAATGATATTTGCTATTTGAAACTTCATGCTCATTCTAAAATGTCTCTTTATGCTGACGATACAGCTATGTTTAATTATGGTAAAACGATTAATGATGTACAGATGGTTTTACAAGAGGATTTTGATTTAATATGCAAGTGGCTAGACCTTAATAATATGCATTTGCACCCACAAAAGACAAAAGTCATGGCTTTCGGTCATAGAAAAAAATTGGTAAACAATATTTTATTATTGAAGTATAAAAGTCTGCCTATAGAAAATGTGCATAAAATTCAATACTTGGGTGTTATTTTTGATTCTGGCATGACTTGGAAAGAACATGTTTGTAATATTGTGGGCACAATTTCTAGGGCAATAGGTTGTATTAGGAGAATCAAACAATTTCTTTCACTAAAAATATTAATGAATTTGTATTTTGCTTTGATTCTATCACATGTTGATTATTGTTGTACATCTTGGGGAAGCTCTGCTAAAATTAATAAAGATAAGATACAAAAACTACAGAATAAGTATGCGCGCGTAATTTTAAACGCTGATTATTATACACCTCAGCGTTCCATGTTACTTACTCTTGGTTGGCAATCTGGTTACAGTCCGTTATTCCGAAGGTTTGTTATTCCGAAGGTTCAGTTATTCCGAAGGTTCGTTATTCCGAAGGTTCGTTATTCCGAAGGTTCGTTATTCCGAAGGTTCGTTATTCCGAAGGTTCGTTATTCCGAAGGTTCGTTATTCCGAAGGTTCGTTATTCCGAAGGTTCGTTGATCCGAAAATAAAATCGGGTTCGTTATTCCGAAGGTTCGTTATTCCGAAGGTTCGTTATATGGTTATTCCGAAGGTTCGTTGATCCGAAAATAAAATCGGGTTCGTTATTCCGAAAATTAAATCGGGCTTGTTATAATACTATAGTTTGTGTTTTGTTTATTTAATTTATAGCCTGCATTTAGCATACCCCTCCCCCTATCCCTCCCTTGGCCAGACCAATCAAACATTCAAGTTTATTGTATCTCTTTATATGAAATTATAGCATTATAACAAACCCAAATTCATTTTCGGATTAACGAACCCGATTTCATTTTAGGAATAGCGAACCTTCGGAATAACGAACCCTCGGAATAACGGACCTTCGGAATAACGAACCTTCGGAATAACGAACCCGATTTCATTTTAGGAATAGCGAACCTTCGGAATAACGAACCTTCGGAATAACGAACCTTCGGAATAACGAACCTTCGGAATAATGCAACAAATGTTCGGATTAACGAACCCTATTTCATTTTCGGATTAACGAACACTCAGGTATAGGAAATTTGCGTGTTCGGAATAACGAACCTTCGGAATAACGAACCTTCGGAATAACGAACCTTCGGAATAACGAACCGCACCCGGCAAGCTGTAGAAGAGCGTATAAAATATCAATATTGTGTATTAGTTTATAAAATACAACATAATCTTGTACCAACTTATTTAGAACCTTTGATATGCAAGCGAAATGTAAATTATAAAACTCGTTACTCTGTAAAATGTCCCCTCTAGCCTACTTACCACGCCCAAAGACTGAATATAAAAGAAATTCTTTTACATTTATGCTGGAGCTGGCCTTTTTAATAAACTCCCTATAACAGTGCAGTCGTGCACATCCCTATATACGTTTAAAAAACAATACAAAGCTTTATTTTGATTTGAATTGTATTATATTATTATGCGTGTATATATTTAATGATGCCTTGTATAATTATATTCACTCTCCCCATCATTTATGTTCGTTTTGAATTGTTATAATGTAATGTATATTTTATATTTTGTTGTTTGCCAACATGCAAGTTAAACTGCAGGGCGCCTTTGTAAAGCAGTTTTGCATAACTGAACGGGAACTGAACAGGCCTACCCTGCAGTATAAAATAAATAAAACAAATAAATAAATAAATAAATAAATCGAAAAATTTTCTATAATATTGATTTGAAGCGGGGGTTAGATACATAAGCATGACGACCTTTGGCATATACAGTATATACGGCGGTGTCAAGTAATGCTTAGGTCACAAATGCTCCGATTTGGGATACGGCGCCCCACAGTGGGCCAGAATCGCCTCAAAGTGTGCCAAAATACATTTACTCATTGAAGTTCCTGGATAAAGGACCTGAGGGATTTGCAGACCCATAGAATTCGATGGGAGTATTTTCAAATCCGTGTGACGTCATCAAAATACTGTTTTCTGATTGGACAAGGCAAATATTCATTGTAACACAGTCATAGACAGATTCATATTACACTGATTAGTGGAACTTATAAGGGGTTTCTGGACCTAAGAAACACAATTGGAGCATCTTAAAATTTCTCTGACGTCATAAAAATACTGTTTTCTGATTGGGCAAGGCAGCAATTCGTTGTAACACAGTCATAGACAGATTCATATTACACTGATTAGTGGAACTTATAAGGGGTTTCTGGACCTAAGAAACACAATTGGAGCATTTTCAAATTTCTCTGACGTCATAAAAATACTGTTTTCTGATTGGGCAAGGCAGCAATTCGTTGTAACACATATAGACAGGTTCATATTACAATGATTAGTGGAAGTTATAAGGGGTTTCTGGCCCTAAGAAACACAATTGGAGCATTTTCAAATTTCTCTCTATAAAAGTGTCCGTCATCAACTATTTCTAGTCCACCATTTTCGTATTACAAACAACTTGTTTTCTGTTTATCATAATAATCTATATATAAATTATGTACATTTTATTATCAAACCTGTTTTACCTCTATTATACTGATTTAGTAAAATCAGATACCAACAATACACTTCTTAAGAACTCATCCAAGTCGAAATTCCCATAGAAACCCATAGGACAATCCTATCGGTTTCCTATGGGTTTCCTATGGGGTTATATGGGGTTCTATGGGTTTATATGGGTTTCTATGGGACCCATAGACATTTATTATTATTATTATTTATTTGACCAAAAAGCATAATACAGTGTAAAATACAACACAATTATTAACATATATGCACATTATACAAAAAATACAGGTTACAATTGCGACAAAAGAAAATAGTGAGGACCAGTATGTGGGCCAGGGTTCACAAAAGTGAAGTTCATCACTGTTGCCCTAGGGCATGTGAACCAGCACACACTGGTTCCAGAAGATGCAGCATTACGGAACATAAATAACAATAATTGTATACGCAGATGGCTTAAAAATTATCTGTCAACGTCCAAGTATAGCTAAATTATCTTAACTACATTGAAATAGAGAATAAATTGATGAAATGATTCTATCAATTAATGTGGCTCATATTTATATGGATATAAGAAAAATATATTATGTATGAGTTATACAAAGAAAACATGCATTGCTATACATGTTTCGCGGTAATAAAGGCAATGGACATTAGTATTACCGCTCTATCGACTATTTATGATAAGACCCAGACCGTGTAAAATGGTAAGGAACAATACAAAAGCGAAGTTGCATATTAAATAAGTGCAACTTAATGACCTTGGTAGTCAAATGAGCCTATTGAACAGAGAGGATAGACGACTTTAAAAGGAAAAGGAATGTAGGGAAAGGTGAAAGAATGGCAGCATATTTGACACTAGATGGCAGACTGTTCCAGACTCTAGGCAAACGACGTGATGGCGAACAAAAAAGAGATTGTGTTCTGGAAGTTAGATGCTGAAACGTCAAGCTGTCAGGGTGTCGAGGATTCACAATAATGTTTCCAGAGCATTGAACAATCACATACACCAGAGAGACATTTGAAAGAAAAGGAACAAAGGAGATGTAAACCAATTGAGTCTATCAGCATAGGCCATCTCACCCCTCACCTGTTTAAGTGCTATGCGCGTAGCTGTCCGTTGAACGCGACCAACCTGTTGAATTTGTGCCAATGTTGTGGGGTGCCATGCAGGTACGTACGCCATACTCGAGTATAGGTAGCACCAAGGCCTTGTACAAGGAGAAGATGGCATTAGTGGAGGCACCTCGTGCTACAACCCTGATAAATCCTAGAAGTATATTAGCTCGAGCAGTAATTGTAGTGATGTGGGTATTCCACGACAAATCCGAACTAATCGTTACTCCTAGATATCGAAATGAAGGGGCAGATGTTAGCACCACTTCGCCAAGTTTGTATGTTAGACTTTTAAAAATACGTTTTCTAGTAATGTGCATGACTTTTGTTTTGGTGGGGTTGAATAACATATACCATTTATGATTGCCCATTGGTGTAAGGCATCGATGTCTTTTTGCAAAACTGTTACATTATCAGATGAATTAATTTTTTTAAACAACACTATATCATCTGCAAACAAGGCAGAATCGGAGGAGATATGAGCAGAAATGTCATTAACGGTTGAAGAGCTTAGGCCCAATGACACTACCCTGGGGTACGCCGGATGATACCCAGTCCAGACAGAAGCGTGAGTGAACAAGGAAGAGGACCCTTTGCTGGCGGTTTGATACGAATGATGAGATCCACTGCCAATATGTTACCCCGAATGTTGAAATTTGTGGCTAATTTGGAGAGGAGAAAATGATGGGGCATCTTATCAAACGCCTTGGACATATCAAGAAAAATAGCATCAATGCGTGGTGGACGGCGACTATCGAGGATAGATTGCCAAGAATGCAGAACATTGACAAGTTGGGTAACACAACTCCGACCTTTAGAAAAACCGTGTTGCTGATTATTGAGAAGGTTATTTGTATCAAGGTGATCCTGCATGGCGCTGCAAACAAATCCTTCTAGTAACTTGCACAATATTGATGTCAATGCAACTGGACGGTAGGTGGTAACAGAGGACCGGTCGCCATTTTTGAAAACTGGAGTGATGTGAGCCTGTTTCCACATCACTGGTACTCTACCTGCAGACAAGGATGAATTGAAAAGAATAGTCAAGGAAGTGAAACTTCAAGAGCTACTTGTGAAAGAACGTTAGACATAATACCATCAGGACCTGGAGATTTGTTTATTTTGAGCTGTAACAAAGCACGATAAACATCAGGCACTGGCACAGACAATTCAGTGAAAGACGGGATAGGAAGGGGGCAAGGAGGAGCAACATGAGGGAGTGGAGTCGGTGGTGCAAACACAGAAGAGAAGTAAGAGCTAAAGGCAGATGCTATGTCTACTGGCTTGGACAGGAGGTGGTCATTGTATCTAAACTTAGGAGGAGGGGGTGACTGCTTACGACTACGAACAAATGCAAAAAAGCTTCGCCTATTATCTTTAGTTGTAAAGAGAGTATTAACATATGCCCAATACAGTTTTTTAGACAATGCCTTAACTTTGTTTCTAACAGATTCGTACTTATTCCAGTCAAGAGGGTCCAAAGTTCTTTTTGCCTTTTTGAACAACGAATGTTTTTCAGTTATACATATCTTCAGTTCGTCGGTGATCCATGGAGAACATCTAGATCTTCGTTTTCTTGATGATGGAATACATTCCTTCACAGCTGCGTGGAAGAGGTTGGTGAAGGTCCCACAGCAGCTGTCCGGATCATCAGCGTTGAGGAGGGCATCCCAGGGTAGCAGACGAAGTCGATTTTTCAGATGGTTGAAGTCACCCTGGTTCACGCGCAGGAACGTTCGGAGCACAGATGGTAGAGGTTGTCGTTTCATGGATATGAAGCGGATGTGCACTGCGTTGTGGTCGGAAGATACCGGGTTAGGGATGGTATTCACGCTAACCATGGCATTAGCGCAGTTTGTGAAAACGAGGTCTATGATCGAACCCGTTGCGTCGTCATCAGGTCGTGGTCGTGTCACTGATGATACAACTTGCTGAACGAGGTCAGCCTCATTCATGACATCTAGCAGGTGGTTACGCGAAGGGGAGATGATGCCAGGAGACATGTCAACGTTGAAATCGCCCATGAGGATGCTACCGTCATATTGGTCGACACCAAGAGAGTCCAGCTGGATCTGAAGTCGGTCAAAAAATGAAGCAGCGCTGTTTTGGGAGATCTGACAGCCAATAACGAGTCCCGAGGGAGTGAAGCGACCGAGGGCTTGGGTAGAGCCAGAGGGGGAGGGTTTGGGAGGGGGTATCCCCCTCCCATGGGGAAGATTTTGCATTTATATACTTAAAATGGTGCAATCTGGTGCATACCTAGAGAGGAAATTCGGGCTTAAAGCCCAAGACCAGTTTCGGGAAAGTAGCCGAATACATCTATATTGATCAATATTGTTGAATATGTATTGAAATAGGGCTTGTGTGGTAAAATCCGAACCTAAGCATCGTTAAATACAGAAATATCGGAAGAAATCCAATATCCGCCTGTGAAATTCATTAATCCACCGCCCGTTCAGACCTGTCAGCGCCGCTAGCGCTGGGGGAGATATCGACAAGCTAGGGACAAGCCCGTATATAGCGAACACCTCGTGTACATGGTCGTAATACACGTAGCGTATGAGCGATTCCGCGTTGGCGATATCTATCCGGCCCTATATCAATTTATAATTTTGCAAATATATAAATTAGTATAGGCGGTTTCTTGGCCAAATTTGGATAATCCTATATTAGTGCAATTATATTCTTTCATATTATTGGTGCATTTCATTTTTTTGAGAGGGGGGCGTTTCCAAAACTGGCCTTTACCTTTAAGATTAACTGTATTGAGGAAAGCGTGTTATGATTTGATCGACCAGAAATGTTAAATATCTTTTTCACGAAGAAAACAAATAATTGACACACTAATAAATATGGCACATTATGTATGATCCAACAACAAAGCCATGTACAGCCAAGAATGAGTCCCAAGGGAGCGAAGCGACTGAGGGCTGGGGCATAACCAGAGGGGGAGGGTTTGGGAGGGGGTATCCCCCTCCCACGGGGAAGATTTTGCATTTATATACTTGAAATGGTGCAATTTGGTGCACGTCTCACAAGCAGCCAGAGCAATGCCAGTCTACACCCCAGATAACAATGCGACGTTGGCGGAACGTAGTCTATAGTCGGCACCGTCGCGGTTGGAAAAACAACGTTTAGCCAACGTTGGCCTACGGTAAATTCACAACCATATTTTTGCAGTCGGCGAGCTGACGTTAAAACAACGTTAAGCCGACGTTGGCTGTTGACTGTTGGCAAACTGGTCGGCAAATGTACGTTGAAACAACGTTGGGTGATAGTTAGACGAACAATCATATTTATATGGTCGAAAAGCAAACGTTGGGCCAACGTTTCGCCTACTACGTTGGATATTGGTTGGCTAGTAGACGTCGTACTAACGTTTGACAAACAACCGCATTACGACGGTAGGCAAGCCAACGTAGGGCCAACGTTCACTTATATAGTCGTATGAACGTTGGGGTTTAGTCGGCTCAATGTTGGCTTGACGTCAGAAATAGCAAAATAAAAGGTTGGGCAAACGTTGGCGCAACATTGGCAATTGACGTTGGCTTATGGGGGTTGGCCCGACGAGGGCCCAGCGGCAAGAATGAAGTGGGCAAAACGTCACGTTTTGACGTTGGCCCAACATGACCGCCTACATTGGGCCAACGATGGGCCAACGTAGCATTGTTATCTGGGACGGGAACTACGTGTCCCGGTACAGAAAAGGTATTCACCCCAGACCATACGCAAGTTACACAACAAACCGTAGATAATCTGTTCGCGCGCGAACAATTAAAATGGGTGTATAAATTAGTTTTTGAACGTTAGAATTAACAAGTCTTAGCTTATATATTTTATTCTTTCTTTCTTCTTCTTCTTGTTTTTTTTTTTTTTTTTTTTTTGAGGGGGCTTTTTTGGGGGGCAAAAACGCGTTTTGCCACCACTTTTTGGATTGGGAGTGGCGGCCGCCCCCCCCCCCCCCCCTCACTTCCGGCGCCTATGAGTTAGGCCACCCCGGCATCCAGCGCCGGATCTAGGAAATGTGATGGAAGTGGCCCAATCATCGGAAAATTTTTCTGACAAGCAAAAGAGAAAGGGGGGCCGGGGGAAGGTCATTAGCATTTTTTGGGTGCCCCCTGGATCCGCCCTGACCCCCTTACCAGTGAAGGGCGGGAAGAATGGTGTCCAAATGATCGTGTCCTATAAAGGCCTACGTTGGAATTGAAAGCAAATTTTGAAAAATAGAATGAAGAGATGACGAAAATGGGCGGGAAAATCTATAAAGGGCTATACCTATACATAGGAGGTTTTACGGTCAGGTGGTGAGCTTAATTTATCACTTTCTTGAGGATATCATTTTTAAGATTTGCGATTTGATGACAAAGTTTTGTGGCATACGCTGTTCATCGGTTTAGGCTAAATTATTTGTTTTCTTTCGCTTTCTAGGCATTTATTCATTACTGCACATTTCATATAAATTTACAAGTCATACAGTTTTTACGAATGGTTACAAACTTCGGTTTATATATATGATAATGCGTTTCATAATTATGGAAAAAAGGTAATGTCACTTCGATGTTCGTGTTCTTCAATTAGCTGGTGACGATCAGCCTACATGGCATGACATTTATCATCCTCCCACCTTCTCTCTTCTTTTCTCTTCTCTTTTCTTCTCCCTCTCCACTGTCTCTCTCTCTCTTTTTTGTAGGCTGAAAAGTGGCACGGACGAATCCGTACCATCCGTAGCGGCTCCGATGGGCCTGCATCAGAACACCTCCACGACGGCCTGGGCGGTCATGGCGAAGCACCATGTAATCATCTGGAATGCCAAGTGCAGACTCAGCGAAATCACCGTTCAACCAAGTTTAGAGTGATACAGAAGAAATCTGGACGAGAGGATTGTGTTGATGAATACCTCAAGCTCAGGACTGAGTTGGTTGAATCATGTCACTACTAGTAGGTTTCATGGTTGAATTTAATAATCTTGGTGTTGATGTATATATGTTTATTGACACACGGACCTAACCAATGGCTAAGCTATATGAATAGAGGGGGTATTACCACTCTTTATGTACTGAGATCTTGAAATGTCATTTGTTTTTGTTTGGATATAGGCTGCTCCCTTAATAGACCCCTCCCCCTTGTTATAGCTAGAACCCGGCCGAACCTCTAGACCCCTGAAAATAACCCAAACATTCATATTACCATAATAATCGTATGATTTTAATGATTAATAATTCATTAGGAATTCATGTGCACTCTTCAGTATGCATAAACAGCATTTTATGTACCCAGATCTATTCGCACGTTTATATTAAACTACCTTCCGACCCCTAGCTTCCTCAGTAGGAATATGGCTTGACACTGGCTATGCCTTTGACCTTTATGTATACTAAACAAAACTGTACGGTTTTTGTTTGTGCAATTCTGGGGTCATACAGGCCCGTAGCCAGTGAGTGTGTTGGGTGCATAACACCCCCGCCCCCCCCCCCCCCAAGAAAGGCCCATTTCTTTTTTTGTATCGGTCTTGGCCATCAACAATCAGTCTTGTTGACACCCCCACACTCCTGCTTACACAACTAAACTAGTGGTCTTGGTCTCGGCCTCGACTTTTCCATTGCTGCTTTTTAGTTTTAAACATTAATATGACAGGTATTATAATACCTAATGTACACATTGCCAAAACATGATCAATAGTACTGCAATCTCTACCAAAATGTCCAGTAGTACATGTACTTGTGAGTCTACAATGGCAACATTTCATATAATATATTTCTGCAGATTGGGGCATTGTTGCAAGATAATGGAAGAAAAAACACACATGGACCAAACAAACGTTTGTCTATTCATTATTATTTACTCAACATTACTGTTCACATCCACCTTTGAAATCGGGCTGCGGTATCACGCATGCACGCCCATGCAAGAATGTGTTTAATTGTTATCATGACAAAAATAGAAACGGGACAATGTAATGGATATATTGCCTTCAACTCGTGAGCATTGATCCGATTCAAGAACTAGACGTCGGAGTCGTGTATGAGCACATCAAACGTGCAACAGTACTGTATCTTCTATTACAAGATCTTGTAATATTTTACAATTATTACTTTGAACAAATTCAATTTATCGCATCAGGCGCAGTTTTGGTAAACATTGTGTTACCATGAAAAGTAATATTGTAGAAATGGAACAAAGAGATTTTGTATTCCCGTCATTTCTAAATAAATACATGAAATAAAAACATATCTTGTTATATTGATTTTCCAAGTATTTGCAAGTTTTTTTTTTAGTGAAAACGACGATTTCGTTACAATATACAGTAAGTTGTATGTATTGTTTCATATATAGGTCGATAACTAGTTCAAATTGTTGCATAATGGCAGTGTATAATTGCCTGCACCAGATCTGCAGAAGTTGATGGGCACCAGAACTGATTAAAGAGATTTAGTAACATTGTCCAAATCCTCAATACTTAAAGGGGACCACCAGGCAAAGAACAACACATAGTTGTATGATTTGGTATCGTTTTGTGATATCAAATAGATACCCAACATTTTGCAAAAGGGTTGTATAATTCATAAACAAAGCAATTCATTACCACCACTTACGGAACCACTATTATTTCCTGGTTCCGTACGGGCCAAACAGTTTGCGAGTGCGCCAATGCTATATACACGCGTACGTTTGGAGACAATCAAGCTCACTTGATTGGTCAGACAATGTACAAAGGCTATACAAAAAGGGCAATCAACGTTTGTATTTTCTACGTCAATTAAGAAAACTTCATGTAGACAATACAATTTTGGAATTGTCATACAAGGCTTTGATTCAAAGTATCATTATTTTTAATTTGATTTGTTATTTTGGTAATGCAACACAACGAAAAGGAAACAAACTTGAACGCATTAGAAAGGTGTCACAGCGCATCGTGGGTAGACAATTGCCACCAATACAATCTCTGTACGAAGAAAGGGTTCTTGCAAAAGTCAAACACATTTTGAGAGACCCGACCCACCCATTGAGAGAAGAATACACATTCAATAGATCCGGATTCAGGCTACGCGCACCTCGAACAAACAGACAAAGATTCAGAAACTCATTCGTTATCGATTCTACACACACATACAATAGTACAGTTCGTAGGTAAAATTGTTTCTTTTCTTTTGTTTAACGTGAGACACCGGGGTGTTCAATTTTAGGCATTGGTCTTTATTTTCTTTTGAATTTGTAGATCCCGCGGATACTAGTTGTTGTTTTATTATTTATGTTCCCGCATTTGATGCAATATAATTATATACTGTACGATATCATTTAAATTGCATACAATCATGTATGATGAATATGAGGACTAGTTTTATATTTGTATTGATAGTTATTAATATTTTAAGTTTATACATGCACGACTTTGTTGATTGGATAAAGCTGAAGAATTTAACGATAGGATTTGTTTTGTATTTATTTATTGGTAATAAAATATTTGTTTGAAATGTTGAGAATTGATATATAATGATCTAATGTTAAAGTTTTTACTCTGAATTATAAAACCTGTCTAGTTGGTAAATATAAAATGATAATACGCAATAAGTTAATGTTGTTGAATACTCTACAGTGAAACTTTTTGGATGCAATTTATACATAATATTTCATTGGTAACGGGGGATGTGACGTTATTATTTTGTTTAAAAGGGAGCCCATGAAGAAATTGATTTTTGGTTTATTTATATGAAAATAATTATACAAAATATGTAATTGTTAGATGGTAGTTTGATTTAATGTACACCATATTGAAATGCTATGGATGTCAAATAATATTGTTTATGAATGTGATTTAATTGTATTTTGATATGTCAATTCATTGTATTTTGATATGTCGATTCATTGTATATGTAACCAGTGGAAAACAATTGTCTATGTAATGAGCATGGACATAATAAACTTCAATTCAATTCAATAGAATCCCGGACGATTCGTTCGCTCTGGACAAATTAGGAACTCTCGTGGTTCTCTCATAACTTGTCATATTAATTATCAACAATAAAAGCTCGGGACAGGTAGTCAGTCAGCCGAACAAAATAATGTGTCCTCACACGACTGCAAATGGTATACTATAACACTAACGATTGGATCATTTTCATAATTATAATACTGCACAATAATGTCGAGGATAGACTCTGAGTATACACATAATGATACAAATGTACCCAGAGTTCCTATTTGGTCAGCATGCAGGAGGCTCCTCCGATGCTCCGTGGCATGTCTTGGCTCCAGTATGAACGCAGGTAAGCACTTTCCGGTACGAAGCGAGGTAACATACGGGTCTTTGCCAATTATTTTGTACATGATTTTAAAATCTGATTTCGTTTTCGCTATTGGTTAGTATTGTGTTTGGTAGTAAAGGCAAATGTGGATTAAACTAATTTATGTTAACTTTCCCGTAGAGCTATACTCAATATAATCAAATCCTGTGCATTTATTTGTACTACAATGGCGATGAAATAGAAATAGTATTGCAGAAATCATAAATCAAACATACACATTTCAGACGTGTTGTAAGCCCGCGGTCGCGCGCGTGTTTAATATGAATGCCACTTCCGTGATCGTTACCTCGCTTCGTACCCGAAAATGCAAAGTATATTCCGCCCATCAAGCGATGATAATATAATGTGCATTTATGAACTTTGGTATATCCCATTTCAGATGTACTCAACAGCTTCTCAAAAGTGTGTGTGGGGGGGGGGGGGGGACATCGGCGAGTGAACGACTGTAACTGATCTATAGTGAATTAAATTATGTGAACGCATTGAGTATAATATTACGCCACTGACTTATTCATATCATTTGCATGCGTACTACATGTAATATTGTCCCTTACTATACTGACTACAATAAGAAATCATTATCATCTGCAAGCACACATGAGTTCAGACGGGGTTCATGACTGACACAGTTTTGGTTTTGATAGTGCGATAGCATGGCGTACAGCTCGAGAAAGCCGGGAAGAGTGTGTGTGGTTGGAGCGGGAATAATCGGGCTCGCCTCGGCAGTCAACATCGTAGAAACGACATCGGACGTCGAAGTGACATTGGTAGCAGAAAACTTGGACATCGGGACCGCAACGTCTGCTTCGGGAGGGTTGTGGGATGCGCGAGATCCGGTCCATGACGTGATGACCGACCGATCAGATATTCCTAAAGTGAAGTGAGTTTTTTTACTTTGATTATAAATCATTTGTTAATAGTTTACTGCTGTGTAGTACTACGTACAATGGAGGAGGGGAAGGGGGGGGGGGGGGGTAGGGGTAGGGGTGGTGTGCCACTAGACCGATAGGCTGTTTTGAGTTTGGGTCTTTCGGAGGGGGCGACAGTGCATCATTGCCCCCCCCCCCCCCCCCCCCCCCCCCCAACACTTTACATATATGCATACATTATAATGTGTTCGTTTCCATATAGCTTGCACTACAAATCGTATAACATTTCTGTCTCAGGTATGCACCAAATTGCACAATTTCAAGCCAAAACAATGCAAAAGCTCCCTACAGCTGTGTCACTCACAGCGCCCTAAAACAAAAACTACACGACCAAAATGACTGTTCTTGCTATATCGTTTTTTCATTTGAAGAGATACAATATCCGATGGACATAATAATATTGTTACCATATTTTGGGTAGTGCCCCGTTCCGTTTTTTTTTTTTTTGGGGGGGGGGGCACCCTGTATAAGGGGCAGTTCAGGTTCTGGGGACGTGAAGAATGACGAATAACCATGATTTTAATGTACGGAGTATATAGCAGATCTTTCGGGTATACAGTAATTCTTGGCTGCATTATAATAGTGTGGCTAACGCTCGGATGTTGTATTCGATCCTTTTCTGAACTGCAAGCATGTCTGTCAGAACTCTCAGAACTTCTTCTGTTTTAATCATAGTTTAATTATGTCTTTTATGCATGCTGTTTGAAAACATTTAATTCAAGCTTTCAGGTAAGATAAGTGATGAGCTGCATGCTTCGACTCCATGCAAAGAAACTACTCATTAATTTGAATTTCCATACGTAGAAACATGACTGTTATAGTAGACGGTTATACTCTGCATAAAACAACGCAAAAAATGTAGTTTGTTGCCTAGTACCATGAGCAGTGGCGTAGCTACGGGGGGCACGGGGGGCACGTGCCCCCCCCCCCCCCCCCCCCCCAATCGTTTGGCAAAACCTAGTACTAGCAATAGCGCACCTATATCAGTTTGAAGAATCCTTCCAATATAGCGCCTTATGCAAATTTTCAGTCCCGTGCGCGAGGATCGACGCTCACCGCATTTCAGAAGACATAGAGCGCGTATAGGCCTAACAAACTTCCTAGCATGGTAAATCGTTTATCATACCAAGAGCCCTTTTAGGATCTTGAATCTGCCTCCCGCTTTTATAGATAATTTTGACGCCTTCATGCAGGCTATAAAGGCGCATAGCTGGACTACGTAGTCCTAAATGTCTAGGTAAAGACAAATTTCTTTTACTAATTTCTTCACTCCAAATGCACCCGTTCCATTAATTCATGATCATGATGCATAATCTAGGCATATTGTTGATGATCATGATTGAAGGAGCACCAATCATCTTCTCCAGAGTCGATATCTGCATCAGTTGAGCATAGGCCTACTGAAACTAATTCAAGGGACCCGAGCATAGCTGTTTTTTTTTTAGTTTGAAAAGGACTGTAAATCTTAATTTTTGCCGCGCGCTTCGCGCGCATATTCTGAAATACTGATATATACGAAATTTATTAGACCCTCATCTATCATGTCTATAGCACACTATCATCGGAAAATAAAATAATTTGAAATAATATATCTTTTAGTAAATTTGGTCCATATGCGCTGAATGCAAATAAAATTGGAATATTATGTCCCCCACATTAGAAAGGGGAGGAGATTGTCCCCCTCCTTTGTCATTAAGTATGTTTGGTTCCATACTTATATACTTTATATTACGTGAAATTTCTGTCTTAGGTGTGCACCAAATCGCACAATTTCAGGCCCCAAAATACGAAAGCTCCCTACTGTGGGAGGGGGACACCCCCTCCCACACCCTCCCCCAATCGGTCGCTTCGCTTCCTCGCAATGTCTCCCCTCCACTTTTGCTTAGTTCCATTGGAGCTCAATGCCCTAGACTATATCGATGGCTCTATAGTATAGAGGATCATGTGGATCCATCTCACGGGCTTAATCTTTCCTTGCTATTACCGTTTTTAAATACGTAACGAGTAGATTCACTATTATATACCATTTTAACACCCATGATTAAGACAATGATGAAGACAATAATGACCATACTTCTACAGTGATATTTTAAACACCAATTTTAAAAATTTCAAAAAAATTGGGAGGGGGTGAACCCGCTCCCACACCCTCCCCCAAATAAATGTAGACAAGCATACGGCGTGAGAGTATTTGAGTCTGGTGTGTGTGTACACGTAGGTTTGATTGTGTGTGTATACTTTATCATGAGGAAAATGATTTCTTTAATTCAGTATTATCAAATTTCCTTCCAAGGTATGCACCAAATTGCATTATTTCAAATAAAAATTTGCAAAAGCTCCCTACCGTGGGAGGGGGGACACCCCCCTCCCACACGCTCCCCCCTCGGGCGCTACGCTCCCTCGCAGCTGTGCCCCCCCCCCCAATCACTTGACCCTCGCTACGCCACTGACCATGAGTCAGTGCATGGCGAAGCGTGGGCCCCCAATAATTTGACAATAATGAACACAATAATGGTAAACTATTTTAAGAAATACATATTAAATCATAAGGTGCCCCAATAATGTGTGTGGCCCTAATCAGTCCAACTGGCACACTACGCCACTGCCATGATGATATATTTAATTAAGTTTATTGTATTATTTACATGAAAACGGTAAAGAACACGATCGTAGTAGTTATATCATCCAACATTTCATTTTCATAGTGTCAGAAATGAAACGAATAAACTATTTCAAAGTGACAGGAGGCAGGGTAATGCCTATGTCACAAAATGATCCTTGCGCCGTACGATTTTTCTATACGGCGGATTTTCTACGATTTTGGGAAATTGTGATATCGTACGATGTCTGTGGTATTTTAGAGTAGCAGTCACATGTTCTCCGGGGCCCGTACGATGACCTTTGTCTTAAAATAAAACATAAATCGCACGGCTCCCGTGAACACAAACTTAGTGCCCGTACGGGTGCCTTACGGTGACTCCACGGTACCCTTACGATTTGAGTGGCCAAATATTCAGTCTCAAAATCGTACGATATTCGAGAAAAAAAAGGCTGCGATGTCCGTGCTGTGCCCGTGCGATGCCCTTGCGGTGCCCGTGCGATGCTCTCTACGATGAGTCTACGGGCTTACGGCAAATAAAACATCGTACGATGCATTTTTTTTTTTTTACTCCGCGTTAAACAAATTTTTGGCATCGTACGGCGAGGGAAAATGCAACGGCGACCGTATGATAGCCACGGCACCCGTGCGGGCGCCGCAAGATTCCAGCAAGATTTCACCTATTAAAAGTGGCATCGTACGGGCGCCGTAGCCCAAATCGGAGCATTTGTGACCGTAGCATTAAACATGTATTAACAAAATATGTAAATTATTGTTATCCGTCCGATATAGGTCGCTTATTATCATTATACTCGAGTATATTTGGCAACACTAGGTACATAGTTCAGTAAATATTGCCTTCATCTCTCAATGTCAATAACATTACGGTAGCTCAAATAAATGTCCATGTACATAATTATATATCACAAACCGAAACGTGACTGATTTTTTCTTTATTGTCCGAAGTTCATTTCCTCAAAAATGATTGTACCTCGACCTGCATTTTTCTAACTGTATATAATTATACATCATTAAAACAGCAATGTTGCGCATAATTATGCAAACGTTTGTAGATCGAAGACAAGGGTGACAAGACGGGTGGGCGTACACAGTAAAAAAAAAAAAAAAAAAAAAAACTTTTTAAACAACCAAAAACGCTGTTTAAGCCGGTCCCTCTAACAACATCGTTTAGAATTTTGAACAACCAAGATCTTGGTTGTTCAAAATTTTAAACAACGTTGTTAGAGGGACCGGCTTAAACAGCGTTTTTGGTTGTTTAACAAGTTGTTTAATTTTGTTTTACTGTGTAGATGACGTGGGAATAATCTGGCTCGCCCATCGCAGAAACGACATCGGACGTCGAAGTGACATTGGCAGAGGCGTCCATCCGTTTTGCGATTGAGGGGGGGGGGGGGGGGCAACAATATCGTCAGAGTCACCGGTGAGAGAGCCAGAAGCCCCACATTGGCATGCCCAGGATTTTAATAATGAGGGGGGGGGGGGGGCAGAAAATAGTTTTCAACCGAATGACCCCCCAGTAGGGGGTCTAGGGGGCAGATCCCCCACAAGCTCTTGGGTTTTTATCCATTTAGATGTATAGATATAAATTTTATGTAGGAATCCAAAGTCTACTATTTTACTCTAAAAATAAAATCAGTCTGCGCACATTGAAAGCTTCTTGACGGCTCGAAGCCCTGAGTCGGTTGAGAGTCAAGGGACACCCACATTGATGGCCTTAATTGGAGTCCAGGGGGCGGAACCCCCGGAAGCTTTTAAATTGTAGACATTTAGAACTGCCATAATGTGTGATACATTGTATAAAATATTGACTCTAGCGTATTTTTAAAGGGATGCATAGCAAGGAACAAATGAATGAGTATTGGTGGTAAAAGGGCCTTTTAACAGTTGCCTATATGGGCACATCATCGGCCCCGAAAGCTTGTTGATATAGAGAACCGAAGCTGTGACATCATACAAATCTATTTGTAGAATTTCTCAATTTTAACTACATTTTCCGGAAAAGCATAACAAAAGTTAAAAATCAATCAAATACCGTATGTGACGTATTGGGTGAGATATGACCATCCGAATAAATAGATTTCAATAGAAAATCAGTGTTATTTTGCTCTGGTTGGTAACGTTATCAACCGGAGCAAAATAACAGTGATTTCCTATTGAAATAAAATTCACCCGGATGGGCATATCTCAGCAAATACTTTAAAGGGGTAGTACAGTTTTGGTAAGGCTGAACTTTAGTAACCAAACCTGGACAGTAACATAAACTAATAGTTATAACTCCACCATGCTCGAAAGGTATACAAAATTACAAATGACTAAGTAAAAAGCCCGTTATCATTCAAAAAGAGCCATTAAAACACAAGAGGGCGCTTTCTGAAAAGGCATTGGTTTCAACCACTGGCGTAAATCTGTTCGGAAAACACAATGCATTGGAGGGGCGAGCATTGTTTGTGAACAATTGCTCGCCCCCCAATGCATTGTGCTTTCCGAACAAATTTACGCCCATGGTTCAACCATTTTTCATAAAAAAATAATGCATGTGATGTTTTATTGAAATAATGATTAAATAGAGAGATCATCAACAACT
Source organism: Echinarachnius parma (assembly GCA_037951105.1). Classification (NCBI taxonomy): domain Eukaryota; kingdom Metazoa; phylum Echinodermata; class Echinoidea; order Clypeasteroida; family Echinarachniidae; genus Echinarachnius; species Echinarachnius parma. Next base: position 179,273 of record JBAMJV010000426.1, read on the forward strand.
ATTTAAAAAACGCTTTTGAACATTTTTGAAAAAGTGCAAGCATTTTTAAATTTAAAAAAAAATCATCTAATTATTTGGGCCCCAAATAATTATAAGATCAGATATATTTATTGATATTTCAGCCGTTTCTGGGTCGATTTTGACCAAATAAAGTTTGTTCTGCCATTAAAATAGCATGTTCTCTCAAATTTGACACTCAGTTTTTCATTACCTCACAAAAAATTGTGATGTGCAGCGCCCTCTCTACCAAAACTAAACTACCCCTTTAACATATTCGATTGATTTTCAACATCTGGAAATTATTTTTGATGCTCTTTCGGAAAATGATGTTCAAATTGAGAAATTCTAAAAATAGGTTTTTTATGCCGTCACACGTGACCACTCTATAGTAATAAGTAGCACTTATGGAATCAAAGATGCTTCTTTATGATGGATACGAATTTCAATCAATGTAGCCTAAGTTTAATGTACGATCTTTGCAAAAAATGTGAACATGTGGGATATATACAGAGACCCCCCATATTGCCCTTGCTTGCGGTCCAGGGGGCGGAGCCCCTGGAAGCTTTTGAATTTGTGCATTTTAGCACTCTCAAGATATAGTATATAGTTCAGTTTATTGATACATAAAAACACATACATGTAAAATACAAAACAAAGCAGTTGGTGAACTGAAATAGGTTTTGTTTACACTAAAATTAACTTTACAACAACAAAAGACATGTAAAATAACCGAAAAACATATGGGCAGATTATATAAAGTAACCATAATATTTACGTGAATCATTTAAAAAATAAGGAGAGTGGTTGATATTTCATTATAAATATATGATAAATGGCATTTTGTAGGTATGGCAGATTGAATACAATGTACGGAGTAGGAAGTTAAAGAAGAGAGAAGGTATATGGACAGGTAATAAGAATAGGAGAATAGGAGTCATAAAAGAAGGGAAGAACATCAGCTCTCTGTATAGTTAAACTTATTGAACAAAAATTGTCATATTGAATTATAAAACGTGTGAAATATGAACAACAATAAAAAGTACAAACTTACATAAAGCATGTTTTTGTTTGCAAAATATGACTATGACAAATGGCAAGGAGGGCTTATACAATGTATATGATATGACAACATAATATTCAAAAGCAAAATATGATCATAAATCTAATTAAATAAGGATATTATACCAATTTCTTACATTGTACTAACTAATTGATAATAATAACATAATGTATAACATGTCAATAGTGCAACATGAAAAACAGACAACATCCATAAATGTAGCTAAAACGTGAATAAGGTAATATCAACTGTGATTAAACCGAAAATAACGGAATAAGTACATGTAAAATGAAGATGCGAAGGAGATATATTAAAATATCAACAAATAATATAGAAGCTAAATACATGTAATTGTTTATAACTATGTTTGTGGCTTTTAAATATATACCAACTGAGTCTATAATCATAACATGCAATTATAAATGTATAATGCAGTATTACAAATTGGGAACGTATTGTGAGGATTGAATATTAATAGTAAGTTAACATAATATTAATATAGTTCTTGCACCGAGGTGCATCTAGTTTATGGCCGTTGCGCAGGTTGCGTTCCGATCTAGTGACTTCTTGTCTTGTCTGCGGAAGCATGTCTCTGTGGCGAGTTGATTTCAGTAAACTTTCCCCGAAACGCAACAACAACTCATCTCTTCGGTCAGTTAGAGTTGAGAGATTGAATTCTTCCAAGAGTTGATCGTACGATGCATCGGTAGGATATGTTATCATCCGCATGGCTCTCTTTTGCACCCTCTCTATTCTATTCTTTTGAGACACTGTTAAGCTTGAGCTCCAGACTGGAGAACCAAATTCAAGATTTGGGCGAATGTAAATCTTGTAAATGGTAACAAGGTCAGCCGGAGATACACCACTTTTCTTGAGAATGCATAAGATATACAAGCGGCGTGTAGCTCGAGTGATCATGTTATCTACTTGGGAATCCCACTTTAGATCAGCTTGGATTGTCACCCCTAGTAAGGTAAGGTGATCAACAACATCCAATGGCGTATCATTGATGTGTACTGGAACGATGGGTGGTTCGTTTTTCAAGAAACTAATACGCATGATCTTACACTTTTCAGGTTTTGGTTTCATGTCGTTTTCTTGGGACCATTCACAAAGAGCATCAAGATGGATTTGCATTGTGCTTTGTTGAGATTTGTGCGTCGCGACAAGAATGCTCAGATCGTCGACATATTTCCAGCGATCAGATGTTGTGCTTGCTGCATCGTTTACCATGACTAGGAAGATTAAGGGGCCCAATTTAGTCCCTTGCGGGACTCCACACGTGAGGTTGAGCGGCAGTGATACCGATCCTTGGTATCTGACAACTTGCGAACGATTCGACAGAAAATCACCTACGATCGGAAGCACTGCCCGGTTGACGTTGAGTTGGATTAGCTTTTCCATTGCGATGGAGTGGTTGATAAGGTCAAACGCCTTTGTAAAGTCGACAGCACACACATCAACAAAGCAGCCGCTTCGCTCTAGGTTTTGGTGAACACTATCCAGAAGGCTAACCAGGTAGTGATTAACAGAGCTGCCCTTCATGTTGCCATATTGACCGGGATCAATATGCGGATGCAGATCCCCCATCAGCCAGTCAGCAATGAAGCCTTCAAATAGGCGAGCAAGCACCGAAGTGATGGAGATGGGCCGCAGTTGATTGTAGTCCGATGGATTGAGAACCTTTGGCACCGGACAAACGGAAGCACATTTCCACCTCATCGGGAAGCAGCCAGCTTGGAGACATCTGTTGAAGATCTTCGTAAGCGGTTGAGACAGCTCGAGAGCGAATTCTTTGAGAAGTCTTGTAGGGACATCAGCAGGATGGGCAGCTTTCGATGTATTGAGTTTCTTCAGCCTTGAGTAGACCTGGTGTATCTGGATGACAGGAACTGGTGAAGGCGCTGGGAGATACGCAGGTAGCGAGTCAGGATCCAAAGGGGGCAGTTGTGTACACACATTTGCAAAGTGCACATTCAATTCATTGGCAATTTCCTCAGCAGATTGTGTATCTGATAATTGCAGTGGCTTCTTTCTGCTTCCTGTCAGTTGTCTGATCTGCTGATGCCACTTTCCTGGTTCTGTGATTTTTAGATGATCAACTTTGTTTTTGATGTATGATTTCTTAGCTTTCTCGATCTTTTTCTGAACTTTATTCCGAAGTTTCTTGTATAAGCAAGTATTTTTACGGTTGAAGGCATCATCTCGTTGTTTGATCAAGCGACGTAAACTGTCATTCATCCAGGCCTTGTCTCTCGGTTTACGTTTTACGGTTACCTCAGGAAAACGTCGCTTGTATTGGTACATGAGAGTGCTGTGAAAAGTATCAAGCATCACATTGGGGTCATCAGTTTGGTCTATTTCATCCCAGCTAAAATTAGTTATCCACCGGCCAAACTCACGAATGGAGGAATCGCGATATGGTCTGTACGTGTACATCGATGTCTTCTTGGGCTTGATGGAGTTGAGAGGTTTCACATGCACGGCAGAGTGGTCACCAGTAGATATCGGGGCACAAATGACAGGGTCAGAGAAGTGCTGAGGAATCGACGTAAGGATCTTGTCAAGAATCGAAGTACCTCTTGTCGGTTCCTTTACAATCTGTGTCATGAGAGTCTGGTTCTCAATCTGAACTGTTGGAAGGTCGTTGAAGTCTCCAAGTACAACTATATCTCCACAATCTGTGACCTTTATCGTGTCAACAATATCAACAATGTAGTCAATCACGTCTTGTTGGTAGGGGGATCTCGGCGGTGCGTAAACAACACATACGTACATGTGCTTGTCAAGTTTTACAGTAGGTGATGATGTCAATTTCACCCACATGACTTCAAGGTGCGATGGTCTCTGGTTTTGAAAAACCAAAGTAGAGTTGATGTTTTTGTTGACGTACAGGCAAACTCCACCGCCAGTCTGGCCATCGCGATCTAAGTGATGAAGCTTAAAGTTTGTAATTTCATAGCATGTCGCAGGTTTATTTGGTGAGAACCAAGTCTCAGTGACAGCGATTAGATGCGTATTGCTGTACTGTGTAGAGACTGTCAATTCAAAATCATCGAACTTGTTACACAGTGATCTAGCGTTTACGAGCAAAAAGGCCGGTAAAGAAGGCAATTGTTCTGATTCCTCATGAGGCACGGCAGATAAAGTCCTTCTTTGATCACTATGAGGGACATGGCAATGGGCAAGTCGATGGGGTTTAAAAGGTATAAAATGGTGAATGTTTTATGGGTGTTTATAGCGTGCATTGCAATTCAGTAGCGAGGAGCCTTGCATGAGATGTGTCCATGCAGGTGCTCCTGGGCAATTCCACGGTAACGGAAGGACATTCAGACACAATTTTGGAACTTCAATCAAATAATTCCAGGATCCTGCTTTTGATTTTTTATTCTAAATGGCATGTCTTTGATCGTTGTTGGGACACCTTTGATTTCCACTATTTCTAAAATTTTGACCGCATTATGTAAATTAGATATGGACACTAATGAGGCCGGTAACGGAAGGACGCCAAAATGGACATGGATTTTCAAGTTTTTTAGTTATGACCCAATCTCTGTGAAGTTACGAGGTTTATCATGTATTATGTTCACAGAGTATAACACCACCTTTTAAGAAAAATATCTACATTGGTATATTAATTATGAGAAATTAATTACTCCAGTGTTCGGTAACGGAAGGACGGTAACGGAAGGACCTCTGAAAAGTCTATTGGAATTGTACAATAAAATTAATTTTGAAATTTAAAGACCATTTATGAGAAGGAAACATCTCTTTTGTGGTCTAAAATGAGTTTGTATCATAGATAGCATATGGACATCACAAGCATTTACATTTCTATTTTTTTCTTACTATATTTCATGCTCCAATGGCTCTTATTCATGGTCAATCCATGGTAACGGAAGGACACTCAGACACAAATTGTCAACTTTAAGAAAGACATTTTTAAATACTTGTGTTGTTAGAACAGTCTATTTTGATAACAATACTTCCAAAACATACAGTTTTAAGGTCCCATAATTTTGTATTTATTTTTTATCTCCGCATATTATTGAATATGCATACAAATGAGGTCGGTAACGGAAGGACACCAAAATGGACAAGGTTTTGTTATCAAATCAGTTTTAACTAAAACTCTGTGATATTAAATAATACAAAATATTTTAAGGGTACACATTTCATTCTCTGAAGGGTTAAGAAGAATTTACTTGTTCTTTGATTAAAATTTGTCCGCTGATATTTGAGTTATTTCACACAAAGCGGACCAATGTTCGGTAACGGAAGGACATAATGGACTATAATGTATGATACCGTAGAAACCCGCTGTGAAGCACCTATCGATGTCTTGTTTTTAAAGAGCGCTCTCAAACTCCGAAAGGGAGACATTATTCACGAATGCAAATGATGGTCATGAATAATTGAATATTCATGAAATAATAACGAAGGTGAATCTCATGAAAACGCCGCCTAAAATACACAATGTGACTGTGTTCGATATGGGGTGTGTACAGGGGATTCCACCCCCACGAAGCTCCTGTCCCCGTTGTTCGTGAGGATTCAAACAGATGAATCAACTCACAGGAACGAACATGTGATGAGGGTATATAAGGATATCTTAAATGCAGACAATCACAGTAAAGCGTTCAATATACGCCTACATGTATGGAGTACTATCAACGTTATTGCCCCCCCCCCCCCCCCCCCGTTCGTCAAGTAAACGTTTACCACCCTACACCACTCTGGGTTGCATTAATTCAGCCACTGGTGGCCTAGATGTATTATTTGTTTCAATACAATGGTTTCCTGTTGTTCGGTTTAAAGACTCGGGAAAAGAGTAAATGAGAGTGTTTGTACCGGTATTATACGCTTTGTTTGTACGACAACATTCTTATTGTTCCATATGCAGACCCTGCCCCAACCTTGTAAGATAATTCACCCCTTGAACAGAAGCTATTTCTGCATACATTCTGCAAACATACAATGCTTGTCTGACCTTTCATAGAAGAGCCCAAACGATTACATGTGTTACTTTCGAACTTAACACATATCACCTAATTTAGACATGGAGGTTTAGAGATATAGAACGATAAAAACCACGTAACATAATTGAAGTTTGTTAGTTAGCTCATCGGAAAAAAAAACTTGTGTTCGAAACCTATCAACCTGGTGGAACTGGTTCGAATCTTCTTAGGTGTGCCATTTTGTGTACATTATTTTGGGAATTAAGTTCAATGTTTATATTTATATTGTGATTAAATGTAAATTACACGTTACATTCATTTATGTTTTTGCTTTTTATTTTATTTTTTATTTTTTTAAATATTTTTTAAAATTATTTTTATTTCTATTTCACTTGTCTGTGATTTATTTTTTGTGTCATCTTTTTTTCATGATTCTTGTTTCTCATAATAATTTTTCTTTTTTCACCTTCTTGGATCTGACCCTGGCTTACGAACCTCACACACGACACGACACAATCATGTTATGTTAAGTTTGAATGCACACGTTATCGTTCTCGCTTCATCAAACATGTTTTCTATGAAAGGTCAGGCAAGCATTGTCTGTTGTCAAGCACTCTGATGTATGCATAAATAGCTTTTGTTCAGTGAGTGGATGAGTGATCTTGCAATGTATATGGCATAAAGTGTTACCGAAGGAGCAGGTTGTCAGTGACAACGTCGAATTTAAGGTCTGCATGGAACAATAACAATTTGTGTCGTACAAACAAAGCTTATAATACCGTTACAAATACCCCCATTTACCTTTTTTCCTGAGTCTTTAAACCGAACAACAGGAAACCATTGTATTGAAACAATAAACACACATACATCTAGGCCACCAGTGGCTGAATTAATGCAACCCAGAGTGGTGTAGGGTCGTAAACGTTTACTTGACGAACGGGGGGGGGGGGGGGGGGGGGCAAGAACGTTGATAGTAGTGATCATGTAGGCGTATATTGAACGCTTTACTGTGATTGTCTGCATTTAAGATATCATATATACCTTCATTACAGATTGTCCTCTCATGTTTGTTCCTGTGAGTTGATTCATCTGTTTGAATCCTCACTAACAACGGGGACAGGAGCTTCGTGGGGGTGGAATCCCCTGTACACACCCCATATCAAACACAGTCACATTGTCTATTTTAGGCGGCCTTTTTATGAGATTCACCTTCGTTATTATTCTCATGAATATTCAATTATTCATGACCATCATTTGCAATCGTGAATAATGTCTCTCTTTCGGAGTTTGAGAGCGCTCTTTAAAAACAAGACATCGATAGGTGCTTCACAGCGGGTTTCTACGGTATGACACAGTAGGGTCATTCCATGTCAAATCACCTTTAAAAAAATAGAAAATTTTCATCGCAGCCCCCTTCAAATTTGCTAATATTTGGTATGTATGATATTTCAACCTTTAAAAGCGCATATATTTAAGTTTTAGCCCAATCCGCCCACTGGTTTTGGCGCTATGGTCGATTCTTATGGGGGAGTTTTGTAAGAAATGGGCGTGGGCACCATTTTTCAAATGGCCATTGTCCATTAACCGTTGGGTCAATTTATTTTGTAAAGGTGTCATTGGACTGGGGATGTTATGTGCAATCCATTTATGCCATTTGTGTTCATGCATGAGCGAGTTTGGATACGATAACCTTTGACCTTAGATTTTGACCTTCCGTTTTACCTCGTGGATCAAATAATTTTGAGAATTTGTTTTGCTTAAATCTTGGCTTGATATAATTTATACAACATATGAAAGAATTGGAGATATATTATTTCTTGCTTTTTCTACAGCCTTGTTTTTAGTTTGCAAATTTCATGTAAAATTTAATTATTTTAGACCTACACCCATGTCCAAGAATTCTATAGGGGTGTATTGTATTAAAAAAAGACCTATTCAAAGTCATGATCAGAGCCTATTCACACCCTGGCTCACCACAGTTAAATAGACCTACTAATCCCCATACAATAGAAATCCAGACAAATGGCATCATGGTACAAGGGCCCTGTTGCGGAAAGAGTTAAAATCAATTGTGAGCCAGATCAAATGTTCTAAATGCACAAATCTGATTGGTTGAAACACAGAAAATTACTAGTCTGACCACGCTACGCCACTGATAGCTGGCCATTGCAGGTATTGTCTCATTATTTTGGGTTTTCATACTGTATATGAGAGACCAATTTTTTAACATAAATTTTGTCATAATATGTAATATGAGGTACCTTGTCCATCTGTCTGTTACCATGTGTATGGTAACGGAAGGACATTTTCTTTTGTTATTTATTAATTAACGAAGAAACAATGAGTAATACAATTGTTAGCAATGGGAAGGCCTACTTGAACTTGCTTTGCACTGAAGATCGGTCTGCCCTCTAACAATAATTATGTGAGCCACAAAATTAAAAATATTGATTTTTCGGTAACGGAAGGACATTTTTATAGGCTGAAAATAAGAAGTCATTGAAGCATAACAAATCAAATAAATCATAAAAATTTACTATTTTACGAAATGGTCATATCTCAGGAGTCAGAATAATGGTTTTTAGGCTTAACTGGGGAAATATTAAACAAACACAGGATCAAAACACTTTTTCACCAAAATGTCAAATTTGTGGGGTTCAATTATGGTTATAAAGTTATTATAAAAAAACAACTAAAATTATGTAAAACTACAATTTTCTCATTGAATTCCAAAAATATAGAATTTAAGCTTTGATTTGATACCAAATTTGTATCATAAAAATGCTTGTAAAATTTTTGGTCAAATGTCCACTTTGGCGTGGAATTGCCCTCCTGTATACCAGAGCAATTGATGGGGTCTATTTAGACCCCGGAAACTTTTAGACTTCAGCAATTCAGAACTCTCGAGCTGTGTGTACCCATAAGGGTTACATATTGAATCTTTTGTAAAGGCGTTTTGGGCGAGTATATATACAGTCGGCGTGCCATATTTACGGTTGGGGGACAAGGGCCGACTTTGATATACAGGGCCCAGTAGAGGGCCCAGGGGACGGAGCCTCTGGGGATGAAGGATTTTGACAATGTCTTTGTTTTTAACCAAATGACACATACGGTAAATTAGAAAAACGACATGCCTTTTATCGACCAGAATATACATGACCACTGCAGCTCCGCCCATCCGACTACAACAAATTATGTTTATGATATTCCAATTTGCTATGCGTTCTGCGCTTGTAATTGTGGACAGAGTTGAAAGATGGATTATTTTAGGTTATTTTATTTTCGTGTCGGTGTTCTATGAGACGTCATAAATTGGTCGTAAACTGGTAAACACGTCGTACGTCATATGGACGACTTTATAAGGACGTCATTACGACGTCTTTTAAAGACTATTTTTGCTATTATAATTTGTGTCGTATAGATGTACGACGTCTTTATAACGTCTTTCAAACTCGGACTTTTTTGCCATTATAATTTTTGTCGTTTGAACGACCTTATCATGACGTCATTACGACGTCTTATCATGACGTCGACGTCTCAATGACGACGTACGCGGGTGCAAGTTTACGTCTTATTCACGTCAATTTATGTCGTCTTAAAGACGTAATACAAGACGTAAACAAGACGATATTTTTACCAGTTTTTGCTATCAGGGTATAGGATGGTGTGCCACTAGACCGATATGTCGTTTTGAGTTTGGGTCTTTCGGAGGGGGCTGACAGTATTTTCAGAATCCGGGGGATGACTGCCCCCTGCCCCCAGGATCGACGCCATTGGACATTCTGGGAGCAGAAGGACGGCGAAGAACAGCAACTTTTGATTCGGGCATGTCGGGTGGGGTATGGCACCCTCAGGGACTTATACGACCCAATTGGATCAAGTTCACAAGATTTGAGGTCGACGGCGAAATATTTCTTTCATGTTTCTGAACACGTTCGTTTGCGCGTGCTCCATCACTGGATTGTTATTTCATTGACAAGGTCCTCAACTGTGCAGCCCACTCCGCCGCACTCAAAGATATTTCTGATGTTATAAGGGCCGGTGCATCCAGAAAACTAAACAGGGACGGTGGTGCATGTGGCAGGAGTGTGGGCCTGTGGCCACAAGAGGGAGAGGGACCGAGTGCTGACCCCCATAACCCCATTATTGTAAGAATCCCTCCTCTAGCCAGTATCAGGTGTCCCATGAAAATCACTGCTACTTTGCCTTCTGCAGGTTTCTAAACACAACTTGCTATACAGGGTGTATAAAAAAAAGCGTTACACTTTTGAAAAATCTGTCAAAATTACATTTCAAAATATTTTGAAGATTTTTTCATGTCGATATATGCCCAATCGTCTCATCTATCAAGTGCCACTAACAAAACAAATTTTCGTTCACGCTTGGGCGAACACTGACCGTTTTTGTCCAGAGTGTGAAAAATGACTTGCGCCAAATTGAAAGAAGAGGGAAAATTAAACCACCAGTCCGTATAACTACCATTAAAACAAATTGCTCCTTTGCATAAATTTAGGATTATGTTATGATCATAGGCGTACCCAGGGGGGAGGGGTCACCCCCCCTTAGACCAAACAATTAACCCTCCCCCCCCCCCCCATTTCAAATTTTAACTGTTCTCGAGACCAAATGTCAATGGTCTCGACCGTCATTTTCGATGGTCTGTCTTGACCTCGTAAAGTGTGAACATTTTTTTTGCAGGTACTTCGTCTCGGCTTTGAAAATTTTCTACGACTCTACCCCCCCCCCCTCCCGCTGACAGAATTTTTTTCTGAACCCCCCCCCCCCCCTTGAAAAATCCTGGGTACGCCATTGGTACCCACTGGTTATGCTAGTCTAGGAATTATCTGGCAAAGAGCAATTTGGGAGTACTTATTCGGACTGCTGGTTTAATTTTCCCTCTTCTTTCAATTTGGCGCTAGTCATTTTTCACACTGTGAACAAAAACAGTCAGTGTTCGCCCAAGCGTGAATGAAAATTTGCTTGGTTAGTGGCACTAGATAGATGAGACGATTGGGCATCTATCGACATGAAAAAATCTTCAAAATATTTTGAAATGTAATTTTGACAGATTTTTCAAAAGTGTAACGCTTTTTTTGATACGCCCTGTATACAAAATAACGACGTGACTTTTGCTCGATGCCAAAATCTCCGATGGTTAAAGGGATAGTTCAGTCTTGGTATAGAGGTCTTTTCAGGATTTTTGTTGAGTATGAGGTATTGAAAACTGAGCGTAAAATTTGAAAGAGCACACAATTTTAATGAATCAAAATCGGTTCAGAAACAGCTGAAATATCCATTTAAAGTAATATATCAGATTGGAATACAATGTGGGGCTACCAAAAATAATATATAGGCTTGTCCGTCCGGACTCCGGACTAATCCCGCCGCGGCCGGACTATTACAGCTCTTAAAAACCTCTGATGTCTTTTTAAAAAAAAACCTATTACCTATTTTTTCTTTCTTTATTTGTTTATTGATGTTTTTTTCGGAGGGGGAGGGGGTCGACAAACGGGAAGAAGAATGATAATCGGACAACGCAAAACAAATCATACTCCCCTGTGCCCCTTCACAAAAATGCAAGTCGGGTTGCCCCCCCCCCCCCCCCCCCCCTTCCAACTGGAAAAGCCAACCATAGTGACAACATGATTGTCACACGTACCCATATCGATGGTACCCACCCACTGACCTTGTGCACGTACCATCGATAAACAAAAATGTAAACATGACTAGGCTTAATTCTGCCGTTATGGATTAATACCTAGGGTAAGTAGCTCTAATAGAAAAATGTATATTGTATGACTGGTTCACTACTTTCATCATAAGTGTCTTTCTAATGTTTTGATGAAGCGTTTTAAAGAAAGACACAAATATGCTCCCATAATTTTACATATAGCTAGTAGTACATATCATTGATAGTTTATCATTGAAAAAGTGAAACGTTAACGACTAAGACTAAGTCGCTATCACGAAGCGAATTTATGGCTAGTCAACTGATATCGGAACTGATGGCCATGCATGGGACGGGACTTGCCAGTGGCAGTGCAAATATCATTCAGTATTTGTCAGACTTCGATATCATTTTCAGTTAAGTTATGATACTAGATGAGCTCTAGACGATTATAGTCTTCGATTCGATTCCGAATCTAAATGAAAACGGCCACCACAACGGTTCGCACTGCACTGGTATCCGTGGGCGTGCTGTAAAATGTCGGGCCGCGTGTGCGTAGTCGGAGCGGGAGTGATCGGGCTTGCCTCGGCGGTCAACATCGTAGAAACGTTACCGGGCGTCGAGGTGACTTTGGTAGCAGAAACTTTCAGCATCGGAATCGCGTCTTACGCTTCGGGGGGCCTGTGGAACGGGCGAGATTCGTTGGATGGAACAGCACTTTCACGAATTCAGTGAGTTAGGGGTAATTACATTTAAATACAAACAGTCGTCAATCAGATTCTCTTTTTAGTCTTGTAAGGGGTAGTACAGTTTAGGTAAGGCTGAACTTTAGTAACCAAACCTGTACAGTAACATAATAAACTAATAGTATAACAACTCTACCATGCTCGAAAGGTATACAAAATTACAAACGACTAAGTAAAAAGCCTGTTATCTTTAAAAAAGAGCCATTAAAACACAAGAGGGCGCTTTCTAAAAAGGCATTGGTTTCAACCATTTTTCATACAAAATTATACATGTGATGTTTTATTGAAATAATGATTGAATAGAAAGATCATCAACAACTATTTTAAAAAACGCTTTTGAACATTTTTGAAAAAGTGCAAGCATTTTTTATTTGGGCCCCAAATAATTATAAGATCAGATATAATTATTAATATTTCAGCCGTTTCTGGGTCGATTTTGACCAAAAAAAGTTTATTCTGCCAGTAAAATTGCATGTTCTCTCAAATTCGACACTCAGTTTTTCATTACCTCACAAAAAAATTGTGATGTGCAGCGCCCTCTCTACCAAAACTAAACTACCCCTTTAAAGGATTGGGTTCTGGCCACGCCGCTGCCCTAAACTAAATAAGGAAATAAATGAAACGTATAAATTCAAATCAGGTCAATCATTAACCTTTTGTTTTTGCATGAATTGTCACACCTGTCCCTGGCATTAAGTTTTAGTTAGAAAAAGTCAACATGCAGATAGTAATTTACTAGTAGATGTGGATAGTACCACACTTGGGTACATTACAATAGCGTTGTGTGGATATCGACCTCTTCCGCCTGCTGCATTATCCAAAACGAAAACAATTTTGTTTAAATGTGATCCACAATTCATATACTTTGATAATAATTACCGACTCTGTTGTTTTGAAGACCGCAAAATGTAGGGAAAAAAATGATGAATTCCCGTCTGTTTCCATACCGATGCGTCCTAACACATATTGTTCAACTGATGATCGGTACAGTGTACGAATGGGCAGTAATCTCCCGTGTATTTGCATATATTGCGTGTAAATGGTCCATACCATGGACCATTTACTTTGTAGATGTGGATACTGGATAGTACTACCATAGCATAAGAATTAAGATGACCATCATGAATATGAATCAGAATATTTATATCTCCACAAAACCATATGCAATGTTTGTTTAATTAATTAATTTCTTCTTTTCTTATACCACAGAGAGATATGGGCAATCAGGACTTCAGCCTCCCTACCTGTAGCTAGAGGCTTCGGAAATAGAAATCAAGTTCATCCAATGGATGGTTTCAACTTTCAAGCAAAAATTACGAAATAATTATTATTTTAATTTTCACATTTTCCTTTAAAAGGCTTATGATATCTAATTGTTTTTTTTTTTCCTCCAATATTGCAGAGAACGGACTTGGAGTATGGGACCACCTGAAAATTCAGCCTCCCTCTTGCATTCTTGCGTATGTCTGGAATCCTCATTGAGTTCATCCCATGTCCAGGATATCATCATTATAATTTACACATTTTCAAATATTTGTTTCCTTCTGCTTGCTACAATGTTTTTTTTGTTGGTTGTTATTGCAGAGAATGGAGTCGAGCCACCTGGAAATTCGGTCTTCCCCTTGCCCAAAGCCCAGAAGCATCCAAAATAGGAATAGAGTTTATTCCAGGGTATCGTCTGTATACAGAACTTATTGAAGGGGATGTAAGTTGATCAGTATATTATATTATTTTGTAAAGGGTTACATTGATTATTTCAGGGAATACTTTTCAAGAGCTCGCCTGCATGAAAAAAAACACTATATACTAAAAAGTTTGTCATGCATCAAGCTCTATTCAAATTACAGTTGCTCTTCTATGATTTCCAGGGCATGCTTTTGGCATTTCCATCGCTAAATCCCCCGAGCCACCATGTATTTTTTGCATATATGGTAGGCAACTTGCTAAAACTTAGTCAGGGACCTGCCTGATAATATTTAACTGGATATAGTACATTCCTGCACTTGTCGGTAATTCATGTTTTGAAGAAATAGGTATTATAAGTTTACATAATTCTTGTAAAAGATAAGTAAACTTCAAACAATCAGATAGATCTTTCAGAAATAACAAAAATGTAAAAAATAGCCCTCAAGAAATACAATATTTTTGGGGTTGTTAATCTCGCTGTCCCGGGGAGCCATTGCCTCCAAATGTAATTAGTGCTACACTGTAAATTCCACTGGCCCAAATGGGAAACTAGAATTAACAGGATTTTGACTGTTTTTCTTTGTTTGGGGCCGCCTTTCACTTGTCCAACTGCCACAAGGCAAACAAGTTCATTATAGCATTGCCCTATGTACATATTGACTAGCCCCCTCCGTTTCCCTGATTTTTAATTTTTTATTAGACGGACCCGTGGTATAAAGACGACGTGATTGGGCTCCACAGAGTGTCTGAGCGAGAGATCAGGGAACTCTTTCCAGATGGTACCTTCAGGTATGTTTCATGAATCCTCTTTCACCTGTCTAGGACTAGACATTGACATACCTATTGGCCCGGATTCATAAAGGAGGTTTGTACAAACCATGGTTTAAACCATGGTCTACATAATGGAGTGCCATTTGTAAACTGATGGAGAAAGAATATAAACTTACTGGTTAACAATGGTGATGGTACACATTTACAAAATGCACCAAATAACAGTCATATCATTATAAATTATGAATTATTTTACTTGTATACAAGCAGCACTCCATAGATGGAGACCATTGTTTAAACCATAGTTTGTTTAAACCTCTTCGAATCCGGGCCAATATGTTTGATTTTTTGCGGGGGAGGGGGGGGGGGGGGTTAAAAAAAATAAATTTAAAAACCTAAGGGTAAACATTTGACAAAAATAATGAAATACAAAGAGTGTGCCTCCTTCCCTCAAATCAATCGAACCATGCTAAGTCACTAAGTCACCCCTGCCCCCCCCCCCCCCCTCCTCTCAGGGTTTGAAACTATCCTTGTATTCATTTGAACCAATGGGTGGTGGAGCACTGTTACAGTACTCTTATGATCAGAGGTGAAAAGAAATATTGTAAAATAAATAAATTCATATTCAGATAATGTTAGATATTTTTTTCAAAGGAAAATTAATTTAGGAGATACTATGGGGGCAGGGGGTGGGGTAGGAAGAGGCCTTTGGATGGGTGACATGTGATGCAATAAACATTTTGCATGTAATTTGATATGTATTCTCTCTCCCCCTCTCTTCCCTCTCACTTATAACAGAGATGGCTACTCATATGTCTCACTCATAACCAACTGTCCTGTCTTACTTCAATATCTCCTAGATCGGTAAGTCTTCGCAATTGATATGTTCTATCAAAGGTTCTCTTATGTTCTCTTATATGAAACAAGATGATGTATGTTCTATTGGAAATACAGACCCCATCTATAGACATTTAAATTTGCCACACAATACCTCAAATCTGAAGACAATAATAATAATTATGATGATTTATCTACATTGCTTTTTTAGGAGTAGTATATAGTTGAAGGTTAACAATGTGTGCAACAGAAGAAGTAAACAGATGGGTGTGTAGGAATTCCCACCTTCTTGGATAAAAGAGACAGCTATTTTGATGCAAATTTGTTAGCATGATGAAGGAAATACTGCTGAAAACTGATTATCTCCACAAATATTACCAGTGTGATAAAATGAGAGTAAGAAAGGATCACAGCTTTCGATCCTAGCAGCATGATGCTCAAAGTGTATGCTAGCTGTAGAAATCAATATGATGTCCCCTTATTCTTTACCTGTTTGTGCTTCTTTTCAGCTTCAAAAAGAGAGGAGGGAAAATAGAACAAAGAAGAGTAAACAGCTTGGAAGAAGTAAGTCGGTATTATTGGTATGATTAAAGTTGATGTCTTTTTAAAATCTTAAACTGTAGACACTCATATATTATAGATTTGTATATAAACAGAAGAATGTATCTTTGTCTCAGCTGTTAGTTGTCTTGAATGTCAAACTGCACTTAAATAATGATCATGGAACACAGTTGTGAACTTTTCCAATACCTCACAATCACTATAAATGTTAAAGTTTCAAATCATTTGCAATTAATTTTTTCCCATTATACTTTTCTTAATCTAGCTGATTGAAAAAAACAAAATTGCAGTTTGTTCTATAATAGAGGCATATATTACAAACATTTAAATTCACTACTTTGGCTGTGTAAATTTGATCTAGAATTGAGCAATTAATTCAATTACATCAAACTACCAGATATAGTAGATAGGTGAATAGCTCCCACGAGTCCCACCTATAGATTTCACTTAGTAGTTTTAAACTACTTTAATACAACTGTTCTCTTTTGGGGGGCGCTTATTTTGTCCACCTGTCAGTTCGTAGGGCGGTATGACGTGGTGGTGAACTGTTCTGGGGTCGGTGCCGGGATCCTTGCCAGAGATAAGTCACTGGTACCAAGCAGAGGTCAGATAGTTAGGGTGAGTAGTTAATATAGTTCTGGAACTAGAGAACAATTGTGACTGGATATAACAAAATCCTGTACCTCTGTGTAATTCATAAGTTTTTATGTTAAATAATCATGTTAGTAAAATTGAAACACTAAATTGAATCATATCTTTGTCAAATATTGTACAATGTTTTTGAAGAAAGCATCAAATGAAAGCTTGTGATGAGGCCATGCTCATGGCTTGAAAATCTAACTGTTGATTGTTGCCTACAAGTGCAAGGTTTTTAGCTCACCTGAGCCAAAGGCTCAAGTGAGCTTTTGTGATCGCTTTTTGTCCGTCGTCCGTCGTCCGTCGTCCGTCGTCCGTCGTCCGTCGTGCGTCGTGCGTCGTGCGTCGTCCGTCGTCCGTAAACTTTTTACATTTTCATCTTCTTCTCCAGAACTAATGATCGGATTCCAACCAAACTTGGCAGGAATCATATTTAGGGGTAGAGGAACCAAAGTTGCTAAAATGGTGGGCGTGGCCCCCAGGGGGGCCCTGGGGGAGGGCACCAAATGTAAAAAATATGTAAATTTTAAACATCTTCTTCTCAAGATCCAGAAGTATGACAGACCTGATATTTCATATTTAGATGCCTCTATTGATGAAGAATGAAAGTTGTTCACAAGATTTTTGTGGGTGGTCCCATAAGGGCCCTGTGGGCGTAACAGTTTTTTTGGGGGCCCTACCATAGGAAATATACATTTTCATCTTCTTCTCCAGAATCAATGATTAGATTCCAACCAAACATGGCAGGAATCATCTTTAGGGGTAGAGCAACGCTCGAAATTAACTTTTTTTGCTGGTGGCCCGGTCGGGCCAGTAAAAATAGTATTTTTCAAATTTTGGTGGCCCGAAAACAGAATCTGCTGGCCCGAATAAATAAAGAAGAACAAAAGTAAAATGACTAGTCAATCAAGTTTGTCTAGACAGAGTTGAATCTTAGATATTATTAGGTGAATTTATTAAAATGTCATACTTAAAATCACAATCTATAACTGAAGAAATGAAACCCAACATTGAATCAGTTCATTCTCATCTTGGAGACACCAAATTATGAAATTAAGGGAGTTTTCATGTTTCATTTTGTCAACTTTTGAAACTTCACTGTCACTAACCAAAAAACACATGTATGGGACTGGGCTTTAAAAATCGGCAAAATAATTCATAATTGGCAAGCATAATCAATTTGTCAAGACAATATTACAATAGTAAGCACAACATTCATACCTTTTTATGATGATTCCTTCATAATATCTCCATACTTGCCAACATTTGAAAGTCAGAAAACTGAACACCCGATTGCGAGGGAGCGGAGCGACCGAGGGGGGGGAAGGTGTGGGAGGAGGGTGTCCCCCCTCCCACGGTAGGGAGCTTTTGCATTTTTGGACTTACAATTGTGCAATCTGGTGCATACTAGGGCTGTAGTGAAACGGTTACACGACGGTTAACCGACCGGCATCGGCAAAAACGTTTTCATTTTCACGGTTTCGGTTAACCGAAAAAAAAAAAGAAAAAAAAGAAGAAAAAAATTCTATAGATTCGGTCAGAAAATGGCACGTTGAACCCTGCCAATCTATTGCTAAAGTAAAGGTATTTTACATGTAACAAAATGTTCAAATAAACAAATGGTAAGAGGATTAATGAATAGATTAAACCTGGTAAGAGCCAAATTTAGAAGAATCATTTGTGATGAGATATCTGAAGGCTTTCATCTTGACAGCGGTTTGTAGACTAACATGGCACTGCCCTGCTGATTACAATTGAAAAAACGGACAGATATCGGATGGTACATGTATATCCGAGAAGAATTTTTTTTTTTTTCAAAATCGGAACGTTCCGTTTTTTATGGCTATAAAAACTTAAAAAACGGGACAATTCCGTTAAAAACGGAACGGTTGGCAAGTCTGTATCTCTAAAAATGGACTATTATTATGGTCTGAAAAAAAGAATTATAACCCCGATCTTGCAGAAAAAAAATTGCACACAAAAAATATCGCGAGCGTGCAAGAGGGATTGCTGACAACACAAACAACAGATATAAAGGCTGATATGGGGGAAGAGAGAGGGGGAGAGAGAGCGGGAGAGAAAGTTGCGTCCTTTTATTTTGCGCTTTGCGTGATTTTTTCAGTGATTTACGATGCTCTCTCTTCTCTTTTTGAATCACAAATCAAGCGTTGTTTGTGAGGTAACAAATTTGCAACTAATTCACATGATTGTCTACACAATGGTTTAAACTTTTGGTGGCCCGATCGGGCCAGCAAACATTGGTAATATGACTTTTTTACTGGCCCGACAGCAATTTTTAGTGGCCCCGGGCCATCGGGCCTGTGCTAATTTCGAGCATTGGGTAGAGGAACCAAAGTTGCTAAAATGGTGGGCGTGGCCCCCAGGGGGGCCCTGGAGGAGGGCACCAAGTGTAAAAAATATGTAAATTTTAAACATCTTCTTCTCAAGATCCAGAAGTATGACAGACCTGATATTTCATATGTAGATGCCTCTATTGATGAAGAATGAAAGTTGTTCACAAGATTTTTGTGGGTGGCCCCACAAGGGCCCTGTGGGCGTAACAGTTTTTTTTGGGGCCCTACCATAGGAAATATACATTTTCATCTTCTTCTCCAGAACCAATGATTAGATTCCAACCAAACATGGCAGGAATCATCCTTAGGGGTAGAGGAATCGAAGTTGCTAAAATGGTGGGCGTGGCCCTCAGGGGGGCCCTGGGGGAGGGCACCAAGTGTAAAAAATATGTTAATTTTAAATATCTTCTTCTCAAGATCCAGAAGTATGACAGACCTGATATTTCATATTTAGATGCCTCTATTGATGAAGAATGAAAGTTGTTCACAAGATTTTTGTGGGTGGCCCCATAAGGGTCCTGTGGGCGTAACAGTTTTTTGGGGGGTCCTACCATAGGAAATATACATTTTCATCTTCTTCTCCAGAATCAATGATAAGATTCCAACCAAACATGGCAGGAATCATCTTTAGGGGTAGAGGAACCAAAGTTGCTAAAATGGTGGGTGTGGCCCCCAGGGGGGCCCTGGAGGAGGGCACCAAGTGTAAAAAATATGTAAATTTTAAACATCTTCTTCTCAAGATCCAGAAGTATGACAGACCTGATATTTCATATGTAGATGCCTCTATTGATGAAGAATGAAAGTTGTTCACAAGATGTTTTTGGGTGGCCCCATAAGGGCCCTGTGGGGGTAACATTTTTGGGGGGGCCCTACCATAGGAAATATGCATTTTCATCTTCTTCTCAAGAACCAATGATTGGATTCCAACCAACTTGACAGGAATCATCCTTAGGGGTAGAGGAACAAAATGTGCTATAATGGTGGGCGTAGCCCCCAGGGGGCCCTGGGGGAGGGGACTGAGTGTAAAAAATATGTAAATTTTAAAAATCTTCTTCTCTTTGTAAGTAAGTGTCCCAAAACAAAATTTCTTTTTTTAGAAAGTAGGGGTGCGCCTTATACACGAGTGCGCCGTACACACGGAGATTTACGGTAAATGACAATGCAAGTTGTCATATCGCAGAATGGCCCCATAGGGTCCCTATGTGAGTGGGGTTAATATGCTGAAGTGGTCAGTGGCTGGTGAAATGTGTTAAGCTTTGTCTTATATGTGTGTCTGTCTTTTTTTATGATTCACCCAAACATTATGGTAAATCATAATGTTAGGTACAGGGGATCAAAAGTTATTGATTAAATAGTACATCACATTATAGATTTTGGCATGATTTCAACTAATTTCATATCTTCTGAGGGTGCCAGAGAGAACATGCGCCAGATGTGAATTGATTGACCTCAGGTGAGCGTCGTGCCCCCCTGGGGCTCTTGTTCTATATTGCGGTCACAATTTCTTTCTTATTGGTATTCTTTACTAAAACCTCAAAATTATCTTCTTTTTTCTAGTAACCTCTTCGGGCCAGTAATATCATACATTTTCGGGGAAAGAAATTCACTTGGGCAAAAAAAAGTAACAAATATAAAATTGAAAATAAATAAATCTATTCTGATGAATACAGATCTGCAGAGTCAGCATCAAGTTTACTCATAAATTTCTTGCTCACTGTAGTATAAGATGAGATCAAAACATAAGAAAACAATAATTTCCCCCCCCCCCCCCCCCCCCCCCACATAATGTAGTAGCAGTGAATTTTGAAATGAAACATGTATTTGCCCAATCAGGCCAACTAAGTTTGATTTGATTAAATGTTATTGGCCCAACATCAATTTTACTTGTCCAGGGCCATGTGGCAAGTGTTAGTATCGAGTCATGTCAATATCATAAATATATTTGAGTGCCTGCATGTTTGGGGGAATCTATCCGTTTTCATCTTCAGGGGCTAACGAACTGATTAGATTCTGAGTTCATGAGTTCAAATTTTACAGGTCTCATATATATGCAGACAAAGTTTGTTAAATTCTTATATGTTTACATCAGGGTTCATTTAGGTTTCATGCTATAGACAAGTCTTGGAAGAATAATGTTCATCCAGAAACAAGATAATATTCACATTTGTTATCCTTTGTTAGGAGTTTGGGTTACTCCCTTTTTTTAAGTGAGTATTTGTGAATCTGCTGGACAATTGGCCATAAACATCAATTTATGACATGGACTCATAAATAAATTGTTCAATTGTTCAATTTCTGTCATATATGTTTATTGTTGAGAATGAAACTGCATTTAGCTACTCTGCTTATTAGTATTCCAACTTTAATAGCTAGACAAATATATAAACCACTACAAACAGGATTAAGTATGTCATAAAACATGTTGGCGTACAAATAAAAGAAACACATATGGTATAGAATGTGCACGTAGCAGATAGAGTGTGACCAGTGATGCATATTGATCAAGGCAGAGGTCCAAAATCATCCATTTAGAAGGCATTTATGATGTATTGTAATTAATTCCAATTAGGCCAGTAATAATAGAAGTGCCCTAGTTATTGAAATTATTGAATTGTTTCCCATGTATGCATATACCGTTGTAAGTACAACCACTGTGAGGTTTGGTATAACAGTCGAACCTGTCTATAAAGACCACCCAAATTGAGACATAATAGTGGTGTTTACAAACGGGTTCATTAAACTGCAAACTTGCTTGCTGTGGATATGAGAATAAAAGGTCTTTGTAAACAGATGGCCTTTGTAGACAGTAGACATAGTAGATAGATATAAATTATATTACAACTTGAACATCTGCCATAATTTCTTGGGGAAACGCATAATTAACCCTACAGTGTAAAGCCTACAGGAAGCTGGTGGGTTCTGCATGGGAATATGTTAAATGGTTATCAGCAAATGTTATATACAAATTTGTGTGATTTGACTCTAGTGCCGGGCTCTAGTGTCAGAATCCATTAAAAAAGAGATACAATATTGATCCGTCTTGATCTTAAACCAAAGTGAAGAGACCCCTTGAAAAAATGATAACATGTGTACATATTTCTTAGCATGCCTTTTTCAAAGTAGAACACTAAAACATAACAATGTAAAACTGAAAAGTATTCAGCCAAGCCTGCTCTAGTGGCCACCTGTATATAAATATAACTGTCTTTAAAGAAACATTAATGCTTATAAATAGATAAACCACTTTTCCCTCTAATTCTTGGGTGGTCTTTAATAAACAGGTTTAATAGTACCTCATGTATTTGTGTGATTCTTGGTTTGTTGCAGGTGAGAGCTCCGATGCAGCATTTCTTTGTCATGGGCTACTACCAGGATGCCAGCATGAAGGACAAGTCTTTCTCCTTATTCCCAAGGTAGGTTGTACTCATCAGTGTTAAATGGAGAAGGACAAGTCTTTCTCCTTATTCCCAAGGTAGGTTGTACTCATCAGTGTTAAATGGAGAAGGACAAGTCTTTCTCCTTATTCCCAAGGTAGGTTGTACTCATCAGTGTTAAATGGAGAAGGACAAGTCTTTCTCCTTATTCCCAAGGTAGGTTGTACTCATCAGTGTTAAGTCTTTCTCCTTATTCCCAAGGTAGGTTGTACTCATCAGTGTTAAGTCTTTCTCCTTATTCCCAAGGTAGGTTGTACTCATCAGTGTTAAGTCTTTCTCCTTATTCCCAAGGTAGGTTGTACTCATCAGTGTTAAGTCTTTCTCCTTATTCCCAAGGTAGGTTGTACTCATCAGTGTTAAGTCTTTCTCCTTATTCCCAAGGTAGGTTGTACTCATCAGTGTTAAGTCTTTCTCCTTATTCCCAAGGTAGGTTGTACTCATCAGTGTTAAGTCTTTCTCCTTATTCCCAAGGTAGGTTGTACTCATCAGTGTTAAGTCTTTCTCCTTATTCCCAAGGTAGGTTGTACTCATCAGTGTTAAGTCTTTCTCCTTATTCCCAAGGTAGGTTGTACTCTTCAATGAAGGACAAGTCTTTCTCCTTATTCCCAAGGTAGGTTGTACTCATCAATGAAGGACAAGTCTTTCTCCTTATTCCCAAGGTAGGTTGTACTCATCAATGAAGGACAAGTCTTTCTCCTTATTCCCAAGGTAGGTTGTACTCTTCAATGAAGGACAAGTCTTTCTCCTTATTCCCAAGGTAGGTTGTACTCTTCAATGAAGGACAAGTCTTTCTCCTTATTCCCAAGGTAGGTTGTACTCTTCAATGAAGGACAAGTCTTTCTCCTTATTCCCAAGGTAGGTTGTACTCATCAGTGTTCAATGGATCTAGTTACTTTGATGACACGTGCAAAAAAACTGATGACTGAATAACTGATAAAATGTATATTTTTGTGATCTGATATGCCAACTGAGTAATGTGTAAACATTTCACATTGAGTGAATGTTATATGGTTGAGTAATGAGCAAAATGGAAAGTGATATGCCCTCTCTCATTGCACTGATATGATTGAAGTCTCAATAATCACTTTCAGGAAAACCTTATGGAGTTATTGTTTCACTTTAAAATCATGGTTTGATAAAACCAACTTTTCGCATCTCATCCTCACCCTTGTTGTGATTGTTTTCCTCCAGGAATGGGGAGGTATTGCTCGGTGGCAACCGCCAAGCAGGACGATGGGATATGGCTCCTAGTGAAGCAGAGAGCAGAGATATCCTGGAACGCACCTCAAGAGTCTGTCCCAACCTCAAGGTATGGATGCTATGCTTTCCAAACCAGTCATGTGAAGAGGTGTTCTGGTCTAGTGTTCAGAACTCGGCTCTATGCAGTCATTGGCCCGAGTTCGAATTTTCTATTGGATAATGACGATAAAGGGCGGTAAATAATCATAATTGATAGAATGCATCTGCAAGACCCCAAAAATCAACCAATTCAAATCAGTGGCGGGGGGGGGGGGGGGGGGGATGTGCCTCCCCAGTAACATCTCATTTTTCAATGAAGAAATACATCAGGTGTTCCCCACCCCCCCCCCCCCCCCAACAACAACAACAAAGGAACAAAAAGAAAGAAAATAAACAAATGAAATAAAAATGTGTGCCCCCAATCAGTCCAACTAGTACGCCACTGTTCCAAACTATTAAATCTGTTCAAAGATAAGTTACAAGAGTTATTCAGGTACGACAAGCCTTGAGTTTGACAGTAGCAGCACCAGGACTTCAATTGTGTTTGTGTGTGTGTGGGGGGGGGGGGGGGTAGTTGGTGGCACACAAGCAGTAAGAACAACATTACATTCTGAATGGGGGGAGGACAGCAAATGCCCTGTTTTTACTTCCCACCGGAGGCTGCCATGTTTTTAAACTGTCTGCACGCAAATGATATTGCAGTGGACGAAATAACCAGTTATGTACCACTGACATAGCAGATACAACAACATTATATTTCCATTATCAATAATATCAAAGAGGAAATATACAACTAGTCTGAACTAGAAGTGAGAGGGTGTGTGCTCTCTTCAGTAAAAGCCTGCATTTTAAAAAGCATTCCTTTAACCTGTTCCCTTCAAGATCCTGAAATCCATATAGACTTTGTACACAGCCCATCTGGTTCTCGTAGTCAAGGGGTTGAAATTATACTTGTGTATCCCCCAGAGGTGAACAACTTCTTATCTTGAATTTGCTTGCTTGAAGAATATCAATATTGACAATAGTCTACTGGGTGTTCCTTGATTTGCTCATAAAATCTGAGACTGCTGATACATGTATGCATATTTGTTTAACTTCCATGCAGTATTTTGGTACTTATTTATCATTCACTTTGATTAATCTTGGTATACCTTCATATATTTTGTGTATTTTTTTAAGTTCAGCATTCAGTTTTATGATCTTGTAGTTATGCAAAGAATCATTTAATTTGTCCTGATGATATGTTTTTTTTGGGAAAATATATTGCATAAATAAGTCAACCCTTGAGGCTTTAGGCATATTTTATGGTTGTATATATATATATATACATAAATTTATCTTTTAAAATTTGTGCTTGTTTTGTAATATAGCTAAATTTGCTCCCTTGATAAATCCAGTCATAAATGGGTACCAGTAATTTCATTTTCAAGAGTTGTCTATGTTTAATGTATTCTATTTAAACATTACAAATGCAATAAATGGGAAACATGAGCATTAAAAGTGGTTCTGAGGTGTAAATCAGATGTGCAGTGGTATCTTGACAAAAGGTGCAAGATACACACTCGCTCAGTGTTATGCGGTGCAAAGAAAACTGGCCTAGCAGAGCTTGCCCTTAACAGTGGCCCAGGTGCCAATGGCCACCTGAAATTTCATTTGGCCACTAGAAGTGGGCTAGCAACTCTGTATTGGCCACCAACAAAGTAGGATTCACAACAAACAAGTCTATGGTGAGAGTGTCATTATGGCCATCTGAAAGAAGGCAGGGAGAGCCCTGCCTAGTAACGCTTGGCCATCCGCAGTGTAGCATTTCCCTGTCCGAGCATTTCAAACAGTGCCCTCTATATCCCCGTGCATGACAATCTTTTAAGTTTTTAACATGACTTGGGTCTGTTATCACAATCCAATTACTTGAAATCAGAGGTGGCTTAACAATTAAACTGTAAATTAAAGGCAGATACAAAATATCATCATTATTGTCGTTTACGGTATTTCTGTTCTTGCTGTTTGCTAACAAGGGGTGTGAGATAATCGCTAACGTGGTTGGCTTGCGACCCAGTAGACCGGGAGGAGTGAGGCTGGAACCAGAGACTATGACATTTGGCAAAGGCAATCTGGAGGTAAATATTTCGTAATTATTATGATCATTATGATAATCTATTCTTATGTAGCATATTCCTAGTGCATTCATCACATTGCTAGATCAAGCTCCTATATGGCCTTGTATAAAATACGGAAGTAGTATTGCATATTCTCTTATTCAGGGCTCGACATATGCACCTGCTCTATTGCCTGGGGCAAGTCAAAATTGATGTTGGCCAAGTAAATTTTAATAATAAGTTGATGCATATTCTCACTCATCCAGTCGAAGTAGATATAAACAAATTATGAATCAAATTCTGGACAAACTTGTGTAAGTGCGACGTTTTGCCGATGTCTACCGGCTTCTTTTAATAAATGACCTAGTCTGGTTGCCCAATTGGGCTACTTAATTATTGGTCAACTACGAGAGAATAATATAATTCCTTAAGTGTAAATCTCTTCTAGAAGTAAGTGGGCAAGTTGATTTTCTGTTTGGGCAAGTAAAATGTGAAAATGTATGATATTACTTGTCTGAAGGGGCCAGTAGGGGAAAAAGGTAGTTTGGAGGCTTGTTTTTTTACAAAATAGTAAATTCCATGTTGGTTGCTTTTATGCACTTCTCATATTACCTGTAATTTCAAACCATTGGAACAGTGTCAATAATTACAAATAGCTCAGATAACAATTATGTAAATTTAGTGTACATATGGTTGGTAATGCTTTGGGGTCTGCCAGATAATGTTTCGAATAATCCAAGCCTTCGAAGAGTAAACAACTATAGTAGTCAGGTGCTGACGTTCAAAGTAATTTAATTTTGCATTAATATTAAATGTTGATTAATGATTGACTTTGGATTACAGATATATGATCCATTATCATTATGTGTTGTTGTTATCATAGATATTAATTAACCCATTCAGAACTAACTGATTTAGGTACATCATTTTGTTGTCAGTACTTTTACTACTGCTACTGCAGTCAAACCTGTCTAGAAAGATTGCACAAGGGATACAGGAAAATAGGTCTTTAAGAGAAAGTGGTCTTTATAGACAGGTTCATCATTAAACTGCTTCCCAGGTAGTCAAAATGTGTCTTTATAGACAAGGTGTCACTAGAGCATGTTCTACCACCACCATCAGCACCACAACCACAACCAACAACACAAACACCACCACCACCAATCCAATGCCAATTCCACCACCACCACTACCACCACCATCACCACCACTTCCACCACTTCTAACACTACCACCACTACTACTACTACTACTTCAACTATTTCAGCTACTCCTAATATCATCATTCTTGTTATTATCACCAGGTTGTGCACAATTATGGCCATGAGGGTAATGGTGTGACCCTGCACTGGGGGTGTGCACAGGACGCAGCCAAGCTGGTCAGGCGTGCCTTGGACAGTCAGCAGACCCCACCTAGCTCACGCCTGTAGCTACTGGACCAAGCACTTGGAATGGTCAACATCTACAGCCTTAGCAGACCCCACCTAGCTCACGCCTGTAACTGCTGGACCAAGCACTTGGAATGGTCAACATCTACAGCCTTAGCAGACCCCACCTAGCTCACGCCTGTAACTGCTGGACCAAGCACTTGCAATGATCAACATCTACAACCTTAGAAGCGGATGTATCTACAATAAATTCTGCTGTAATCTGCGGAAAGAATGTTCTTTTCATCCATTTATTGTATCACTGAAATTAAAACTATATGTAGTGCATGTATGTTTTTGCTGTTGATGGTATTACTGAAATTACAAATTCTTTTAAATGCATTTTATTTTTTAATCTCAAATATCAAGATTTAAGTGTAACAACTTTACAACATCATGATTTATCAGTCACATTTTACTGGTCCTATGGACTTCCTGTTACGGATGATGAGAGAAAATTGTGTTTATAATTTGCAACTCATTCTGATCCTTCATGTTACAGAGATATATTTTTGCATATCTTTAACTTTTTATTGACTCTACATTACCCATAATATGTATGAACTATCACATCATTGGCCCGTATTCACAAAGGAGGTTTGAACAAACCATGGTTCAAACCGAGGTTTACATCTATGGAATGCCAATTGTAAACTGATGGAGAGAGAATGTAAATTCCTTACTTGTTAACAATGTTGATGGTACACATTCTCTCTCCATCAGTTTACAATTGGCATTCCATAGATGTAAACCGGGGTTTAGACCATGGACTGTACAAACCTCCTTTGTGAATACGGGCCAATATGTATGAACTATCACATCATAGACTCTGTATCTCCTGTTTCATAAACACCAAATTACAAGTTACTAAAACAAGTTAAATCTATTATTGGATAGATGCCTTAGAGAGAACAAAGTGTGATTTCGAAAATAATATCGCTAGTGATATTCGTTTGTCTCGCAATGTATGGTCAACAAGGAATCTAAAAAATCACGACGTTTCGTGCGCCGCTGCAACACTTTGTCAAATGATATAATCTAATGTAAGCAATCATGTTTTATACTCTTCGGGCGGCATATATCACTTGACAAAGTGTTGCAGCGGCGCACGAAACGTCGTGATTTTTTAGATTCCTTGTTGACCATACATTGCGAGACAAACGAATATCACTAGCGATATTATTTTCGATACTATATCCGCAATGAGTAATATATTTACCAAAGTGTGATTTGTTTCTGAAAATAAAATTTGTGAAACAGGCCCCAAATGTTACATTCCAACTTGTTTACAAATTCTGACAGGAAGGATGTACATTTCACCTTGTAAGTTTCCGCTGAACTCACATAATGTTAATGTTAATGTTAATGTTTCATACCTGGCATAACTATATTGTTGATTTCAGGATGGCCTGTTAATTTTCACACCTAGCATAACTGTTGCATAGCTGGCATATAGTGGCCCGTATTCACAAAGGAGGTTTGTACAGACCATGGTTCAAAGCGAGGTTTACATCTATGGAATGCTGATTGTAAACTGATGGAGAGAGAATGTGTACCATCAACATTGTTAACAAGTAAGGAATTTACATTCTCTCCATCAGTTTACAATTGGCATTCCATAGATGTAAACCTCGGTTTGAACCATGGTTTTTACAAACCTCCTTTGTGAATACGGGCCAATATGTTTGTTAATAAGGGAGTTCGCAGTTAGCCAAAAAGCAACGGACGTAACCGGGTTTTCGGAAGATTGTACCAAAATTTACGCTTTACGCGTACGTTTACGGCACAGCCTGTGACGCACGCATTTAAAGTACAGGAGCTCTATGCAGAATTTCCGTGTGCGTGCGTGAATTCTCCTTGTGTTTCATTACGTTTGAAAGACCTGACCAAAAAAAACTCACCTTAATCCTAAAATATTTAAAATTGAATAAATATAACCATTCATTTTAATTTTCAAACTTGAAGCAGGCTAAAAAAAAAAATGTTGAATAAAAATCACATCTTTGCCCGTTTTCAACACTTAAAAGAAAACAGTACACACAAATCTATGTATGGGGCCTTTGCGATTTCAATAAAAGCCCATGTACGAACGTTGACATTTTTGTTAAAATCCGAAAATAAATAGAAAAAATAAATTTAAAAAAATTAGTCTTATGTATATGAGATGTCTATTATGATTAATTCAGAAAAACATTTATGACTTCGAGCCAAATTTCCCGTGAAAACATGTTTCAAATGTGACAATAATTGCACGAAGGTCTATGGGACAACGGGCAATATCGATGTTTTTGGTACAGTGAATTTTCGTCTCAGAAATTGGCGCATGCGCAGTTTGTAACTACAAACTCCCTTATTCCATGACCATTTCATTGACAAGTGGTAGAGTCCTTGGGGGAATTGTAAATCTCATTATATACCTTATTTTTACCTACATTGTAATAAGATACTCAACAGAATTACATATTAGGCGGTGTCACACAGGGGCCAATTATCTAGATAATTTGTAGCATGTCTGTCACTTGTATGTCCCATACGTATGTGAATTATCTAGATAATTGTGTGCAACACCGGCTTTTGATTTGAAAGGAGAAATAATCACGAATGTTGAAATTCTTCTTGGATTGTGATGACAAGTTTTATTGCATTGTGCCATGTTGTGTATGTGTAGTATAAACAACGGATTGCAATTTTATTATAATAATATATTCAGGCACAAAGATTATGAGTTCTATTGATGCTAGTTTGCAACCCAGAGATGAGCAAGTTCTACTACAGTACCACATATTCAACAATACATATATATTATGCAGATGAAATAATATGGAATATCATATTTAGCTAAACAGTTTTCAAAAGCCTTCATTTTCCAGCAGATTTTCATCTTCTTGTGGGAGACTATGGAAAGTAGATACATTTTGGTGTGTATGTATGTACCACTATATTATTCAAGCACTTCTTTGTATGTGTATATTATATTTACTCAGGCTTCAATGTTGTTGAGTTCTACTGATTCTAGTTTGCAACCCAGACTAGAGATGAGATAGTTCCTGGTTAACAACTAGCCTTACTACAGTACCACAAATTACACAATATGCACCATATGATCGAATATGCAGATACAAAATATGGAATATTATTATAATTAGCTGAACAGTTTCTAACGATTATATTTTTCCAGCAGATATTCTCCCTATGGGAGACTACGGAAAGTAGATACATTTTGGTGTACATGTGCGTTCCACTATATTATTCAAGCACTTCGTTGTACGTTAGTATTATATTTACTCAGGCGCCAGTGTTGTTATACTTGGAATTTGAAAATATCTTGATCAGTTTAAATTGGATGAATGTTATACAAAAAGTTCTACCGCATAGATACATTATTGATATAGATAATATGCTTGCATTATCCAATAAAATTGAAAAATAGATTTTGCAATTCCAAAAGAGTAAATAAAGGTTCCCGTAGGCAATGAGATAACTAAAAGAAAAAAGACAGTGGGCACTACGCCAAGTCATGGGATGGGATGTGCCGCTATGTGGACTTTGTGTATGTGGTGTGGCAAGATTGGTAGAGGGTGCGCTTTGCGATCGTCAGATCCGAAGTTCCAGCTCTGTGTAGGCTCACTGCGTTTGTCCTTCAGCAAGATTAAGAATCAATCCAGACAAAAGAATATAAAAATGTAAAAATGAAAAAGCTCTGCAGAGGGTTTCGTTATATCAAAACTCTTTATAAACAGTTTCCTCTGTAGTAGTTTGTGTCGGTGAATCATTAGTACTAAATTGTACCTATTTTAATTTTCAAGTTGTGCAATTTGCTTTTATGAAGTAGTTCGATGGTATGAAATAAATACATAAGTATATTATATTTACTCGGGCTCCAATGAAATTATATTGATCGTATTACTTGTGGTGAAAGTGTTAATTTTATAATGAATTGCAAATGTAAATTTAATTATTGCCAAATATTAAGTCATAACTTAATAATGTATGGGCTGTTGACATTTGGAATCTGTCATAAAATGTTTCTTATTCCAGTACTATGAAATTATGAAATATAAAATTCATATGTGTAAACATTATTAATTGTTTATACTATATTGTTTTATTTTATTTGTTCCCCTTCAATTAATTTATTTTGCCTTGTGATTGGTTGATTCGATTGATTGATTGATTGATTGAATTATTCATTCATTCATTCATTCATTCATACATAGACAGGTTTACCATATTCAGAGAGTTATTTCTCTTACCGCTCCATTTAGATATGAAGCCTTAAGTATTATAAAAGAAACCCCAATGTAGAGTCGGTTATTTATGACTTAAAGGGACTTAGTAACATTGTCCAAATCCTCAAAATAAAATTGTAATTCTAGCGGTTCCTTTATACCTTGTTGTATTCGTATTAACAATAAAATCATGGGACAGCTTTCGGTTTTTCAAATTTCCCTTTCATTACAAAGATATGTATGATTGAAGTATTTAGATAAGAAAATCTCCGGGCGAGATTTTCATCCCTATACAAAGTGAATGCAGTGAGTTGGTGAATATCACCCAATATCACTTTGCATTTTCGCTCATTACTTGGCCATACATTGTCCATTTGACCTGAAATTTTCACACAATACCCTGAGGACATATGAGATAACAACAGTATACATTGCATCAACCATTCATCAGTTTTTGCACATCTCAACAAAGTTACTATATCCCTTTAACGATGGGGAGCTAGAGTAACATCCAAGCGTTACAAAAAGAAACCCAGCAGATTGATAGAACTGAAAATGTGAATGAAATGAGGATGATCGCCTTTGGTGTATATTGATGGTTGACTCGACCATCGTTATTTAAATATTTACAATTTTAGAGTAGAGTGTAAGGATACGTTATTATGATGATTCAAAATATATAGCTTGATAGGCCGATATACTACTAAATTTATCAACATGGGCTGGACTATAAAAAAAGACCCAGTAACCAGCTCAACAAGTGTATCTTTTTTCCGCCATCTGATAAATGAAACTCACACGCACACGCACACACGCACTACAAACAAACACACACAACATACAACAGCTTAGCTATTGAAAACAAACTGATGACAGTCTGTGCCGACAAAATAATGCTATAATAGCGACGAAATATAAAATACAAATATGACAAATGTTTTATTGACCCACCAAATACGTTTACACGCAATAAAACTTGGGGCATAAATACAAAATGTTGCAGTTATGCCAATGGTTATATGAATACTAATCATTTCAAAAAAGGAACATTCACATAAGTAAACAAAAAAAAACACATTATTGATAATGTCAGTTTTAAAGCAATCTTTATAATTATACGATAGGCTACATTATATTCCCTTAAAAACGACCGTATATAAAAATGGAAATTGTTTTTGTTGTTTCTTAAAGGGTACCGCCAGGCATGATACAACCAATCCTTAGTTGTTTTGGTACTATAAATGAATACCAATCATACTCTCATGGGGTCTGATATGTTTCTGTAATTTGAGAACAATGCAATTAATTACTAAGACTTACGGAACCACGGCTATCTAGTGGCCTAGCCCTAGGGAGTGATCGTCTTTTGCAAGCCACATTTCTAAAGTTGCAAGGTTATTGTCTTATATGAAAGAAAATGTCATTTAACAGCTTCCTTGAAAAAAATAGGGCTTGAGATCTCTTTTTCGTGGAGTTATAGACCTCAAAATAATAAACGCGACGTAACGTCCTTAATTGTGCATTACGAGTATTCACTCGTGCAAAATTTCGCTCACGATAGCTGCCGGCGCACTGCGGGGGTTGCTGTGCTTAAACCGCGCACAGATTGTGGTCGAACAACGGCCTAAGCAAATACTAAACAAAATAACAAAATAAACAAATTAACTCATACAAGTGACTACTTGTAATTGTTTTTTTGTTTAACATTGAGACATTTTTTCGTGGCATAGCCTACCTTAAAGGGGTAGTTCAGTTTTGGTAGAGAGGGCGCTGCTCAACACAATTTTTTTGTGAGGTAATGAAAAACTGAGTGTCGAATTTGAAAGAACATGCAATTTTAATGGCAGAATAAACTTTATTTGGTCAAAATCGGTTCAGAAATGGCTGAAATATCAATAAATATATCCGATCGTAATAAATTTGGGCCCCAAATTTATTCGATGATTTTTTTTTTTTAAATACAAAAAATGCTTACACTTTTTCAAAAAATTTCAAAAGCGGTTTTTAAATAGTTGTTGATGATCTCTCTATTTAATCATTTCAACAAAACAACACATGCATAATTTTGTATGAAAAATGGTTAAAACCAATGCCTTTTTAGAGAGCGCCCTCTTGTGTTTTAATGGCTCTTTTTGAATTATAACAGGCTTTTTACTTAGTCGTTTGTAATTTTGTATACTTTTCGAGCATGGTGGAATTATAACTATTAGTTTGTAATGTTACTGTGCAGGTTTTGGTTACTAAAGTTCAGCCTTACCAAAACTGTACTACCCCTTTAACAAATTTCGGTTTCACAATTATTGTATTATACCTTTACAAGAATAAGTACAATATTGTTGTAATATTATGTTAAATCAGTTAAACACATTTATTGGCCGATATATAGTTCGATGAAGGGATGATTTCTACACATTTCCTTTTTCATTCGTAGAATCCAAATTACAGGATTGTTTGATCTGAAAGTTTGTGTGTGTGTTCATTCATCCTCATCCGTCTACTGCACTGTTCAGCGGGCTGTTCAGACGATTTGTAAAAGGCAGACACTCCCTTTAAGCAAAGTTTCAAATTCAATACAACTCCACAGTATATCCTCCTCCTTCCATGCACTACCAGGCACCAAAGCCTCCATATGTTTTGTTTCATTTGATTGTCAGCAAAAATCAAGTCCGACCAGTTACTTTTCCGGATTTTGAATTTGTGACTAGTCACTAAAACGGGTATATAACTAATTTAAAGGGTAGTTTGGTTTTGGTATAGAGGGCACTTCAAGAAAATACTTTTTTTGTGAGATAATGAAAAAATGAAAAGACCCATGCACATTTTATTCGATGATTTAAGAAAAATCTTTATAATGCCTACACTTTTTCAAAAATTTACCGAAGAGGTTTTTAAATAGTTGTTGATGATCTATCTATATTGAATCATTATTTGAACAAAACATAACATTCACTATTTGTTATAACAACTACAAATTGTTGAAACGAATACGTTTTTAGAGATAAAAACAGGCTTCTTCCTTAGCCGTTTGTAAGTTGTACTGCCTTTCAGGCATGGTGGAGTTATAATATTAGTCTGTAATGATATCGGTGACGTTTTGGTTACTAAAACTAAGTTTGACCAGAACTGTATACTATCCCTTTAAACACAGAAGAGCAATTGAAATATGTAATAATAATATAACGTATTTTTGTAGCGCCCAATGCATGTAGAACAGCTTCTTTGCGCTAGCCTTATTACCCAGGTAGCAAGCCAACGTTGGATCAACGTTGGAATCTTGCAACTCGTTGGATGTTGAAATCTGGTTGGATATCAACGTTGTTCCAACGTTGGATTAACGTTGGATTATCGCAACTCCTTGGAAGTTGAAATCTGGTTGGATACCAGCGTTGGTCCAACGTTGGAATCTCGCAACTCGTTTGATGTTGAAATCTGGTTGGATACCAACGTTGGTCCAACGTTAGAAACTCGAAACCCATAATACGTTGGAACAACTTGTTATTATACACTGTTGGTCATAAAGTTGGAATATTTTTATTTTGAGATCCAACTTCATTATTTTTCCTGTTTTTTTGCCCTAAAGAATTATTTTAGACTAAGATAATGATTATATAATGTTTCCAAACTACCACTGTACAATAAATGGTTACATGAATTTGCATCAATTAATTTAGCCTTTTGTTTTGTGCTTTGAAAGGCAGGACCTTTGATGATTGGCCCCTTTCCCTCTCCAAAGCGTATGTCCAACAAGTCATCATTATGTGTTATTTCTCAGAGTTGGCTGTACAATTTTCAACCGATATTGGCACAGAG
The DNA here is from genome assembly GCA_037951105.1 of Echinarachnius parma. Lineage (NCBI taxonomy): Eukaryota > Metazoa > Echinodermata > Echinoidea > Clypeasteroida > Echinarachniidae > Echinarachnius > Echinarachnius parma. The sequence goes on from JBAMJV010000426.1 coordinate 214,785, forward strand.
GCTCTCTTGGCCATACTCCGTCCAACGCCATTGGCTACACGCCAAACGATGCTTGTGCTCCACCAGGAAGGGGTGTCAACAAGCAATGTCCACTATTTCGTTGGAACATCGCAGTTTACGGTCTGTAAAATCCTCAGACGTCATCGAGAGGGAGGTCAATTAAAGCTGCATGAATCTCTAGGACGTCCACGATTGACCACCAGGATAAATGATCGCAAATTGCTTAACTTGTGCCGTAGAAACCGGAAATGCCAAAAAAGAGTCTTCGCCGTCTATGAAGAAAACACTATGGAATCAACGCCTTTCGCCAAACTGTACATCAGAGATCGCTCTAACATGGTCACCGAGCAAGACAAACTTCCAAGTGTCCACTCCAAACCATTCAACCGAGATTTACCGGACGTCCCTGGACTAGGGAGCCCAGAAGATTGCTGCCTGGACACTAGTGATATGTCATCTTAACGGGTACGAGCCATAACATCCTTGACCGAACGGATGGAAGACAAAGGGTTCGTCGATTACGTGGCGAGAAGCTCCAAGATTTCTGCATTTACAAAACGACTTGAGGTTGTGACGGCCCAACGGTGGTATGGCTCTTACCCATTAAGATGACATATCACGAGTGTCCAGGCGGCAATCTTCTGGGCTCCCTAGTCCAGGGACGTCCGGTAAATCTTGGTTGTATGGTATGGGGTGGACACTTCGTAGCTGTCTTGCCCGGTGACCATGTTAGAGCGATCTCTGATCTACAGTTTGGCGGAAGGCGTTGATTCTATAGTGTTTTCTTCATATACGGCGAAGGCTCCATTTTGGCATTTCCGGTTTCTACGGCACAGGTTAAGCAATTTGCGATAATCTATCCTGGTGGTCAATCGTGGATGTCCTAGAGATTCCCTTGGCTTTAACTGACCCTTCTCTCGATGACGTCTGAGGATTTTACAGACCGTAACCTGCGAAGTTCCAACGAAATAGTGGACATTGCTTGTTGACGCCCCTTCCAGGTGGTCATCTTGTATATACACATTCTCAACTCCACGGAGAGCATACTAGCCACATGCAACCTTATACAGCGTGGCCCCAAAAAACGGAACGGGGCACTTCCCAAAATATAGTAACAAAATATGTCGATCGGATAGGGTGTCTTTTCGAATGAAAAACGATACCAAGAACAGTCATTTTTGTCGCGTATTTTTTTGTTTTATAGAGCGCTGTGAGTGACACCATGTCAGGTTCCCATTTTTGCCAAGTCGGTGCCTGATAAATCGCACTTACTGCCCGTCATAGCACCGAACAACTATGCCCATTCTCTCGGCACACAGCTGAATGCACACTAACGATGGCGCGCGTATTGCTCGTTGTTCGGTGCTATGACGGGCAGTAAGTGCGATTTATCAGGCACCGACTTGGTAAAAATTGACAAAAATGGGAACCCGACATGGTGTCACTTAAAGCGCCAACAAAAACTACACTACCAAAATGACTGTTTATTGGAAAATACACCCTATCCGATGGACATAATAATGTTGTTACTTTATTTTGGGAAGTGCCCTGTTCCGTGTTTGGGGGGCCACCCTGTAAATTATGCATCAGGCCAATTTTGTCCAGACCAGATATCATTTATACACATGGATAGAGAGCACGCAGCAATGTGGATTACATGAATTGCTGAAGGAAATGTCCCGTGATAAGAAGTCAAGCTCAATATCCGATCGTGCCACAACACCGCCACATCGACGGGTGATGTCAACAATGTATACCATTTCCCGCGGGTCTCAGTGAAGCTATTTGGTCTTTGACGTTTGACCAGCCTCTCTTGATCGAGTCATGTCGTGTAATGGCTGCAAATAGTTACCAGAATACTTCTTGTCTCCACCCGTCGATGAACGCCTACTAATGGGCGTTGCCGCTTCGGTAGACATAGGTGATGACGGTGACGATAATGAAGTCGAAGGTGATATCGAAAGGTTTGGGAAAGTGTGTCGTCTGCTTGGGATATTTTCCTCTCGCATCGTTGTTGTTTTCGAGATGCCACCTCTTCCTCCTCTTCCATCTCCTCCTCCTCTTCCATCTCCTCCTCCTTCTCCTCCTCCCCATCTTCCTCTTGCCGCATCCCCTTCCCTCGTTGAACATTCTATTTTCTCATTTTCGTTTGACGCAGACGAGGCGGACGTTGACTCGGCGTGCCAGCGCTGCAGCTCGTCGAGGTCCATCAGCTTAGGCTCGCGTTTAAGGATTCCCGGAGGCATCGCCGCGAACTCCCTGCGAGCCTTCACCGCCGCGAGGTGGAAGCTCGCGCTAGAACTAGCTCGGTTACCGTCGCCAATCGCCACAGACGTCCCGCCGCCGCTACAGTCCGTCCGCCGGATTGCGCCGAGCGATTGGTGCAGCTCCCAAACGTCATGTTTGTGCTGGCGAAGAAACTCGCGCTGCGACGTCCTGAGAGCGTCGACGCGCCGCTGGTACTCCGTCTCTGTCCTGGTGTGGCTGGCGCTGAAAAAGACGTCCGACTCGCGCGACTGCCGACGCTTTTTCTTTTTGTAATTCGATCCTTGGTTCGTCCAAGCCATTGTCTCTTATCGATGACAGGCAATAAAATGAAATGATAACGTTTTGCTATTTCACAAAACAATCAAAAGTCGAAGTCAGACACTTTGTTGCCACTTTCTTGTCACGATTTTAAATTCCCCAGTTTGATATTCCAAAATATACAAAGAATAGTAAGAGGCATAATTTGGCGCACATGAAAACAAATTAAGAAAGCAACTTCGTCAATGTATTGGTTGCTTCTTAAGTTCAGTTTTCAAACAATATACAATTACTTCAAAACGTCAAAGGCCTCTTTCATTCGTGTTCGTCAAGCTTTAAAAACAAAATTACAAAATCACAGAAATTAATGCCATTGAAGATTTTGAAAAACGCGAGTAGGAACAACTTATATATCAAAACTTTCACGACGATGCAATTTTGAATCTTCCGTAAATCGTGCCGTATAACGGATGCAGTTCTGAAGATAGATTTCATCATGAAGACTGGTTGCTATTATGGTTATAAAGCATAGTCAATTACTATTATAGTCAACAAACGCTGCAACACATTTCTTTTCGTCAGATTTCCGATAATGACGGATTAATATGAAGAGATTTTTGTGATTGCCAGCTGCATCATGAAACAGTTTGAATATGCATACGAAAAACAGTATGACTTGTAAATTTCTGGTTAGAAATACAGTGAGAACAAATTATCCTGTGAGACCGAATCATGCATATCGGATGTCCTTCATTGGTAGAATGTGGAAACCTTGTAACTGTTGCCACAATTGTATTTGGAACTGTGTATCCTTCATGGTAACTTGGAACAAAAATAAAAACTCTATAGCGATTTAATTAGTACATGCAGCAGCAGCGGTTTCTGGACGGCCGAAGAATGAAAAGTTGTTTGGTCAGAACTTGTTAGTGGTGGTCTTTTTACAAATCGAAAGTCTATTTGATTTGAAGTAATCCTTGTTTCTGTGCTCCTCCGCATTGTTTCGATTCACCGTTCTATGTGTCGATGTGATTTTCACTCGTCAACAGAAACCTCTAAACTGATCAAACATCTCCCGTATAGATCGGTTCCAGGGCGGTGCAAGGGGAGGGCTTTCGAGTACCCCCCCCCCCCCCCCCCCCATTCCATATAAGAAGTTTTGTCCCCTATAGCATTAAGTCATGAGGATGGGGGTTTGTATGTTGTTCTTTTATGTTTTGGTGGTTATAATCCATTTTCTTCCCCAACACGAGGCCCCCGCTTGCGCCGCCCCCCCCCCCCCCCCGTATTTAGTCATGGAATTTTGATGGTTATTTTTCTTGTAAGTCGGAAGTTGTCCCCCAACACATGGCCCCCTTTTTGTCGTCCCATTCCTCTTAACTAGTCGCGATTAGTTTTATTTTATTTTTTGTTTCCAAACATGGACACATGCAGCTATCCTGCTTGTCCCCTGCCCCCCCCCCCCTCCCCCCCCCCCCGGCCCCACACAGACACACACACTTTTGAAAGTCTGGTGACGCCACTGACAGTCGGACCTGCATTCTTGAACACAATGGCGTATACGTTATAGTCGTCAAACACGACAGTGTATAAAGGTGACCATCTAAAAGGAAGCTAGAAAAGTGGCCACTTGTAGACAGGTGCCCCAAAACATCGTTTGTTTGTTTTTTCTCTGAAGAGGATCACTTGTAGGCAGGTTGGCTATTATATACAGGTGACCACTAAGATAAATTCGACTGAATCACATGATGAAACCTACACTCTAAAAAACACCCGGGTCAGACTGACCCAGAAAAGAGTCCGTTGGGGCCACACTCCATTCCGGGTCAAAAAATGACTCGGAATGGGGTCAGATGTGACCCCATTCCGGGTCTTCAATCGTGACCCTATTCCGAGTCATTTTTTGACCCTGAACGGAGTGTGGCCCCAACGGACTCTTTTCCGGGTCAATTCTGACCCGGGTGTTTTTAGAGTGTACGTGCACAGATGATTGATGTAATCCCTTGAAACAGCTGTAAATAATTATATTGGTGCGATGTTTCTTTATTTTCAAAATTCATTTATATAATGGATATGTGACTGGTTTTCTGGATCAATTTATAAAGAAGTAATAATTTCCAATATACGTAAGTCATGGCGATATACATAACCCAGGGGCGTCGATCACGGGGGGGATGGGGGGATATATCCCCCCCCCCAATATTTCAGGTGGGGGGGGGGGGATGGCCTGTATTATCATCCCCCCCCCCCCAATATTTGGGGTTCAAAAATATATTAAAAACATTAAAATTAAGGAGCATTGCCCCCTCTCATGAATGGAGTTGTTACTATAGTCTTCTTTAAACCACTTTTTGATAATGCTAAACTGCCCAAATCCAAAATCTTCCGGGGCGCAACACCCAGTACTAGCCCAGTACTCATTAATAGTTTTATTCAGGACTTCTTTCTTGGCAAACTTTCAGGCGATCCTGGCAAACTGTGCGTTTGCGCTTCTATCACTAAAATTGAGCTAACTATTCAATAGTTAATTGTATTTCTGGATATTACAAATCCCAAAGCTTCCGGGGGCTTCGCCCCCTGGACCCCCAATAAGCTTTCCAATGTGGGTATCCCTTCACTTATCAGGGTTCCATCAGGATGATTGAAATCGACAGTATGTATCTATCAGGCTAAACTTCATCCATATTTGGACAGTGCCCTCTATTTACATATAGACAACATTATTACAAATCCCAAAGCTTCCGGGGGCTCCGCCCCCTGGACCCCCAATAAGCTTTCCAATGTGGGTATCCCTTGACTTATTCTATTCAGGGTTCCATCAGGATGATTGCAATCGACAGTATTTATCTATCAGGCTAAAATTCATCCATACTTGGACAGTGCCCTCTATTTACATATAGACAACATTATTACAAATCCCAAAGCTTCCGGGGGCTTCGCCCACTGGACCCCCAATAAGCTTTCCAATGTGGCTAAAGTTCATATTGGACAAAGCCCAGCTCATAACATGATGCTTGCAATGTGCACTTAATAATCTTCCAATTTCTAAACAGCTGAATTCAAAAGCTTTGCCCCCCCCCCCCCCCCCCCCCCTCAGCCATAAAAACCCGGGCACGCTGCTGGGTTGCTTCGCTCCCTCACCAGAGATGGTCAAAATGAAGAATCATCCCCCCCAATGCCGAGAAGAAATCGACGCCCTTGACATAACCCCTCAACTTTACTAGTATAACTATTGTCGTAGAGCGGGGTGGGGGCACCTGTGTATTTGAGGGCTTTATGGGAGTAGCCCCACGCCCATTGAAGTATGATATTTATGGAAAATGAACCTGAGCCAGAGATAAGTTCAGTTGGTGAGTTTTTTTTAAATAAAATAATCTACGTCTGTTCGCTCCCATTCCGGTAGTATAGGGATATTATTTTGGGAAAATTGAATTGTTAATTTATCGATGAGATGGGAGGCCGAGTAAACCCCCCCCCCCTCCCCCCCCCCCCCCCCCCAAAAAAAATAAATAAATAAATAAATAAATTTAAAATAAAAAAATAATAATAATAAATAAATTTTAAAAAATCATAAATAAAATACAGAATAAAAATACAAAAATAAATAAATTAAATCGGGGGCTCGTACGCCTATAGCTATGCATGGAGAGGGTCACGTCATTCAATGTTCTTGTATGATTTTTCAAAAGCTCCTAAGTTTGTTTTGTGACTTGGACTTTGTTCACCTCCCCCATATTATAGCAGTTTGTTTTCTTTGATTTGGAATAACTATATACTGTATCGAATCCATTTCTATCTTTCTTTGTTTTGCTTTACTCGTAGATCAGAAAATTTAGTTTGAATTTACGGACAGAATAAGACACATGAATTTTAGATGACGTTTTCTTACACAAGTTTTGTCCTCTTTCGACAAGTCAGAGCTTTGATTTTACAATTTTTCTTGTTTTATCAATGTAGAAATTTACGATTTAATGTGAAAAAATCCAGGGGATGATTTCAACCGTGTATGACAAGCGCTAGCACAATCCATTTCGCTCATTACTGTCTCGGTCATAACACAACATGGATTGCTCACTAATATTATATCACTCATGGGACATATCAGATAAACATTTTGATAAACCCTCTCTCCCAGGTCGAAATTCCCATAGAACCAAGACCCATAGGATTCCCATATAGACCCATAGGCCTAATGGTTTCTAAGAGATCCTATGGGTTTCAATAGGGAAAGTGGAACATGGGTTTCTATGAGTCCTATGGGTTTATATGGGTGTGGGTTTCTATGGGTCCTATGGGTTTCTATTTTATGGGTTTATGTTGGTCCCATAGAAACCCATAGAAACCCATAGGATATTCCTATGGGTTTCCTATGGGTTTCTATGGGTTTCTATGGGAAATTCGACTTGGGCTGTCAGCAACATTGGATAGGCCCTTGGGCCCTTATATCATGTCATTATGTTTGCTAGACTAGCTACTGCAGCTATGTAGGCTAAAATTCCTTATCCCAAAATATGCAGTAGTTTTAGGTGCCCCCCCCCCCCCCCCCCCCCCCTACTCTCTAACCCGGAAAGCAAATCCTCCACCGGCGGTGTCCTCCAACAATTCTTTGCCCCCTATTATACATTCTGTACTTGCATCATAAAAAATAGATGCCCTGATGGCCTCCCGAAGGCTTGCATCAAAATTAGAAGGTGTCTATAGTCGGGTCAACACACAATTATCTAGATAATTCACTTACGTATAATTGTCAAGACATGCTACAAATTATCTAGATAATTTCTCCAGTGTGAGTACCGTATACGCACAAAGTCAAAGACACCTTTTTTGGTCCTGGGGAATCCCCTTATTATACCCCGCGCGATACGCCATGGCAAAGACACTACAAGGGGAAGACTGGACACTGCGCCGGTTTTGTACAGCGATCAATGAAACGCTGAATTTCGTACATGGGGAAGGGCGCCCCTAGCGTTGGGTAGGTTAACTTCTTGTTGTTTTCGCGCGTAGCCATTGAAAACACAATAGGGAACTGGTAGTGAAGTATCAAATCCTTCTTATTTTTGCTTTTTTATCTCAAAATGTACGTACACCAAATATTAAAAGGAGTTTGTTTCTAAGTTTGTCTGTTTACAGGTGAAAATTTCCAAGAAATATTTAATAGTAGACATGCAGAATCAACATTCACGTACAAGTTTCTTTGCTTGCTGTTAAAAAAGAACTCATGTACATCATCAGGATTGTTGATGTTACCTGTGTCACGTCATGGTTTGAAATCAAAATAGTAACATTTATTTGAATACCTCTTTTCTCTTTATAATATGAAGAATTGTTGTTAACAAGAGTGTCACATCCGAAACACAAGCATTTTGTTAACTGTCATATCGGAAATGCGATGACTCAAAAAATCCAAGTCGAGTTAAAGTCATGCAGGAAATCTGGTTCCTCTTTTCACTTTCTTCTCCAAATTCGGAGATTAAAACATAATGTTCACTTCTCATTTTCTATGCAAAAAACTACAGAAAAAAAAAGAAAGAAAAATATGCAGGATTTGAAAATTGTCATCTTTAATTGTTATACTTCTAGTAATCTAAATCCTGATATCCACATGGACAGGAGTTAATTTCATTAATTTTTTGTCCCTAGTTTGATTTATAACATTTTCACATAAAATTTCATATTTCATATTTATGTATCCATGGTGAATAAAATGTTATAAATCAACATTCTACCTATTCATTTACGAATTATACACGACGTTAAGATATTTAAAAAGGAAATAATGAAGCTAACCATACTAGATTTATAATTAATGTGCATATTAGCTGTTCAATGATTTTTATACTCATGTACTTATGCCTTTTGGTTTCCTCGTTCATTCTGATTAATATTTGTAAATTATTATTACCCCTATCTTTGTAAATATGTTTTTTTCTGTTTTTTTTACCTGTTTGTAATGTATATTTTGTATTATTTTATGTATCTTATGTATTTCTGTATTCTTATGTTTCACGACCCTGCTGAAAAACAGCTTGTAGCTGAAAGCGGGCATTTTATTATTGTATATACCGTGATTAAATAAAATAAACAAACAAACAAACAATAAATGGTCATGTGTCATGAACTCGCCTCCCAAATAGGGTGGCACCGTTACATTTTGGGATTTTTTGCAAACATTTTCTTAATTTGTTTCAAAACTACAAAACCTTTCCTAACAAATTTGGTATCATTTTAAAGAACTACCAGAATGCTATCTGTATGCAAAGTTTCAAAGGTACACCTCTTTCCAAAATGGAGATACAGCTATTTTCGACCTGCTCGCCATTGTTCCCTATTGTGTTTTCAATGGCTACGCGCGAAAACAACAAGAAGTTAACCTACCCAACGCTAGGGGCGCCCTTCCCCATGTACGAAATTCAGCGTTACACAAAATCCACGAAGTGTCCAGTCTTCCCCTTGTAGTGTCTTTGGCCATGGCCAATGGCGTTTCCGCATCTGAATCGAATGTACACAATAGTGCCGTGTATTCGAATACAACATGCATGTCGCCATTCCTATGCAATGCTAATGCTACACGATCGAACGGCCGTTTTATAATCATCTGACGTCATTGACTGCGCTATATTATCAATAATATGCATGTTTGTGTCATCTGGAATTGGATATTTTAACTACTGTAATAGTACAATCGTACATGTAGGCTGCATAATACGTTCCTCTACAAATCAAGAAGTAAAGATTTCTGGAAAATGAAGCACGACAAGCACAAAGCCAAGAGAAGTGCAAGGTATAAAAAACAACATGGAGTCGGACTCGCTAACAGTAACACTACCAGCAGCAGGCGTGATTCGAATTCTAAAGACAAAAACCCGAAGGCACATAATGGAGGAAAAACACAGAATGATGGCAACGAGTCGACAAGGAAGACACCAACCTCTCAACCTGAACAAATAATCACTGAAATGCAGGGACTTGGAACAGAGTTGGATAAGTCACGGGTAAGTATTTACTAAACTTAAAGTTAAACTAAAGCTAAGTTGAACTGGATTGATAATAGATCGACAAATCTATCGCTTTCATGGCCTTTTTGACATTATTATTGTTATTTTCACTGTCGGCAATCGACAAATCTATCGCTTTCATGGCCTTTTGGCATAATCGTGTATTAGGCCCCACCACTGCTATACTGTATGCATATAACCTAACCATAACCATAACTAAACCCTAACCCACATCTACTAGTAAATAGGTCCAGTGAACTGGACCATTTACACGCAACATATAGAAACTCGTGTATGCATCATGTACCTGCCCGACATTATCGGTGTCAACTCATTCATTCCACATTCATGAAACATCGTATACAGACACTGCTGTACACCACATCTACTAGTAAATAGGTCCAGTGAACTGGACCATTTACACGCAACATATAGGAACTCGTGTATGCATCATGTACCTGCCCGACATTATCGGTGTCAACTCATTCATTCCACATTCATGAAACATTGTATACAGACACTGCTGTACACGACATATTAAGTCGTGTTTTCATTTAGCATTCGCTGCATTGCAATGGTTAAATTACTTACAAATGTTAATGTCTTTTCGTCAGTTGTTGACTCCTACCCGAAGCTCGGCCATCTTTGAAGAAGTGAAGCTACGACGCGCCCGCCGCGCCCGCATACGGTGATCATAAGCTAGCCGTATAGTAAACAAGCTGCACTGGGGAACAATAGCACGCACGGACGTGCTTAGCCTTAACACAAGCCGTATACTCTTTTTTCTGAAAGAGGGCGCTAAACACGTACACATATTAAAATCTGCGCAACATTTTTAGAAACCACGGAGTAGATCAAAACAAATAAAAAACATCTGGAAAGAAGAATAATGAACCTTTTTTGGCGTCATGTATCTAGCAAGCGCTAGTAACGTTCCTGTGCGATTCTTGTCAATAGATGGCTCACTGTTTTTATGTACATTTTTAATTCAGTGTACATGTGGAACACGATTCGGGGTGTGCTGGAACTTACTCATTTTTTTCCAGAGAAAAAGAGCTCAAATGCCAGGAAAGTGAAGAGAAAGGACAACAAAAATAGCATATTTGGTATGTATAGTAGTTTAACTTTATTAATTTCTACAACATTCACCACCAACACCACTGTCAAAACCAAAATAGCAACACAAACTTGTTGCACGGGCTTGAACATGTTGTAAAATAAGGCGCACGTATGACCAATGCTAATTGACCTATGTGTGCTGTACACGACATATTAAGTCGTGTTTTCATTTAGCATTCGCTGCATTGCAATGGTTAAATTACTTACAAATGTTAATGTCTTTTCGTCAGTTGTTGACTCCTACCCGAAGCTCGGCCATCTTTGAAGAAGTGAAGCTACGACGCGCCCGCCGCGCCCGCCGCGCCCGCATACGGTGATCATAAGCTAACCGTATAGTAAACAAGCTGCACTGGGGAACAATAGCACGCACGGACGTGCTTAGCCTTAACACAAGCCGTATACTCTTTTTTCTGAAAGAGGGCGCTAAACACGTACACATATTAAAATCTGCGCAACATTTTTAGAAACCACGGAGTAGATCAAAACAAATAAAAAACATCTGGAAAGAAGAATAATGAACCTTTTTTGGCGTCATGTATCTAGCAAGCGCTAGTAACGTTCCTGTGCGATTCTTGTCAATAGATGGCTCACTGTTTGTATGTACATTTTTAATTCAGTGTACATGTGGAACACGATTCGGGGTGTGCTGGAACTTACTAATTTTTTTCCAGAGAAAAAGAGCTCAAATGCCAGGAAAGTGAAGAGAAAGGACAACAAAAATAGCATATTTGGTATGTATAGTAGTTTAACTTTATTAATTTCTACAACATTCACCACCAACACCACTGTCAAAACCAAAATAGCAACACAAACTTGTTGCACGGGCTTGAACATATTGTAAAATAAGGCGCACGTATGACCAATGCTAATTGACCTATGTGTGCCCTAACCCAAACCCTAACCCTAACCCTAATTTGGTGGCTATAGGTCAGATTAATGGCTATAGGTCAGATTAATGGCTATAGGTCAGATTTAGTGGCTATAGGTCAGATTTAGTGGCTATAGTTGGCTACATAAGTGTATACAGTATAGCAGTGGTGGGGCCTAATACAAGATATTGCCGGCCTTTTTGACATTATTATTGTTATTTTCACTGTCGGCAAGCTAGAATGCCGACAGTGAAAATAACAATAATAATGTCAAAAAGGCCATGAAAGCGATAGATTTGTCGATCTAGATTGATAATTGAGACTTGAGTCAGTGCAACCAAGCAAAAGTTCAAGCCAGGCGGCAGGCCAGTAACATTTTACAAATAACAAATATTACTAGTCAAATACAAAGGAAAATAGTGAAATAGGTCCTTCGACTTTGTCTTTTGAGTTTGACACTTTTGAGGTAACTGACAAAAATGTAAGTGTGGAGCCCTGCATTATGCAATAAAAGTATAAAACTGATTTTAAACTGAACTTTTAGCAGATGTATTACTATGAGTATGAGTAGTTACGTACTGACACTACGGTCACCAAATAATTATAAGTTATTTAACTGACAGTGTCACTGTGTCAGTAACACTAACACTACAGCTCACACAGCTACAGATGGGACAGTGCATTAAAAGTGGGGACAGGTTTGTGTTTATTTCAATTCTCTCTAGATCTAAATAAAATCTAATGCCTTTAATGGCATTCTCTACTTCTTAAGACTACTAAAACAGGACCACGACTTGGCCTGCATGACTAAAAGAACTGATGCTCTATGCAAACGTTATTCTCAACTAATGTCTTTGTCATTCATTATTTTGATGAGCCTGTACTGTAGCGTCATTGGAGGGCTTGTCAGAACATACATTGTTAAACTACATTGAAGTATGTTACTGTTAGATCAAGTAAATATTATTTTGCAATAAGCATTCATGTATTTACTATTAACGGTTACCCACGCCGTTTTGTACACAACACCAAGAAGAGAACGACAGAACCCAAGGATCAGAAGGAATACAAGACTTTCACAGTCTTGCCGTACATTGATGGGGTCTCCCAGCAAATTAGGCGCCGCCTAGAGAGCCATGGCATCCGAACGGTCTTCAGATCAGATACTACCCTACGCCAGCAACTAACAGGCCCCAAGGATCCAATTCCTCAACACAGACGGGACAGCATTGTGTACAACATCCCCTGCAAAGGATGTGATAGATCCTATATCGGAGAGACTGCCCGACCGATATCAGAAAGAATCACCGAGCATAAGAGGGACGTCAGGCTACGCCGAACTGACAACTCATCCGTAGCCGAACATGCTTGGGACAACCAGCATCAGCCAGACTGGGACGGGGTTCGCTGCCTTTCCCAAGAACGGCATTGGTACACACGTAGGGTAAAAGAAGCTATACAGATCCGTCTCAATCCCAGTAATTTCAATAGAGACAACGGGATGGATATACCCGAATTTTGGATGCGTACAATACGCCGCCATGACACCCCCCGACCAGCCGGCCCGCAACGGTTGATTCCAGCCAGTATCGAGCCAGCGGTCCGTTGATTGGTAGAGCTCGCTATTGTTCCCGCCTAGCAAGCAAGCCGAGCCAGCGCCTCGCTGATTGGTTTAGCACCCGTGTACACCGGCCAGTAGAATTTGCCCGTTATGGACCAATTAGGAACAACTCGCTCATGCGAGATAACGCGGTTTGGAGCCGCATGAGAGCATAAATAGGAGTGTTTTACGTTACTTTATATCACTTGACAAAGTATTGCAGCAGCATACAAAACGTCGTGATCTTTCAGATTCCATGTTGACTAAGCCTGGGTCGGAACGGACGGAATACCGGAATCCGTCCGGTGTGTGCGTGTTCCGGTTTTGTTTTCTCCATTCCGGTATTCCGATGAAACAATGTAATACATAGAAAATAGTCTTTTTCTGAATATCTTAATAATATCACGTATGTTTTATTCAATCTTACCAAATACCAATCGTAAATGAGAGGGTCTTGGACAGTTTCGTGAAGCATTGACATTGTTCATTGTTTTCCGTGAATGGCGATTCTCGTACTCTATCTATACTGTACTAGTTTCGCATAGAGCTGAATACTGTACAAGTCTGTGGGTTACGTATTGTCTGTATTGCGCTCTGTATCTGAAGCTACTGCTATAGACCATGTAGACGGAATCGCAGCCCGCGACGCCGCTGAAAGGCACATGCAAACATATGGGTGATTGACTCAAGCGCGAAAGTCAAGAGTATTGATATTAGAGCGCAGGAAGAAAGCGTACGATGAATACGTTCAAAATTCCAAGTGCATGTACGCGAGCGACTTTCAATAAGCGGTTGAACAAAGCCAGCAGGTGCAAATCAGTTTGCGATCGTTGCCAATTTCTGGGCTGCGATAATATATACCATGTAGTATGCGTATCATACACGTACACCATTCGCAAATTGGCAACGTGGGTGGGTGCTAGCTTCAGTTCATCGGAGGTTCGAGCGAGATAGAAAATGTCCTAGATATAATCGGCGCATTTTTTTGCTGTTTTTGCAGGTATTTGTTCTCGTATTTGTTTTAAAAGCCAACCAAACATGTAAGTAAAATAAGAGATAGTCTAGAATGGGTGCGGTCGTAATAATCTTGCATTTTCGTTCCTTTTCGGCACTTTTTAAGAGTGCGGCTTGCGGGGTCAGGGCAGTTGAGTTGGCCGGTCTCGCGGCGCGGGGCCTGCCTGCGCTGCCGAAGCTGTGGCGGACCTTCTGGTGCGTGTTCGTTCCGTGTCATTCATTGGCAGGTTGTTTTTTTTTATCGGAACACCGGATTCCGACCAGCACAACACCGGCGGATTCCGGAACAAAAAAATTCCGACATGACTCAGGCTTAATGTTGACCATACATTGCGAGACAAACGAATATCACTAGCGATATTATTTCCGATATTATATACAGTTTGTTTGTAAGTAGTTATTGATTTTAAATGTGTAACTAGGGAAACAGACATTTGTTGGGCTTCTGCCTTTTTTGTTTTCCTTTGGCTGTTTTTTTATATTGTCAATAAACTGAATAAATAAAAAGGCATGTCATATATATGAGACATTGCAAGTAAAATTGCCAAGTTCAGGTAAGACATACAGCATTTCTATACTGTTCCATGGACCCTAATTTCCAATAAATGATCAAGCAATCTACCAACAAAATTAAATTACTTAAAAGCCCCCTTCACTTACATCTCAATTTTTTGAAGGAATGGGACAAATTAGATGGCTTTTGGCTTTGTAGTCAAAATTAATCAGACTAGAGTATACAACTTGTAAATATTACATGAATTTTTAATATCATTTTGCAGTCATTTTCTCGGCGGAAAGTAGAATGCAACTGGGCCAGATACGAGGACTTCACTGTTGAGGAGAGTGAGGACAAGCCGACTGGGCCAAGAGGAGCAAACTTTGCAGCACTCATTGCTCAATCAGGCAAGTATTTAACAAAATGTTAAAAAATAACTTAATGATAAATTTTATCGGGAGGGGTGGCATTGAAGAACATAATTTCCATGAAATTCACAAACATTTCTGAGACCAGGCCCCCCCCCCCCCCCCCCCCCCCGTTGCAGAAATAGATACAATCAATTGTAAGTTACAATTAATTCATTTTGAGTCCAAAACTTTGCACATTTCCAATCAGAAGATTTGCGCATTTAGTCACATGATCTGACTTAAAATTTATTGCAACTTTACAATCGCCCAGGACGTCATGTATGTATATATGCGCAAAATATGAATATGTGCAAGTATAGTAATAGTATACTGATATATTAATGTTTTTTTAAAGGGGTGGGGCATTGTCGCTATACAGTTCAAAAACAAAAACATTGGCATTGCTAGGCCATATTACTTAAAGGATTTATGACTAATGATTTTTCACCACCAAATTTATCAGTTTTGCATTTTTTCCTAGATAGCAATGTTAACTAGGTAGTACTTTTATCTTTCCTTTTAAATATTTATGGGGCGGTATGATTGCCTTCTCAACTACTTGCTCTGAAAATGCTGGCTTGTCAGACATTGTTTGAAGTTTGAAGTCCAAGCTTGTATATTTTGGAACAATACAATACACACAAATGCTTTAGAGCTTTAACATCCCTGGAACTAAGTGTTAAGAGCCATTACCCATGGCAATGAATGGCAGTAATGTCACACTGTGGTACTGTAAGCCTTTTCTCTTGAAATTAAAAGAAACAATTCATGGTGTTTTCTTGCCTTATGCAGGAGGAGCTTCTTCTCAACTTCGACTGAAAGATGAAAAGTGGGACGAGGAGAGCAAACCAAACGACAAAGAGGTATTAACCCATCCCCCCTTAGAATCTTAATATTAATCTAGTATCGACACTAGCACTTGCCCACTTGCCCGCTTGCCCGCTTGCCCGGGTCAAGTAAAAAATTGGTGTCGAGCAAGTAAAATTTCAAAAATTGTCTAGTTTGCTTGCCAGATCGGGCAACTATAGTACTAGTAAATGATTGTTCAACAACTAAATAATTCTCAACTACAAGAGAACAATCTAATTTCATATGTTAATCTCATCTAGAAGTAAGAGGGCAAGAAAGGGTTGATATATGAAAATGGTACCCTAGGTTCATGTGCGCACTGAGTTAAACAAATGGCTGAGGACCATTTAGTTTTCAGGACTGATATTGCCCACAACTAGTTTTACGTTCACTAGTTGTTTGATAAATGCAATGGTTTGTTATTGTCTCCGACTTTTACAATAATAATCATATTTTGATGGTGACATTTTAATTTTAAATGTCATGGATTTTAAATTTATTTTACTTCTTTTCTTCACAAAAATACATTTTATCCTGAATGTCCTGAATTGTACATGTTATTTTACTTATTTTCTTTGTAGTGATGTGTAATAACTCACAAAGGTCTGAACATATTTCTGTAAATCTTACATGATTAACTTTGATTTTGTTTTGTTTTTTCTTAATCATTTGCTCCTGTAAGTCTGAAATTGGTGACATTTTTAAAGTTGATTTTCGGGAAGTTGCAGACTGTCTCCAAGCTGTGCCTCTTCATGAGCGCCTTGGAATACCGGACAAATATTTTGAGGTTTGTTAATTTTGTTTTGAAGAGGAAACATCAAATATATATTATGATATGAATAGGGAAATGTAGATGACATTGACCTTTGGAAGAAATAACATTCTGTTACCGTATATATATAATCTATAACTTTATACAAAATGTTATAACTTATTGAATTGTTTGGGGGTCTTGTATTTGTCAAACAGATTGAAAGATCGAATGAATGATGGGAGCAATGATATCTATTACATTGCACTTTGGACCATTGTACAGCTGTACAATTAGATATTGAGGGATTGAGGAATTAATTTGTAAATTTCCTTAACAAATTTAAATTATAGTGGGCCATTATTTTATGTGAGCATTTTGTCAACATGTTTGATCACAATATATGATTAATTTATTTATGATTTTTTGGTGTTTGGCTTTCATTCATTAAATGACTCACTGTAAATTAAATTTTCTGATTTTCTGTATCAAATAAAGACGGGTCAGCTTGAAGTACTCCACAATTTAGCATTTATATATCACAGATTTCTAATAATGGAATATATTAACTTTTTACTTTTTTACGGGTAGTTGCATATAACTTTATGAAACATTTTCTTTCCAGAAGGGTGTACTAGACCGAATTCAAGCTGACGCTGCTTATCATGCTTCAAGAGTCAAAAGGATTTATGATGAGGAGCTGAAATCAAGGGTAGTTAAGGACAACCATCTTATGACGGCTGTTTCAGGAACGAGAGACTGTAAAATTCAAGGAATGTCAATATCCACCACTAAAGACACAGGAACAATTCAAAGCAAGTCAGACACTAATGATTCAACAAGAAGTGTCCAGATTGAGGCTTGTCCGACACAGAGTAATGATGTGCAAGCGGATGAAATTGAAAAGGACTCAAAGTGCCACGATGCGAGGATCGCATCAGATAATGTTGATGTTTGTAGCAGTCCAGCAGCTGTGCATTGTATGACAACAGATGAGTTAGTAACAGACAAAGACAGGGGTTCATCTAGTTCTGCCACACGAACAACGCATCCTGCAGAGCATACGAAAGGTTGAACCAATGTGACTGTGAATGTACTGTTAATACATTAATGTGTGTGTGTCTGTTTTTTTTTTTTGTATTGTGCGTTGGACTCTTTTTGTCTCTGTGTTTGCGGGTGTGTATTGTGTTTGTGGGTGTGTATTGTGTTTGTTTGTGTGTGTGTGCGTGTTTGTGTGCATGTGTGTGTGTGTGTCTGTCTGTGAGTCTATTTTTGTTTTGTTGTGTGTCTGATTCGTTTTGTCACTCTTTCTCAGTTTTGTAGATGTGTTTCATGTTTGTTTTAACAATCAATAGTTTTCTGCATAATTGACAGTTACAGTGAATGAAGAGTGTTACAATCTTCTGGTATGCTCTTACTGTTAACACTATCTATTTTTTCTCTGTCCAATCTCCAGGTGAAGAAGAGCTTTCAAAACCACAATCGCAAAATGGGGAGGAAGATTTGGAGGACTGGCTGGATGATTTCTTAGAGAAGGACTGAATCATTCAAGCATGTAACTTCAATATAAATAAGAAAATCAGCATTTTACAGATCGAACGCTTTCATCGTCCACTTCCTGGACCGCCTTCATATGCACTGGTAATATGTATGCATGGGTAATGTTTCTTACAAATTCAGCAAAAACTTTCTTTAATGACCACTTTGGGCTCCATTGAATTAACCTCCTATTGTGTAAGGGATTTAAAATATTACAATACATAGAACCTGAACCTGTAAAATTACCTAGCTATATCAGGGACCTTGTTATAACAGAGCTAGTTATAAAGAGGTTCCACCATATTCACAATGACCAATGCAGAATTGCTTTGATCACATCAATATATGAGACAAAGACAAATCAATAGACATGTAGGCCCATATTTATAGAACCACACTAGTTTATCTCCTTGAGTGCCAAGCTCGCATTTTTGCGAGTTACAATACACACAAATGCCATAGAGCATTAAAATCCCTGGCACGTTTAGAGTTAAATCCATTCCAAGTCTAATTTAGATGCTAGGGCTAAGTAGGCAACACAACATGTTCTTAGTAACTAGTGTTATCTGGGTAAGCATTTATTACCTTCAAGGGTAACCCTAGTTAGCAACTTATAGGATCTCTTCTTGCATTCTTATCCCTACATCTAAAAGAGATAATGGAACTATGCTAGCCTGTGTGGTTTTATTAGGGTGGTTAAGGGCCAAAAATATGGGTGTTCACTGCAGTTTGGGGTACGATTGTTTTACTTGGCATGCATACTCCTTGGATCAAAAGAAGAAAATTAATTCAAAGAGACACTCTGTATCTATGCAAATTTGGCTTAATTTCCATAATTTATGCAAATTTATTCATGGTAATGGGATATTCCATTAAATTGGTGTCTTTATTGACATATTTGAAAGAGAACATATTCCTTGGATCAGAAGAAGAAAATTCATTCGAAGAGACACTCTGTATCTATGCCAATTAGGCCTAAATACAGAGTGTCTCTTTGGATAAATCTTCTTCTTTTGATCCAAGAAATGTGATCTCTCAAATATATCAATAAATACACCATTTTTTATAGATATCCCATTCCCATGAATAAATTTGGATAAATTATGGAAATTAGGCCTAATTTGTATAGATACAGAGTGTCTCTTTGAATGAATTTTCTTCTTTTGATCCAATGAATATGTTCTCTTTCAAATATGTCAATAAAGACACCAATTTCATGGAATATCCCATTTCCATGGATAAATTTGCATAAATTATGGAAATTAGGCCAAATTTGCATTGATACAGAGTGTCTCTTTGGACGAATTTTCTTCTTTTGATCCAAGGAGTATGCATGCCAAGTAAAACAATTGAGTGAGATGTGTTCTCTGCATTGCTATTTTGCATTTCCTTACTACTGGTTCTCGTAATTTTAGTACAATTGTATTTATTTCTTTTCAATTTTATAAGAATTGTGTCAATAGTGGTTAACCTCTGCGAAGCTACAGAATGGAAATAGATGATCTAACAACAATTATAAGACACTGAAAAGAATAAGAAAAATGCAGGCAAGCTATGCATTGAGCCATTTTTATGGTCAAACAATTTACAAATATTGTATGTGTGCGCTAAAACAAATAAACTGAAGTCAACATGCAAATTGTCGGGGAACCTTTTAGTGTTCAAAAATTGCAACTTCCAATTAAATGACTCCTCACCTATCAAAGATCGAGTACATGTTATGCCTTAGTATGAATTAGTACTACTCTGTACAGTCCTGCAATGTTATATAATGTATATATTTATATACATAATGTTGTCCATGGATGACATATATGAGCTATAGTGAACTTTAAACATGAAGTATGCAGTGTTTCGCTTGATTTTAATGCAATAATATATATAATGAAAATGCATTTTATTGACTAGAATAAAGTCTAGATAATGCTGAATTACCTGAAACTGTCACTTTAAAGGGTACCACCACCCAAAAATAATAATCTTTTTATAGAAAGGTAACATCTTTAGTATTCCATTCCTTCAATAAGTTCACAAAAATATGTTTTCAGAAAAAAAATATATAATTGGAAAACGCATCACCATTCTCAGCCATGTGGTCATGCGGTCTGAATGCGCAGACTATTATGCGAGCAGAGCCAGCGGCGCTCTGTGCAGAGCGAACGAATCATCCGGGATTCTATTGACGTACGCGTGAATTGTATTGGCGCACTCGCAAATGCCTGGCCCGTGTGGAACCACGAGAACCACGTGGAAATTAATTACTTTGTTTATAAATTACACAACCCTTTGCAAAATGTTGGGTATCTATTTGAAATCACAAAACGGTACCAAAACATATCATAATGTGTTGTCCTTTGCCTGGTGGTCCCCTTTAACATGACTTTGTTCAAATTACAGTATATCATTATCATAAATTGGTAGCAGATGTCTGAAATCTTGGCTTTTGTATCAAAGTTATACACATGTATATATAGAGCTTTCATTGTTATATTATGTTGTAACTCAGGAACTGTAAAGCTTGTGTAGATATGATGGTGGTTAAGTTTGAGAACTGTTGAGGGTATTGTTTCTTCTGCTAGTGATATTCTGGCTGGATTAGATGTGTGTAAAGTATAATTGGATATTGCACCATCAGTACTGAGACCCCAACCTCCCGGGGGGGGGCACTCGAATTATTTTTTGACGGGGATGTCCTCACAGAACTCTGAAATGGGGGTCTGAAGAGCTGACTACAAGCACAAAATATAGGGTCTTTGGAGCTACAAATACCCTGAAACGGGAGTTAAGGGGTCTACGGAGCAGACTAAAACTACAAAATACATAGACTTGGAGCTACCAAAGACCTACGGAAACCCTCAAAAAGGCTCAAATGGTGGTTCAAGGAGCCAAACTAGAAGAGAATAATGAACTTGGCGCTAGTCAAATACATAGCCAAGTCATTCCGGGGGTCTATGGAGCCGAACTAGAAGAAGAATAATGGACTTGGCGCTACTAACTACCTAGCCAAGTCATTCCGGGGGTCTATATGGAGCAGCAATTTTTGAAAATCGGGTATCTTTAGAGCTGCGATCGGGTGTGAAAAAGGGGTTCTTTTAAGCGGCACATACCCGTCTTACATTATTTCACATACAGCAAAGATTTTAAGTTGAACTTAAATTTAGGTTGGACTTTAAGCTATGGAAAGCCATCTGGAGCCTTGGAATTAAAACAATATTAATTCTTCTTGATAATAGAAAATAGATATGCTTTTAAACAAAATTTAAAGTTGTACTTTTTGAAATATTTTAAAAATAATGTATACATTTCACATGAAGAATAACGTCTTTCCACAATTATAATTAGAATTTAAGTTCAACTTATGATCTTTGTGAACCCCCCCCCCCCCCCCCCCCTCCCTGATTTTACTTAGTTCATGGATTTTATTCAAATAACAACAGTTAGCGCAATATTCAATTTCAAATTTTTTTTTTTTTTCAATTTATTTATTAGGCTATTTAGACACCTGGAACTTGATTGCACTAATCCTTTGAAATTGGTCAGTAGTTAGATTTAGTCCATGGACTAAAAAATGTCGAATGACATTTAACACAGGTTTAAATTGAACCCATTTGGGAATGCAGAGAGGCCTTCTGTCGTTCATCAACATTGAAACAAATGCAGTGATTTGTTAGCACTGGAATACTATCTAATATATTTATTGTTTACTTTATAATAAATTGTTTATTTCATGCCCATTAACACTCATTCAGGTTTGTATGTAGGCCTATTTGTCTATCCTTAATTTGAAAGCATACATTTGAATGTAATATAATTTTAGATATCTATGATTCCTATTCGGGACATTTGGACATAATTTGATTTTATTTTATTTATTTTTAAAAATATTAAAAAACACAAACATAGACAATTTGAATATAAAAATATGAATAATATGATTTATTTAAAGGGATAGTTGGATTTCTGTCAAAGAACAGTTTTGGTCAAACTGAATTTTAGTAACCAAAACCTGCACCATTACATTACAAACTAATATTTATAACTCCACCATGCTCGAAAGGAATAAACCATTACAAATGACTAAGTAAAAAGCCTGTTATCATTCAAAAAGAGCCATTAAAACTCAAGAGGGCGCTTTCTAAACACTGATCGGTTTCAACCATTTACAATAAAATATTGTGCATGTGAATTAAAGGGATAGTTGAGTTTTGGTATAGAGGGTGCTATACAAAATAATTTTTTTGTGAGATAATGAAAAACTGAGTGTCATATTCGAAAGAGCATACAATTTTAATGACGGAGTAAACTTTTATATGATCAAAATCGGTTCAGAAATGGCTGAAATATCCACAAACATAACGATTTGTAATAAATATGGGGCCC
Source organism: Echinarachnius parma (assembly GCA_037951105.1). Classification (NCBI taxonomy): domain Eukaryota; kingdom Metazoa; phylum Echinodermata; class Echinoidea; order Clypeasteroida; family Echinarachniidae; genus Echinarachnius; species Echinarachnius parma. Next base: position 237,330 of record JBAMJV010000426.1, read on the forward strand.
CACAATTATTTGACAATTTTGAGCCAGCCATTAAAACATTTTTAAAATGCTTCCTCTTTAAAAAAAAAAATTACAAAATAGGTTTTTAGATAGTTGTTGATTATCTCTCTATATAATCACTATTTCAACAAAACATCACATGCACAGTATTTTATTTAAAATGGTTGAAACCGATGAGTGTTTAGAGAGCGCCCTCTTGAATTTTAACGGCTCTTTTTGAATGATAACAGGGTTTTTACTTAGTCATTTGTAATTTTGTATTCCTTTCGAGCATGGTGGAGTTATAACTATTTGTTTGTAATGTAATGGTGCAGGTTTTGGTTACTAAAATTCAGTTTGACCAAAACTGTACTCTCTTTACCAGAACTCAACTATCCCTTTAACCATGTCATTTGCATGCAATAGAGCAGTTTCTTTTGTTTTTCAATTCATGTAATGGTTATAAACATTAATTTAATTAGATTATTTTCATCACTTGAGTTCTTTTAAAATTTGTGTGTAAAAAATATTTCCCTTGCTCATTTTCATTTATATTGTATACATGTATTTCTGGTCAGTTCCCCTATATCTGAAATAATCTATACAGAAAAGCTACATTGCTTCGGTAATCCCTCTCGCATATCCATAATTGATTTCTTATCTTTCGGGTTTGTGTCTGGTTTATAGTAGCTTCTGCCGATCACAGGAGCTTTCTAGCTCAGTCGGTAAAGCACCAATCTAGCAATTCCGGACATCTTGGGTTAGAATCCTGGGGAAACCCCATTTTCCTTGTTCATTTTCAACTGTAAAAAAATTAAAACGGAAGAAAGTATATTGAGATGAAAAGGTTGTTCCAATTTAGGTGTCGTTGTAATTATTGTATTAACCATATTTTATTTCAATGAGCCTTGAAGTTATTGAGAGTGTATTTGATTGCGTTGTGTCTGTACAGATTCACAAGACTTTTTGTAGAGATTCATGCCCATCATCTATTAGGAGTTAGATATCTGCCTACATTTTAATATGCCAAATAATTTTAAGTTGTGATTGCAAATGCATCCATAACTGTTTAAATCAATACCCCTGACAATTTGGTGATGGAAGGCTTAAGTTTAATTAGTGAGAAAAAATGCTTGTTGTGACGAAAGGATTAAAAAATGCTGCATGTCATTGTGTATGGACAAATTGGTGGGCCTTTTTTGTGTGTGTGTTTTTGTATGGTACTTAAAAAAATGCATGGTGCCTGTTCTGGTAGATTGAATGTACATGCATTGGGCATATGCTGTGTGACTTATGTGATTGAAGGGGTTATATGCAGACATAATTATACATGATTGTACACATTTGAGATAATTGTGATCACACCTGCTGAAAACAAGGACAATTATAAAAGGATACAGTATGTGATAGTTTTGATCATAACTTCAACATATACGATCAGTTATTGGGTCAAATTTGAAAGACGACATTAAGTATTCTGTGGTGGTACATTTAGCCTATTATCTAAAAATGGAATTTTCATTTCGTTTTTTTTCTGCAAATAACTCTTCATTGATTGGATTGGAAATTTGAATTTAGGTGACTTGATTTACAATACATGTATTGAGTGAATGCTTAGTGTGTGATTGGAATTTATTCATATGTGAGTATATGGAGAAAGTGTGTTATACCAAACTAATCATCTTGGTCTTGAATTCTCGAAGGTGGTTTAAATTTACATCCGCACCAAACTGGTGGTCTACTCTAAACCAGAGTTAAACACGGTTAAACCAAACCATGGTTTAAAAGAAAAACCTAATTTCTGAACTTAAGCTCTCAATTGTAGTAGTAATCAGTTGATACATAATATACTAACCTAACTATATAGCAGCGGCGGATCTACGGGGGGGGGGTTTAAACCACTCCCCCCCCCCCCCCCCCCCCCTTAGGCTGCCAAGTGAAAATGTGATGTGCATAGAAAAACGCCATCATGTGTCCAGACTCCAGACCCACACAGTGTCCGCATCGTCATTGGGTCAAACCCCCCCCCCCCCCCCTTAGCAAAAAGCTAGATCCGCCCCTGTATAGATTTGTTCTAACTAGGGGCTGTATGATCGATGTACCATATACACGTAGGGGCAAATGTGAGGTGGGAAAGGGTGACTGATATTGGTACATCTTGAACCCCCCCCCCCCCCCCCCATCCCGAGACGGAGAGAAGAAAATAAAGAACATTATGCCTAACTTATGTATGTAAAAGACTAGTGCACTGCCATGAGAGCCACTTTACTTCCTTGATGAGAGCCAGTCCCCAATTCAATGGAAATGGAGGGGGCACGTACCATAGACAGATAGAGTAACTACATGTATAATGTAGGCCCCCGGAAAAATACAGTACTTAATCTGAATTTTATTTTTGACGCTTGCCCCCTCCCACCTCATTGGAATAATAATTTTGTCTTGGCATGTTGACCCCACTGCCCCCCCCCCCCCCCCCCCCCCCCTCCACAATACTACTGCCACGCCATCGATCGCGACGGGACGATCTCGTCGCGCGCGCGCAATATAAAGTTTGTTGACCTTTCGCCAACATACACGTAGATTGTGTATACTCCGTCTGCTTGCGTTTTGTCAGTTACTGTTGCAATAACATGAAAAGGTTGGGTTATGTTTCGAAAGTTCAGACTGAGAGAGCTGTTTGTGGCTTATTTGTTCGTGTCTGTAGGGAGTATAATTTGGTTGGCGTCAACATGTGGTATGTATCATATTTAACTACATGTTACCCATTAATTTGTCGTGATGATGGTATATTGTGTGCCCACGTATACAGAATGGTGTTAGTAAATGTTACTGACTATAAATTAATTATAGTCTACTTAGATTTGTTCAGAAGTGCAGTACGTGTAATGCTGCATATTATTAGCTAAGTTTTATTAGTGCAGTATGTGGGATGTGTGCCTACGTTTATCTGACTTAAAAAGTGAAAGTGATGATTGCTTTAGTTTTAATTTCATTTTATCGCCAGCCCAATTGGCCTAACATGTTAACAGTACTAACATAAATACATTACATTTACAACAACAACAACAACAATTCTGGCATTATCTACCAATTCCAAGAGGCAAGAAGTGCCAGCGGCATGCAGATGTGCTATACAATTGCATAGAACATCTGTCTTTTGGGTTTTGCGGTGGGCATGGCACTTCTTGGTAGAGAATGCCACAAACAACATTTAAATTAAATGTTTAAAACTATATAGTTTTATAGTCAAGAGGTGCGTCATACAAATGACACCTGCATTATAACAATGAAGTAAAACTAAAAGTAATGCAATTAACCTAGCCGCAGATACAGCATACGGCCTCAAAATGGCTTATGGAACACACACATGAATGGTTAATTTAGCAACATGATTGTCCCAATTATCCATCCAAAATTAATGAATCAAGGAATGAAAATTATAGTAAGTTTAATCCTTGTGAAAAATAAAGACATTGTAATGCAATGATCCTTTATTCTTTCTATTCAAATGATAGGATATCTGCATTGATTTTGTTCAGAAGATTTTATGAGGCAAATAATAAATGTTTTATATTTTGACATTTTGTTCACATTCAGTACAAATGTTCAAATGCAAACAAATGTATTACACATAGAAACTAATGGGTGCCGACAGAAAACATATTGACAAACCAATTTAGTTCCTTGGAACTTTGTATGGTGCTTGAACTTTAATATATCAGGCTGTGGTATATGCAATTTTGTCTTCCCAAAGTAGATTGGGTTCCTTTGGTTTGGTATGGAGGTAGGAAATACACTGGGGCTGAGGGCGATTTAGCCCCCTAACTTGTCAAAATAGCCCCAAGAATTCAGTAGGCAGCCCCGAAAATTACCATCTAGGGTATTGTGTGAAATATTTTGTGACATCCATCAGATTAAAAAAAGTAGTCCCAACAATTTTAACATTGATTATTTCCCTACTGTGTGTCATGAATGACAATGATTTAATTTACAGTTCAATATGTTTCATTTTATATATCTGAATGTTACCAAAATAACATAATTTCTCTTCTATCTTATCTACTACCAAGGACCAGGAGTTGGGTGCATGGAAGGAGGTGACAAAGATTCTCAAGTTGACTATTACATACAGGAGCTGGAGAGAGCTCGCCAAAATGTGAGGAAAACGGAAAAAAAGTTGCAGACAGTGTCTGCGAGACTTAATGAGCATTATCCCAAAGCTGCCGAGTCTATCGAGGAAATATTGGGCATCACCAGTCCACGCATTCCAACGATCTACGCGGTCATGCCGACGTACACACGCCCCGTGCAAAAGGCAGAGCTGACGAGGCTGAGTCAGACCTTCCGTCATCTCAGGAACTTCCACTGGATCATGGTGGAGGATGCGGAGCAAAAGACACCACTAGTCGAGAGTTTCTTGGCCACCTGTGGCCTGCCATACACGCACCTGAACATTAAGACGACTGATGAGTACAAGCTGAAGCCCAATGAGCCGTCTTGGAGGAAGCCACGAGGGGTGGATCAGAGGAACCTGGCCATTGAGTGGATCTTAGACAATGTCCCAGAGGACAGTGAGGGTGTGGTGTACTTTGCAGATGATGACAACACCTACAGCCTGAAGCTGTTTGAAGAGGTGCATATACGTAGTCAATACTAATTTTTATGCCTCCGCAACGAAGTAGCCGGAGGCATTATGTTTTCGGGTTGTCCGTCCGTCCGTCCGTACGTACGTACGTCCGTACGTCCCGTTCTCGTGATCGCGTTATCTCAAGAACCGATAAACGGATTTTCACCAAACTTGGGTCATGTATGTACCTTGGGGGGCCGATGATCTGATTAGATTTTGGGGTCATGAGGTCAAAGGTCAAAGGTCACAGAGCTCATTATATATGCAAAAATAGCTCGTGATCGTGTTATCTCAAGAACGGATTGACGGATTCTGACCAAACTTGGTACATGTATGTATCTTGGGGGGCCGATGATCTGATTAGATTTTGGGGTCATGAGGTCAAAGGTCAAAGGTCACAGAGCTCATATTATATATGCAAAAATAGCTCGTGATCGCGTTATCTCAAGAACGGATTGACGGATTCTGACCAAACTTGGTACATGTATGTTCCTTGGAGAGCCAATGAACTGATTAGATTTTGGGGGTCAAAGGTCACGGTCACTTATAGCTCATAATTGTGATATGTCAAGATCAGACAGAGTACCATCAAAATTGAGTTGACAGAATTAATTCAGTGTACATGTTGATTTGGGCTTGATATAAATCGCGTAATGGCGGAGGCATCATTTTCGACTGCGCGCAGTCGAAGATCCATCTAGTTTCTGTTAAGATTTCATTTATCTCCTATGAAAGATAAACCCAAATTTAAGAAACATTTGAATATCACAAGGGTGGGGAATTTTTACTCTAGCATTTGTGAATCACTTTAGTTTTGTGTATAAATGGGTCAAAATGACTATAAATCATGTTTCTTTTATACTTTTTTTTAATTACACATTGGATAACAAAGGAAATGGAAGAGAAAAGTAAAATGATATTAAGGATTCCAGTGCTCTTTGTACAAATTAATTTACTGTAACTATTCAAATATTCAGCCTATAAATTCTTCAAATTTGTGTTTCCACTCATCGTTAGATGAGATCCACTCAGAGAGTGTCTGTCTGGCCCGTTGGACTCGTCGGTGGTCTTCGCCTTGAGAAACCGATCCTGGATGGCGAGGGGAGAGTAACATCCTGGTACACGTCCTGGGAACCAAACCGCATGTTCGCCCTGGACATGGCAGGCTTTGCAGTCAACCTGCGGCTGGTTAGGCAGAACCCCCACGCAAGGTTCGACATCATGTCCAAGAGGGGCCACGTGGAGACGTCCCTGCTCACACAGCTCAGGGTGCAGTTGAGCGATTTAGAACCAAAAGCCGACATGTGCACAAAGGTATAACGTTTTTACCATATTTTCATTTCCTCTTGAAAATTTTGTTCTGTGCTATGAAAAGGTTTCCAGTAATTAAAAAGATCTTTACATTCATTTTTTCCCCATTGGTAGAGTAAAACAATAATAGGAAGTACTAGCAAACATCTTTCAATACAATGTACAACAAATTCTCGCTTTATGATTCTATTGCTTGTTATGGTGTTCATATATTGGTCAAGGAAAATTAAATAAGACTGTTCACAATTTAAGTGTATCATTTCCAAACCATAAGGAAACATATTATTTATTTTAAAGACTTTGTCATAAACCCTCAATAATTACAATGGCAAAAATTGAATCAAATAATAATAATAATAATATTAATAATTTGAATAAACATCACTCTGCGTTATGATTTGTTTGTTGTATCATCTTTCTGTTGTACATTGTCTCCATTTTTTGTTTTTGTTTCAGGTTTTAGTGTGGCATACAAGGACAGAAAACCCCAAATGGAAGAATGAGGACAAGCTGATTGCTCTAGGGAAACCATCCTTTCCTAGGATGGAGGTGTGAGAGAGGAGACTGGTGTTTATTGTTGGGTGAGAGTGAGAAGGGCATTACACCAATATTTGGCTAAATTGAGTTCTGAATATCATCTTGTAGGTTGTAGCTTTCTCTTTGAGATACCAAATTTTCAGACATTTTTCTTCTTCTAATTTTAGGAATGTTTATAAAGAATAAAAGAGGTCTAAATACATTTTTCTTCTTCTAATTTTAGGAATGTTTTAAATAAAGAATAAAAGAGGTCTAAATTTGGTATCTACAAGGCTCCCAAGCTATAAACATGATTATCTCCAAACAACATAGTGACTTACCGCCCTTCTCTTTCTCAACTGACGATATGATTATAAAATGATACAATGTACTAGTGCTGAGTTATTCCGTTTATTTCAGTTATGTTTAAGCACTGTCTTTAAACGCTTTAAAACAAAGAAAAAATCCACCAAACGTTTAAATATTTGAAAACCATTTTTAAATGTATAAAACATGTTGACTCAGCACTACAATGCACTCATAATTTCAAACTGAAAAGTATTTATTTGCAATTTATATCAAAGAGCTGAATTAATACAGAATATGATGTCAAAATATTTCTAGAGCAATAAACCATACTTTTGTTTTATATTCCATTTATTGTCCCTTTGTCAAAGAGAGAAACCTTTGTTATTCATTTCTAAAAGCAATTTTACTCAGAGCTTTTAACTTTAAAGTATTAAAATCAATCCACAGCGCACCTGATTAATATTTTTCAGGCCTGGGCCGTGTTTATTTTAAGTGAAATCTGTCAAAGGTTTACTTTCAAAATTAGTTCTGTAGTGAAAAGGATACATGTTTCTTAGCAACCATTTTGGGTCAGAACCGTTTTTTTGTTTTTTTAAAACCATTTTTGTTCATTTCATAGAATAAATATTGTCCGTATGTTCTAAATGCATGCATAAACACAACCTAGAACTGTTAGAACAATCATCTTGTTTCTATCTACCCGTAGGTATAATGTCCAATAAAAAATACCAAGAAAATTGCTTCCAATATTTAATTTCACTTAGAAATACACCAGCACAGTATTATTATTATTGCCAGTTGTTCATTAGAAAATGTAAATGTAAATGTATGCTGAATATAGGTTTACAGGAAACTGTCTGTTTTTTTAGACAGGTTACTTCAGCACTAGTCAAAAATACTGTTTTTTTTGGTAATTTCCGACAACTGTGAGGTAATATTACCTAATTCATACCTGAAATGCTTCTTTTGGCAGCTTGTACCAAATTAGTGAAATGTTTAAAATGTTTTTTAGTTTGTACTCTAAAATAGTTTCCTGAAGCATGTTTTCAAGGTTTAGTTCAAGTTCACATGTGGCAAAGTACAGTGAAACCTCATTATAACGAGCAGCTTAGGCCCATTCAATTTACCATGTTATTTTAGATTTCTCGTTAACTTTAAAATAATAAAACACATATAACCTGGACCTGTGAAATTCCCTCGCTATATACTGTACCTCGTTTTTGACAGAGCTCGTTATAAAGAGGTTCCCCTGTTTGTTTATGTTTCAACATCCCTTTTCAGACTTCAACAGTACTCTCCATGAAAAGTATATTATAAGGGCCTATCAAAGGCCTTTTATTCACATCCATGTGAAGTCTTTCTGACTTGCACAATATTTAACCCTAAAACAGAATTAAGTCTGAGAGTCTGGTTAGAGCGATATACGATGGGAAATACATGCCAACAGCTTAATACTCTATTCTATGTTATAATATTTTGCCTTGTTATAATCATGTGCTATTTGCCATTTTATCTTGCCATTTTACCACAACCGTGATCTGTCCAGATGTGGAAATAAAAGTATTATACATGTTACTACATTGCACCCCAAACTTATTTTTAAATTTTCCATCTCCATCAAATAATGTCAGTTCAATACACTTTATTTTTGCTTCCAACAAAACATACATTATTCATACCTTGACTAGTTTTCAGTTCAATACTTATTCTACATGAAGTTTGCAATTGGCTTAATAATTTCTAGTCTAAGAAATGTTACTGATCTCATATTCAAAACGTATTTCAAACTTGCTTTCATGAATCAAAATCTAAGTAAACTACTTACAGTAACTGGAGACATCACTCTTTGATACAATTTCAGTTAATTGATTTTCTTGAATCCTATTTAGATAAGCCACAACAATGATGTAAATTGCTTGGCTGGCCCTGTGTTGAATCTCTTGAAAGGAGTTTAGAAATAAATATTATGCACTTGTAATTGAAAATTGTATTATTCAACTGTTCTTAAAAATCAGCTTCTTATAAATATATTTTGTCTGCATGAAGCAAACAATTTGAATAAATTCACTTTAATCAACATATTACATTTATGTTATTGATATGTTCAGTGGTAATATGTAACATTCAACATCCGGAAAAGCAGGAGTACACTTCGCAGTATTTTTTACATTTCAAAATAAATGACTTTTTACTAAGAAAAATATCTGGTACTGACTGATCTTGTTTTATTGTTGTTCTTTAGAGAATATTAAAACATTATCAAGGTAACTGAGAAGTCGAATTCAGTGTTTTAACTGATCAAGCTTGACCTGAAATATATTAATTAAATTAAAATAAGCAAAGAAAATGGTCTTTGTTGGGAATCAAACATTTTTTCATTGTTCATGTATGTATTTATGTTAATATATTTCTGCATTTGTTTTGCCTCACACAAAGATTCCAGTGGCTTCAAAAGCTCAGGTCTCCGATACAATCTCATTCCATATACTTCTCTATTGAAGCATATGGGAAACTTTTCCAGACGAAGCCCAGTTTATTAATTTATTTTTGAATTTTTAAACGGCTGAATTTCCTTTGATAATATTGACTATTTGACTCTGAACATTTTTCTGCCAGTATACCAACCTACCTTGTTTCGGGCTTGTTTCATTTTTGTAGGGTTGGTAAAATCCCATTAATTTGATTAATCTCCAGCCATCTTTATTAATTTTAAATCGCTGATCCAAATGTTAGAAATACAATTGCGTTGTCAAGTTATTCATTTCATTTTCACAACCATTTCGGGAGCCCTGTATTACAAGAGCCGCTGTATACATTGAAATGTCGCCATCTATCGTCGGAAGGTGGTAGTAATTCATCTGATCCAGCCATGATATAAACACATTTCAACTTTCAAAATTGAATGTCTATCAAAGTTATGTTCACGAGCGTGAAACATGATCCCTTTTTTTTTTAGGAGCGTCACGCGAAAATTAAACGCTGTTTGGATGTTTATTACATGTACAGATTCGATATAATATTTGGCAAAATGATGAAGCTTATCACGGATGACAGCTAGTCTATTTTGGGGTTTTAGTTTGGCACATATCTGGGCCCCCGAATGTAAAGTTGCAATTAATTAACAATACAAACACATGCACAAGAATCACCATTCTCAATCAAAATAATGCATGAAAACCCCCCACCATTAAAATCTTCCTTCAGTCACAAGACTATTGATGGTTTGAATGCCGCACGCCTGATGGTTTCATTTGAAGACCTCCCTGATCTTTGCTTGCGGTTGACAGGTCCCCACCGTGCAGGCTCTTCCGTGTGTATGGGATGCTATTGCATGTGACTCTTCTTCCAAAATCCGTGGAATCAAAACAACCATTTAGGGTTTGTAATCCTTTTCTCTCCGTTGAATCCTATTCTCTGTCTCTCACCGCGAAATAAAATAGCAAATGGATTAAAGGGGGGAAATTGTAAGCCCGAACAATGGCGTGTTTTGGTTATAGAGAGAGATTGGGAGGTTGATAGAAAACCTGGTCGAAGAATGGGCGACAGATTTCAAGACAGGGCGTCTGCGTTTATCATAGCGGCACCACACGACGCAGTATTGTGCCGCACAATCCGTGTTGGCATTATCTAACATTGACCAATACTGTCCTCTTTAATTAGCAAGCCAAATTTCAACAGTTGTATGACAGTATAAAAATGACAGAAAAATACCACGATGATTTGAAAATAGATTTTTAGTGGAATACTAAATAATTATTTTTAGTCATTGAATTCATCTAGTAACTCCTAATTGTATCTCGTGTTTGAGGTTCGCAAATCAAAATATAGTAAATGCGTTTTAGGTTTTAAAAAAATCATCAAATTGATTTAATCAGATTCATGATGCAACAGGGTGATTTTGTTAAACTTGATAACAGATTAAAAATAATCCACGATACATATATAGATTCAGAATAGAAAGGAAATGTGCCTAAGATATACTACAAATTAGCGATTGTGTTTTTTTTTTCTTCTTGCATCATTTGAATATTTTATCACTGTGAACTTTAAATTTTCACCAACTTGATGAACGTAGTATCCTTGTGGTTCATTTAATGTTTTAAGAACTTGAATATGTCGGCAAAGAAGGATATTACCTTTAATGGAAGTATTATTGTGTGGCCTTTTCAAATCAATAATTAAAGCCCTTGATGTATATGACTGGTATTCTTGTATAAGAAAGGGATTTTAATAGACCTCTCTGATTATAGCGGCTAATGCTTGATGTCGTAACCTTGGTGTCTTAATTTAATGCTCTTGGGCGAGTAATCTAGTCAGCTTCATACCGCATTCTATGTCGGCGGTTTTAAACAATAATCTTTAAGATTGTGTTGCATTTGAAACTTGCATTTCGATTATCTTGATCGAATCTGACAAACTTCTCACAAAAACTTGTATTTACTATTCTACTAGCCTATGACGCCTATGCCCCACAATGCTTTCACGCTAAATGACGCCGACGCTCATTGCAGGCTATTTAGAATTACCAGTTTATGTGCTGGTCCCGTGATCATGATTACCAGCATTCAGAGCCAAACCCAACTAATTTTGCTAACTCAACCTCAAACCTTTCACTTTATGAAGCGGCGTTTATCTTACTTTGTAAGATATTGCTAGTGTAGAAGTCGGATAAAATAGTCGGGGGAGGATTGGGGGCACGGACTGACAAAGATGTTAATGATGAGAGGCAACTTGCCATGCAGTGAGGGGGGGGGGGGGGGGGGGATGTAACAGGGATAAGACAGTGTCCAAGTGTCCAGGGCATAATTAACTCAGTGGATGTCTGTCCAAATCACTCCATTAATGCGTGTGTTGAGTGTTTGTCACGTGTAAAAGTAATGTTCCGTGGCATAATTAGTTCATTTTTTATTTATTCAAGTTAATTTTATTGAATTAACACACACGAACTTTTACGTTCATGAATTACGTCAGTGTATGAATTCGTGTGTAAGCATGTGTAAATTACTGTTCGTTTGGTTGTCCGTATATATCTGCTTGCATGTATGTGAGTGTGTAAGTGTGGCTCTGTGTGTATGAAGGCTAGAATGCGGACAAAAATAGGATTTTGAACTGTCCGGATGACGTCACTGCCAATTATCCCTAGCTGGACACTTATCCCTGTCACACCGGCACGCGAATTATTGGGGGCACACGTAAAGTTTGTCTTTATTTTTCACATATTTTCACTATTATAAATTAGGTGTTTTTTTTTATTTATTTATTTTTTGTCATATTATTATTTGTTTGTTTGGGGAGGGGGGGGGGGGGGGGGGGTGCTCGTGCACCCGTAGCTACGCCACTGGTGCATCATCTATACGTGAGAAAATGTATATTTTATCAAAAGGGATTCTTATACTGAGGAGACAAGGCGGGATCTGGTCTAAATAATTCAAGAATCGATTCGAAAAGGAAAGATGAAGACCCGCAATGAGCTCCTAAATGATTGTTTTAATAGCGATAAGACATTATTCCCATCTGCATGTAAATAATGTACTTGTAACATAATAACTTCATTCTAAACTAACATCGTTTAAAGGGATCTAGTAACTTTGTTGACATGTGCAAAAAGTGATGAGTGGTTGATACAATGTATATTATTGTTATCTGATACATGTCCACTGGGTGTTGTGTGAAAATTTCAAGTTAAATGGACGTTCTATGGCCGAGTAATGAGCAAAAATGCAAAGTGATATTCACTAACTCATTGCACTCACTTTGTACACGGTTTTCGCAGTCCAGTGGATAATTTTAACATCTGAACACTTCAGTCGTAAATTTCTTTTTAACGAAAGGGAAATTTGAAAAACCGAAACCTGTCCCATGCATGCTTTTATTGTTAATACGAATACAAGGTATGAGGGAACCGCTAGAATTCCAATTGGATTTTGAGGATTTGGCCAATGTTACCTAGTCCCTTTAAGGACAGATGTGTACAAATCGAAATCGCAACTGAGTGCTCGCTCTCAGTGGCCACCCCTTAAAGGGATCGAGTAACTTTATTGTAACATGACGTGCAAAAATGACGAAGAGTTTATAAAATGTGTGTTTCTGTATTTCTGATATTTCCACTGAGTATGACCGAGTAATGAGCGAAGTGATATTTGCTAACTCATTGCACTAAATTTGTACACAGTTGAAAGTCTCTCAGTGAGACTTTCAAATTCGAACACTTCAATCATTAATAATTTATTAAATTAAAAAGAAACCTGTTCCATGCTGGTATAATGCCGCCGCTATAGAGTTCTAAGTACATTATTTTGTATAAGTTTGAGGATTTCGACTTTGGAATTGGAATTGGATTTTGTATTCTTTGACCACCAGATTGACCACTATTATCTTTGATTTATTATACTGTACAATAATTATTATTTTAGGAGTTTTCGTTCCCTTTAAACAAATATATCCAAACGCTAAGTACATACATACCGTTCGCGACCTGACCCCATATATCACTAATAATTATCGTTCTATACTTATTATATGCAAGAGTTTACATCCCGGTCACGAACCTTGGTCCCCTCATTATCATACAATGATGTTGCGGTATGTGTATAGTTCTAGGCTATATTCTTTATTCTATATTTTATATTATATTTCATATATTCTATATTATAGTGTATATTCGTACAACAGAAACGAAGATACGTACGATCGAGGAGCTGCTCTTTTCATGTGTTATACGAAATATTCGAACTGAGAACTCCCGTGTCGGGATACCAAAATATATTGCAGCCAAAGATTGGTAAGTACCAAGCTCTTTATAAAATACATTTTCTGCAAATAGATTTCTTTGGGAAATAGTTTGTGAATTAAAAATACTTTATTTATAAGCTACCATCCCAACGACCATAACTTTGGATCGATTCATTATGCCTTTGGGAAGTAGTTTGTGAATGAAAATTACTTTAAGTTATAATCTACCACAACGATCATAACTTTTTGGTGAGATGATTGAAAATTAATTTAATTCAATAATTTTACCGCCTGGCGTTCTCCCGAACATCCAGGCTGTTGTCCTGCCGAATAAGACCGACACATCTAGTTATAAGGAGAGTTAGCAGTTTCAACAAATAATATACATGCAATACGTTGTGTATACGTGTAAATATAATATGACGGATGTAATAAGAATGATTATTGGGGGATGATTGACAAACCACTTGTTTGAGAAATGGCTTCTCACCAGATTTGGCAATTCCCCTTATATAAGCAATAGAATAATTCCCTCGCATTGATCGATTAATTGGTGTAATATCTAAGGTTGGCAGGGTGTTGGTGTTTTTTTTTTGGTTATATTCTTTGTCGATGAATGTCTGTTTATTGGACGGCGTCTAACTTAATTTTCGGGTTCTCTGTGATAAGTAAACATTTCCAACGCCAATGGTGGAAAAGTTCAACGGATAATATTTCATATCACAGTTATATACAGGTACTCACCTTGAGGAATTACAGCGTAAGCTAAAGGGCGTACGTATGCATTTTTTTGCCGGGGGGGGGGGGGGGGGAGTGAAATCTATATAGCCCGAATACCACCATCCCCTTTTTCACCTGACAAGCACAGAAATAAAACAACAAAAGGCCCTTGCCACATAGCCACCGAGAACGCTACTAACGAGTATATTTACCCGAATATGGCACAATAATATTATGCCAGGTCATGACAGGATTTTTATGACATTCATTCTTCTGCCCGAATATGCCTTGATTGAGCTTGCCCGAATGTGATATGATAATGCCCGACAATTACACCGAATTTGAGGCGCTTTACTAAGTGCAGTGAGGTGCCCGAATATGGCCATTTTCAAAACTCTCTGCAGCCCCCCTTGCCCACCGGCCTCCAAGCCTAACTGGCTCGTTGACCGCGACTACTCCGTTGATGTATCTTTCAATCAGATCCATAGATCTTTTAGCAAATATTACAAAATAAATGGACGTCCTTTTTAACTTCTCTTCAAATTCCATAAGGAATATCATCGGTCAGTGTTATTTAGATAAATTCCTCCACGTCTGCTTGGACACATCTTCGTCGCCATGGTTTCGAGGGTGTGGCTCATCCTGGTGATGCTCCTTGTCTCCAGCGTCTCGGGACAGGAACACGTGCAGCTGAGTCTGGGAAGAGTGTCCGAGGTGTACACGGTGCCATGTAACGAGTACAAGTACTTCACGGTGGAAGCTACCGAACAATGCATGGATCTCAGAGTAAAGGTACGATAAATGTATCAAATCACCCTCCTAAATAAATCAATACTAACAAACACTAAACCAGTCCCGTAGGCAGGAGTTTTTCAAGGGAGGGGGTGGGGGGGGGGGGGGGGGGGTCGGTCGCCAAAATATTGTTTAGACCGAGACCGAGACCGAGACCACTGGTGATGGCCGTCTCTTTGAAAACAGTCAGGTCCTCGTCCTTGCAGTCCACTCCGACGCACTTCAAGGTAATTTATGATCAATTGTTTGGATATCACCGGAGTCGCAGGGATAACAAGTTGGTTAACTTTCATATTATTGTATACTCCGCAAAAAAAGAAACTGGACACTTGTAAGAGACCAAATATTTTGTATTCATTAACGATAAAATATATGATATTGTATATCAAATTAAAGGTAAAATTACCCTCTTCAATATTCGCATGAAATCCAGATGAAATCATTCATGCATGACTTGTCACGGTCAATTAACCACACCAAGGTCTGTTTTCAAAAATAGCAAAAATGGAACATCCACTCAACCATATAAATGTTCATAAGCATAATATAAAACGCTATATTCATGAGATGGCATAATTTTTCATTACAAATGTGACCTATTCTATCTTCATCTCAATAAAGAGTATAAATGAAGACAAATTTTGAACATTATAGGTGTTATTTTCATCCAAAAGTAACAAAATGGGGAATTCCATGGCATAGCTTTATTAGTCAAAACCACAGTTTGTGCCCTTATTTCAGCATGAAAATGTTATAAATTCTTCTCAAGAATTATACCGTAGTCCAAGGATCTTCAAAACCTGAAGTCACCCTTGGTCAAACATTTGGGCAGTCTTTAACATGACATTTCTCTAGGTAACTATGGTTAAAATTGCAGGGGACACATGAAATAGACAAGCTTCATGCCTGTAATACAGACCAGTATGATAATGTTCTCATAACCTGACCCTGTTTTATTGACAAATTTGTATTTCCAGAGTTTGTTCATAACAATAAAGTTGAATAATGTCATAATTTACTTGCCCCGCTCATCTTGTTTTAAGTGAAACGCTTACTATCATTTCGGTCGAATGGTGTGGTCCTTCATTGTTTTGCTATTTTTGAAAACAGACCTTGCTAGTGTTAATTGACCATGGCATTTCATGCATGAACGATTACACCTTTAAATTATACCCTTCATGTAGAGGACTAAATTCCCTTTAATTTGATATATGATCATGTACACTTTATCGTACATTAATATGAAATATTTCAACTTATACAAGTGTCCAGTTTCTTTTTTTGCGGAGTATATAATGTTATTTTGTTCTTGTTCACAAAACAGGTGAATGGTATTGAAGGTGAGTCCGACCTCGTCATTTCGCGCGGACCACAGAAGTATCCCAAGTTCAACAGCCTGGCCTGGTCTTCCTACAACTGGGGGTCAGAAGATCTGACCATCTCGAGCTGGGACCCGGAGTACGTGGTTGGGACCTATTACATCGGGGTTATGTCCTTCTGTGGTGAACACGTATCAACGGGCAATACACGTGAGTATTTTTTTATACTTTGTTGAATTGTATTAATATGTTCTTGTCTTCTCAAAACGATTTATATTGTCCGAATAGTATTGGTGTTTATTAAATGGCTTGGTTGGAGCTACGTGCAGGATGACGCGAGAAAAAAACCCGTTTGGTTGGCATCGGGGTTGGTATAATACTAGAGCGTATTTTATAAGCGTTGCACGGTATACGCAGTGGACATACACTGGTTTCGAACTCGGGATAAGTAAGTTATTGTTTTTGTTATTGTTATCAAAATTAATGTTTGCCTAATCTTTATATTTATAATAACATTTTCTGGAGAAATTTAATTGGTATTTAATGCACTGTATCGTTATAGAATATAATTATGTTGAATAATATTGTTGACCTTTCTGTTTTTTTCTGCAGCCGCGAAAATAACTGTGCTTGTAGAACACGTCCCATCCATCCACCCCCATGACGAAATCCTACCTGGCATGTCGATAGCTGGGAACATCGCTGCCAATGCCTACCGTTACTACCGCTTCTGTCTGCCGCATAGCTGCTCTAACGTCATCGTGTCTCTCGACAACTGTTTGGACCCCGTGACGTGCCCGACGTCCTACTCGTACCCCGATCTCCTGGTGTCTCGATCTGCCCAGACGCCGACCATCAACCATCACTCGTGGAAACTCGCCTCCAGCGAATTTCGGAGCGTCCCGATCTCGCACGATGACCCCGACTTGTACCCCGGTCACTACTTCGTCGCCGTGTATGGTTGGTGCACGCCCGATGACCTGTGCCCAGATCCTTCGACGTGTAGCCCCTGCTCCTACGCCAACAACACTGAGTTCGTCGTGACGTTGTCTGTCACGGACGTGACAGAGGGGTGTACCCCGAAGGAACCACGGGAGCTGTGCAGCGTGGGAGGGGGAATGAAGCTGATCGTTCCAAACGTTGTGTTATTTGTGTTGCCTCTATTTTCCTTCATTTTGTAAGCATGAATGAAATATACTATTCCTATTTGCACAATTGTCACTTTTCAAGAAAAAAACAAGAGAATAAATAGGGATGGAATAAGTCGAGCAGTTGAAAAAAAAAATCTAAATTGCAAAACAAATTAATTGTTGATCCATACCATATACTATATAGTATTGACCGACTGACTGACTGACTGACTCACTCACTCACTGACTCACTGACTCACTGACTTACTGACTAACTGTATGAACGGATAAATACATGGATGACTAACCGATTGACTGACTGAACATCAGAATTTCTACTTTGTGTAAAGTTATCTTT
The DNA here is from genome assembly GCA_037951105.1 of Echinarachnius parma. Lineage (NCBI taxonomy): Eukaryota > Metazoa > Echinodermata > Echinoidea > Clypeasteroida > Echinarachniidae > Echinarachnius > Echinarachnius parma. The sequence goes on from JBAMJV010000426.1 coordinate 255,123, forward strand.
AATCATAAACCCTCCAAAGAAACGCGAAACCTTTGATTTTGGCCATCAAATTATTAGAGCCTATATAGCTACTCAGTAAATCAGGAGTTGTGAAATAGTTAAAGTGTCAAATGTATTTAATTTGTCATTGTTATTTTTTTCAATTGCTCGACCCAATCCATCCCTTTTATTATCCTCCGGGAAAAAAAATCGCGTTAAAGTTATGATGTGACGAAAAGCAATGAATTTGATGTCAATTAAAATGGTCTGAATCCTGCAATGTGGTTGCCTTAGTCGTGAATTCGAAATAAAGGAGTGGAGAGAAGAAATGAGAATGAAACATAAGAGGCTTGGAGTTTTAAAGGCGCATGAGAAATGGAGGGCGGTGTTATGCGAAATACGACGAATTTGGACCTTTTAAGACTATTGACGTGGCACTTTTGCAATAATTGTTGTAAATGTCCAATTATTGAACCTATACCGTGGCTACAGCTGTAATGCTTCATGCTGATTGGCTGTTGAGCTATCTATAGTTACAATTATCAGACACACTTACAACAATTGCAAACGTTTTATGAAATAGACCGCTTCTGTAATGTATGCAAATAATATGCGTATGACGTCAGACTCTCCGTTGGCAAGCTTAACAAAAGTAACTAGGTCCGGCAAGCTCCGGCAAACTAAGCTTGCCGGACCTAGTTACTATTGTTAAGCTTGCCAACGGGGAGTCTTACGTCATACGCATATTATTTGCATACATTACAGAAGCGGTCTATTGAGCCCTGATAATATCCACTGATTTTACCTAAGTGTGAACGTTCCATGTAAAATTAATATAAAATTGCCTAGTAATGAGCGAGATACAAAGTGCTATTTGATAAATCTTTGCCATAAGTTTGTACACAGCTGAAATGATCCGCGGGATTTTGCTTATTCAAATCAAATGATAAATAATTGATATCATATACAAAGACAAACATTGAATTACCAACAAACTTATGGTTTCCTTTATTAGTAAGAGTAAAACAACCAGGCATGGAAGAACACTTATGGAGATGCAAGTGAGTTTCGTAGATTGAGACAAAGTTTCTAGATTCCTTTAATAATGTTCTTTTTATTACCTGCCAAGTAACATCTTTACGGTTTTCTGTCTTCTTCTTCTCCACTGTTGCATTCGTCTTGTTTTTCGTATACCTTCTCTCGTTGCATGGTTTTATTCACCCCGTCTTATACTTTCTAGCTTTACACTGTTTTATTCGTTCCGTCTTGAATGGAATTACCAACAAACTTATAGTTACATATTATTAAAGGAAAGAAGAACTATATATTTCTGATGCATATATCATTCTTATATTTCTGATTGAGACAAAGTATTCTATATAGATCCCTTTAATAATGTTCTGCCAAGTAACCTGTTTACTGTTTTTCCCTTATCTGTCCTCTTCTCCTTTGCTGTTGTATTCGTCTATATGGTTTGTCGTATACCTTCTCTCGTTTCATGGTTTTATTCGCCCCGTCTTATATAATTTGTCGCATTACACTATTTTATTGGCCCCGTCTTATTCTTTCTCGCTTTACACTGATTTATTCTATTCGTTCCGTGTTATGGCTAACCTTCTCTCTCGCCACTGTTTTATTCGTTTGGTCTTTCATTTCTTCTCTCTCCACTATTTTATTCGTTAGATCTGTATACTTCTTCTCTTTCCTTTGTTTTATACGTGTGGTCTTATATTTCTCTTTCCACTCTTGTATCCGTTTGGTTTTATCCTTTCACTGCAAGTTTCAGTGAGTATTTTGAGAGTGACAGTTGAACCACTTACTTTGGTAAACCAACACCGTTTATCCCCTCGTTCACCTAGTCGTTGAACACGGACCGAGGAGATAGTATGACCGCCTGCCACGGTGCTGCCGAATCGCATTAAACATTTTCTTATGAATAGTTTTAATAGTCATGTGAAATTAAGTCTGGATAATAAAATGCAGTTAGGAGTGAAAATTGACACTTTATTGAGAGGGGCGTTTTGGTCACGCGCGCAAAAAAGAGAGACACATAACCAGTGTACATGATTCTGCTAGACAGTAATTGTCACTCATAATATTATTGTCAGTCTTTTACGCCTTGATTTTTTCATCATGCACTTATTTGCTTGCGCGAAACAACAGACGGAGTGAAGTGCATGTTTTGAGAGTACTCTCTGCTAGCATGACTTTATAAATACGTACAGATAATCTAAAATGTGTTATTGTTGGTGTTGTTCATGTATAATAGGATGCCTTCACAATAACCGTCTTGCAAAACTGTTCATCAGTCTATCAGACTAATATCAATTATCAAACTGCATTTACATCCACATTCTAAGTTTAACCCTATAATTATACACAATACATAACAATGGGAGTGTTTAATTTTCCAAATACATTTCCGGGTGTGTGCTGCGTGTGGGGAGGTGGAGGGAGAGGGGCCGGGGAGGGAGGGGAAGAGGGGCCGGGGGAGGGAGGGAAGAGGGGCCGGGGAGGGAGGGGCCGGGGGATGGGGCGTGAGGGCACAATCATCATTAGGGTACAACAATCCAATAGAGGGGGGAGGGGAAATTCCTCCTCAGTTCATAATGCTCCCGCCCCTTCGTATATTAAGGTCGTTGTAGGCAGGGGCGTAGACAACGGGTGGATGAGGGGTATGCACCCCCCCCCCCCCACCTCACAAGCTGGGGGGGGGGGGGTGACATGTACAATCATCCCCCCAGGTTTTAGAGAAGGATACATATTTGTTTGTGTGTGTATCTGTATACGAGTGGGAAAGAAAAAGTTAATTATATGAGCTAAGACTTGTTAATTCGAACGTTCAAAAAGTAATTTATAAATCTACTTTAAATTTTCGCTGCGCGCTTCGCGCGCGAACAGATTATCTCACTTTGTTGTGTAACTTGCGTATGGTCTGGAGTGAGTATTTTTTTCTGTACCGGGCCACGTAGTTCCAGTGTAGGCTGGCATTGCTCTGGCTGCTTGTGTGACGTGCACCAAATTGCACCATTTCAAGTATATAAATGCAAAATCTTATCCGTGGGAGGGGGATACCCCCTCCCAAACCCTCCCTATTTGGCTCTGCCCCAGCCCTCGGTAGCTTCGCCCCCTCGGGACTCATTCTTGGCTATAGGCTATGCAATGTTGTTGGATCATACATAAGGTGGCATATGGACACTAAAATAAATACAATATTTGTGTGTGTGTTGGGGTACATATTTATTAGTGTGTCAATTATTTGTTTTCTTCGTGAAAATATATTTAAAATTTATGGTCGATCAAATCATAACCCGTTTTCCCAGATACAGTCAATGTTAAGCCCGAATTTCCTTTCTAGGTAAGCACCAGATTGCACAATTTCAAGTCCAAAAATGCAAAAGCTCCCTACCGTGGGAGGGGGGACACCCCCCTCCCACACCCTCACCCCGCTCAGTTACTTCGCTCCCTCGCAATGTCTCACTCTCACATCTGGCTCAAAGTTGGCAGCCTTGTGAGTGTGGTTGGACAGTCATGAGCCCCTACATACACAAAATCGTGAGCCCCCTTAGATTTGTGCCCCCCCCCCCCCCCCCAAAAAAAAAAAAAAAAATTCAAAACTGCTTCCGGCGCGCCTGGTCTCGACTTAGATTGTGCCCCCCCCCCCCCAAAAAAAAAAAAAAAAAAATTCAAAACTGCTTCCGGCGCGCCTGGTCTCGACCATCTTAATGATTGATCTTGGCTGCGAAAAAGTTGACGAGTTGACGAGTTGACCCCCCCCCCCCCCCCCCCCCCCGAAAGGACTTTCATATTCGGTATAGAAAACAATTAAGTGGGAATGATAGTGATTTAAACGCTCGCTCTCTGACTTGAAGTTGCAGCGATGCATGAAGTTGTATCGCGCGGGGCACACGGCATGCAGGGTAAAATCGACGTGTATAGGCTATTTCGCGATTCATACTAGAACCGGGGGCGTACAACGGAAGCGCCCTGGTATGTACGGTCACGAGGAACGCCGCAGCACCGAAACGCCAGCGGGCTCCATCCCCGTTCCATGCGGCCGAGCGAGGCGAAAGATAGCCGTGGTGATACACGCTAGCTAGCGGTCGATCGATTGTGTTGATGCTTGCATATGCATGCTCGCTGAGCTAACGTATGACTGCTGAGAAACGATAATGTTGCTCCAGAAATTCCAAACACGGAGGATTTTACATGTTTTACATGTAAGGGAGAAGTTCAAAATCGAAAATCACCTTTTATTTTGATAAGCTTACAAAATCGAATATGGAGTTTCACGTAGTCCTATTAAAGGGATCTAGTAACATTGTCCAAATCCACAAAACTAGCCTACTTAGAAGGGCAAGAACTCGCGTGGTTCTTTTATACCTTCTTGTATTCATGAATATTACCGATAGAAACCTGGATCAGGTTATTGTTTTTTTTCTTCGAGTTTCCCTTTCGTTAGAAAGATATTAACAATTGAAGTGTTCAGATTTGTAATTAAGCCTATCCACTGAAAAGTTATAACTGTGTACTAAATGACAGTGCAATGAGTTCGCGAATACAAACTTTGCATTTTCGCTCATTACTCGGCCATCCACTTAACGTGAAATGTTCACACATTACTCAGTGGACATAACAGATCACTAGCATACACATGTTATCAACCATTCATTACTTTTCGCACATGTCAACAAAGTGCTAGACCCCTTTAAGCATCATTACAAAAAACAATGGAACGGCGATCTACTGAAGATGATGAACTAGTAGATTTAATAAATACAATATCTATATTGTTTGGCATAATCTATGTTTTATTGTACTATTATTAACTAATTTGTCTTATTTGCGGGTAACATAATATTAGTGAATGACATGCTTGATGAGGTTATCCCTTGAAGAATATAATGTGATATGCCGTCGACAAAAGACAAAGGGGGGGGGGGGGTAAGAATAATTGCTATAGGGATAGGTATCTTATTGTTGTCCCTATATTATGCAATCGTTCATTGCACTGCAGTATCAATCATTGCCTTTGCTTTACATCATTTTGCTGTCGAGTGAAGACAATTTTGCAACATTCATGTTTCAAATCAGAGTTGTTCCAATGTCTTCGTGCAGTGACACTCTTGGCCTATACTGCAGAGAGAAAACAAATCACTCCCAATTATATAAACATTTTCTTAATCTGAGGAAATAGCGAAGCTCTGAGAACTCCGCGGAATGAACTTCTTAAAGGGATAGTTGAGTTTTGGTATAGAGGGCACTTCACAAAATATTTTTTTGTGAGATAATGAAAAACTGACTGTCAAATCTGAAAGAACATAACATTTTAATGACAGAATAAACTTTATTTGATCAAAATCGGTTCAGAAACGGCTGAAATATCCATAAACGTATTTTTATTCCAAAGTTCTCCGCCAGGGGACATTTTGACTTTTTATAAAAAAAATTAAAAATGCTTATAGACTATACTTTGAAAACAATCTAAATAGGTTTTTAAAAAGTTGTTGATGATATCTCTATTGAATCATTATTTTAACAAAACATCAAATGCACAATTTTGTATGAAAATGGCTAAAACCAATGAGTTTTTTAGAGAGCGCCCTCTTGAGTTGTAACGGCTCTTGTTGAATGATAACAGGGGTTTTTACTTAGTCGTTTGTAATTGTGTATACTTTTCGAGCATGGAGGAGTTATAACTATTATGGTGCAGGTTTTGGTTACTTAAGTTAAGTTTGACCAATACTCAACTATCCCTTTAACAAAAATAACAATGATGCAATTTTCGTTGTCTTATTCAAAGAAGTCAATGATTGTCAAACCTGTCTTAGCGGCCACCTGTCTATATATTGCAGCCAACCTGTCTCTATATAGTTGCCACCAGTCATGATCCCTTGCAGAGAAAAACAATGTTATTAAACCTTACTATAGAGGCCACCTGTCTACAGTGGCCACTTTTCCCTTATAGGTGGTCACTATACACAGGTTAGACTGTCTAACTCTTTATACACCTGTTTGTATACACGCGATCTTTGAACCTTCTTGTTTTCGCCATGTTTGTATTAGATGCAGTCGGTTTGATTCACCTCTGTATGTAACATTAATTAAAATGAACAAAGAGACTTGACAGGTTGCGAGTTGTGATTTATCTCAGAAGGCAATTAACTCACGCGATATGTCACTGCTCTCTCCAAACAGCTCTCTGGCCGTCTCTCTCCACATCACCATCCTCATCCTCATCCGTATATAGCCACAGTGGCGTAGCGTGCATGGCTTTACCGTGTTTTTGTTTTTTGTTGGGGGGGGGGGGGGGGCGCCACTTATTAAGGACGATAATTATATTATTTGTATTTATGTTATGTTTTACTCTTCAGCTTTTCCCCCACCCACCCCCACCCCTGTTGCTACACACCAGTCTTTCCATATTCCCATCTCCCCATCTCCGTCGCCTCTTATCCTCTTCTATTTCAAGTTCAGCCTCCATGTTCCATTCTATATTGTATCCACATCCCTCTCTCTCGTGTTCAATCTTGATCCCTCCTCTGTCTCTCAAATAAATTCGACCCCTCCTCTTCAAGCGTTGCCCCCTTGCCCCACTGCCCCTCGTTGAGACAATATAGCTCCTTTAAAAAATACAATTAAAAACAACATTCTCTATTATGTTTGTGCAAAGTTCAACGCCCCACGTCATTTGTTCATATTATATAGGCAGTCGCGTTGTTATCGACAAGGGAGGGGGGGGGGGGGGGGGGGGGGGGGGGGTCTGGGGTCACCCAATAATTTAGCTTTAAACATTATGAGTACAAAGTAAATTAGTTTATAAAGGCCCAATAACTACCGTGCCCCCCTCCCCCGGTAAATATGACCAAGATACGCCCCTGTCAACCCGACTGGTTCGATTCTGGCTACTGCTATAATATAACAGGGGCTCGACCGTCGACGGAGGATTACAAACAATACAGATGATAATTATTTAAGCTTGCGATGGGGTGAGGTGTTCTTCATCCTAACTGTTTGATTTATACATACTCTGGTTGCTATGATGGACATCATAATATGATGTCCACCATAGCATGTCCGTATATATTATATACGATACATAAGAGTAATATGCAGTACTTTTAATATACTCAAGAAAAGAGCAGCAAATTAAATATTATAGTCCTGTCTCCCAACTACCTGCAAACGTGATAGTTTAGGCATATACCTATAAACAAACATTTCAGAATGATTAAAATAATTATATATTAACGTCATTGGGTAACTTCATCCAAATTTATTGATTGTATAATAAACAAATATACCATGCACTGAGAGCCTCTAGTTGAAATTATGGATTCCGAGGTGACAGGAAAAGCACTATGTTCTGAGGGTCGTAGACCCGAAGAACATAGTGGTTTTTCTGTCACCGAGGAATCCATAATTTCACTAGTGGCTCGAAATAGTGCATGATATATTTGTTTTATATCCTTCGCATAATCATAATCATCGCAAAAAATAAATGATTTCAATTAAATAAAAGAAAAATATAAAGAAAAACAAAGCATTGATCATGGAACCATCACTGCACTGACTATGTTCTGTTTGTGACACTGACCCCCTTTGCGCAATAGTCCTAGCGCAGAGCGCGTATTGCGCTATCTTTCCATTCATGGTTCCGCGCCTTAACAACTAATGCGCACCCAAATGTAAAACGCGCGCATCAAAGTGAATAATTAACCTGCTTTACATTAACTACACACGTGTAATTGTATGGAGAAACTAGTTTTTCGTACATTACACATACAGCTAGTGTAGTGCACACCGCGGCCAATTTTCTAATGACGAATTAGTGTCACGACCACAGAAGGACAACGATGCACAATGTGCACCATTGTCGTAATTTTTAAATTCGAATATCGCTACGTTATACATGAAATGCATCTCTAGAATATTCTTTAGAACTTATTGATATTCACGGGTGAAAATATGCTGTATTTCTTTTTAAATAACTCTTTGAGAAATCTCGTCGAGCATCTTTCGCAAGCTAAAACAAGACCTCTGCTCGCGGGGAAGTTTTATAACACGCATCTCTATGGGCTCAATATGATCACCCGGCGTCTATGACGTCATTCATGGAATAGCATTTACTATTCCATGAATGACGTCACGCATAGCACATTTTTCTCCATGGGCATTACTATGTTTGGTCACATGACGCTATGTAGACCAATCACTGAACAGGATTTCATTCATGTAGGATATAATAATAATTATGATAATAATACTTATTATTATTATAATATCGTATACAAAACGCGCATATCACACACGTCTCTCATGTACCATGTAGCCGTGGCGTACCAACGGGGGCACGACCAAAACAAAACAAAACAAAACAAAGCAACACATAAGGGGTGAATCGTAAAACAAACAAAATGCATAGAGTGTTAAGTCTCCAATAAATTGCGTTCCCTCCCATTTCCCCCAAAAAATTATATAACAATATTATTTTTATTTAAAAAATCGACCCGACCACACTTCGCCACATACACGTTGTTCTGGCATTGGTTACAAAGGTAATGTTGAAGTTTGTTGATTCCTCTTTAATTTTTGTAAACAAAGCTATTTATTGCAATAAATATACTGAACTATACTGAAATAAACTGAATCTATATAATTATGATTTAGTTCTAAAATGAAAATGACTATCAACAAAGTTATTTAATGCAAGAAATATACTTAGCCTAAATATACTTAAAATAACCATGATTTAGTTCCAAAATAAAACAAGATTAATCATCAATGATCAATAATAATATCAGAAGTGCTGAATATTGTTACATCAATTGTATAGCACTGCATTTATAGTTACATCTATACAGGGTGGCCCCAAAAAACCGGAACGGGGCACTTCCCAAAATATAGTAACAACATAATTATGTCCATCGGATAGGGTATCTTTTCCAATGAAAAACGATACCAAGAACAGTAATTTTGGTCTTGTAGTTTTTGTTTTAGGGCGCTCTGAGTGACACCATGTCAGGCTCCCATTTTTGTCAATTTTTACCAAGTCAGTGCCTGATAAATCGCACTTACTGTCCGTCATAGCATTGAACAACGAGCAATACGCGCGCTATTGTTAGTGTGCATTCAGCTGTGTGCCGAGAGAATGGGCACGGTTGTTTGATGATATGACGGGAATTAAGTGCGATTTATCAGGCACTGACTCGGTAAAAATTTACAAAAATGGGAACCTGACATGGTGTCACTCAGAGCGCCCTAAAACAAAAACTGCACGACCAAAATTACTGTTTTTGGTATCGTTTTTCATTGGAAAAGATACCCTATCCGATGAACATAATCATTTTGTTACTATATTTTGGGAAGTGCCCCGTTCCGTTTTTTGGGGGCCACCCTGTATATACACGAGATTAGAGGTGAAAATGCCTCCAATAATATTATGCTATAATTCCTAAATAATCCTTTTACCTAATAATTGTTGTCAGTGTAAATATTGTATTATCATATTTCCTTTCATAACGATGTCTGATCATTTCTAAAGTATTAACGTGATTTCAACTATTATTGAGAACATCCATGCAGTAAGTCAAACTCATTATTGGTATATAATTTTTTTATAAGGCTAATTAAACAGACACTATTACAATATTACCGAACTAAATTATGTTTTCATTGTTAAGAAATGTAATTGTTCGTCTATTCGTATGAATATATTTTTGAATTGAGTATATGATGAATCTGAAATTAGACACTTTAATCACACCATTCTTACAAGATCATGAGGCAAACGTGATGATAGGCACGGGTAATTGGCGCTGATTTCAGGCGAACATCCGGGTGATATTTGAACAGCGCGCACGTATACGTACTATGATAGGAGTCACGATCATGATGATGGAAGGTAGGTCGGATATTATGTTGACATGGTGTACATACGGAATGGGTATTTATATGACACTTGGCAAATATTCTATCAAAACAAAAATGAGCGCGCGTGTTCGGAAGGTATACCAACCAAAATGCAATGTTGGTGTTACGTGTTAATAACTGAATTGGAAGTTTTCAGGGGCAGCTTATTAAAACGATTATCGTTGTGCATTTTGTTAGCAAATAGGACGGAGATATAGGAAAAACGTTTACATTTAGATTAATATGTAATTCTAATTTAGGCTTTAATACACGTGATCCTTGCCAAAAAGTTGATCGCAAAAAAAAGTACGGGCACTATACTACTAGCATTGTTATTCCTATTTTAGCCCCCCCCCCCCCCCCCCCCCCCCCATCAGTCATCCATTTTGCCCGCCACCCCTTTTTTCTGGTGATCATCCGTGACACTTCTCTAATAATGGTTTTCTCGGTCAATTTCGTAAGTTGGCCACACGAAATAATTTTGTGTGCATTCAATTTCGCCAATTGTATCACCGCAGCTTTATTTTGTAGTTCAAATTCGTTTTTTAGCATTTGAATTCATATAACGATCATTCGAAAACATTTTGTTTGCATTCGCTTTAAATTGTGTTTCTATTTCGTAAAATGTGCATTCAATTAAAAGCTAGAAAATTCGTGATTACTAATCCCCTTCCGTGAACTCCGTTGGCGAAATCGAATGCTAGTAGCGTGTTTTTTAAATTGAATGCTATAAGTGCTAAATCACTTGAGCAAAGAGCTAAATAGAATGAAGGAAATACAATTTTGAACGACAGTTTTAAGCCTACAGATTAATTTCGCGAATTTGAATGAACCGCTTTATCAATACGAATGAAAAGTTTACGAAATTGGCTGAGAAAACCTATAATACGTCCAATAATCAGAGTTTAAAGAGGTGAAACAAGATGAAATATTACTGCACTTTATTTTGTGGTTTGTGCGAGTGTTTTATCAGCGGCGTATATTACCATCATTTGCAAAAGTTTAAGACCACCCTTCCAAAATGCAATAACTCAAAGAAAAAACAAAGTTAAACATATTTATTTTTCAGACATACTTTTATTTTCAACGCATAACCTTTGTATCACACTTGAACTGCTCTTTGACATTGATTCCATGACCACTGTAGTAAACATGTTATGTAATCATTCAATGAGACAAAAGAATGCATTCCAAATTATTGAAATACCCACAAATTCCCAGGTGGTCTTAAACTTTTGCAAATGATGGTATAATAATAGTTCGTATATTTTTCAGTTGGGGGAGGGGGGCACCGGGGGCCATGGATTTTCATGAGGGGGCACATGTTTTTGCCTGACAAGCGAACATTAAATTTAAAAAAAAGGTTCTCACCAATTCAGATGGGCTGAAATCACCATTTTATACCTCATAAATAACCTAATTTGGCCAACAAATTATAGTTTGACCATGAGCATTACAAGTTTCGGGCGATATCTATTGTCATCTTTTCCTGGAAGCATGAGTTTTTTTTTCTGGAGGGCACCTGGGGGCACAGCAAAGTTTTGTGTGTGGGGGGGGGGGGGGGGGGGGAGGGGGGGGGCATGTGCTCCAAGGGCTCCGCGTATAGCTACGCTCCTGGTTTTAATTCCAACTTTTGATTTCATGAAATAGATGAACACATCTATGTTTTCTACCCGCACTCACGTTTGCATCGCCACAAAAGTCTTCAGTAATACAACATAAGAAAATTCTTGAAATTATATAAGACAACCTACAATAAAATTGATAATCCTTGTTTTTCACACTAAAAAAAAAGGTGCAAAGGTTTGAGTGGATTATTACCATCCTTACTTAAAACGCATATTCATGGCGACATGGCCCGGATGACTTTTATTACTTCGGGTGATAAATTAATCACCCAACCACTTTGTCGCGATTCAATTAATCTCAGAAAAGAGCGCTTCTTTATTAGGTTTCACATCAAAGGGCAACGAAAACTCTCATTTTAACATGTTGATCAAAATATTATATCTTGTTAAAAAGGGTGGTTATTTACAACGACATGCGATAAACCAACGTTATTTCCTGAAAATTATGTTGATTCATTACGTGAATTTGTTCAGGTAAAACATTACTCTGCTATCATAAGATGACTATAATGCCGTTCAATTACAGCTTAGAAGGGAACTTAAAATCTTCCCGATATATCGATTATTGTCTCACTTATTCCTTGCAAAAATACATCAGTAAATTTCAGAGAGAGAGCGTAAATTAAAGAAAATGTTATATTAACTTCATACAAATTTGTCTAAAAGTGATATTTCATACTTGAGTTATATACTAATACATTTTAGTTTTTCTGAATGATGTTTGATAGTATCATAGAAAAGTAATATTATTTAGCTAGTGCAAAAAAGTGATAATTTGTGTCAGATTTTATCACATATATTGCCCAATTATTTTGAAAACCATCGAAAATCATTCCTTGAATTCAATAATTAAATTATGATTATCTTCATAATAACTATGGAGAGATTATTTTGACAAATCAAAACTCATTTTCTTCTTCCGTTACCATAAGGCTTAAGCCAAACAACAAGGTACAAGAGAAATGTGAAAGCTCCAAGTGATTTTGGATAAAATGGACAAAATGTAATGGATCACTAATCTTTAAGAGAAATCATAGAACAATGCTGCCATAATATAAACAGCAAATGAGTGGTATACCAAGTATAAACAGCTATGGTGTTTGGTTTAAAATAACACGCATTGCCACTGCAAGCGGGAAGATTGAAATGGGGCTTTATATACATACCACCCACTTCTGATCCTCTTAATTCAAAGGGGATAACATTTTATTGCGGCCACTTGAGACCCATCATTTTGCGATTGGGGTAACAAAAACGGCAAATTACTTTCACGAGCCCTACACAATTACATTTATACAAATAGGTATCTGCACATTGGATTGGTAACTCTAATTTATTTTCTCTATATCCAATAGTACCTTGTCATACTTTAAAATGTTGCCAATTGAGCATTTCTAAGGAATTACAATGTTTCCCACTTGAGAAGCGAACATTCATCACTTGCAAAAGATCCGTATAGAGTTACAGTCATTGTACAGCATCGTCATATACAACATATTATCACAATGCTTCCTGAGAGGGGAACATTAAAGACATTTAAATCAGCATGCACACGGATAATGGTTTTGATAACAATTTAAAGGGATAGTTGAGTTCATGGTAAAGAGAGAACAGTTTTGGTCAATCTGAATTTTAGTTACCAAACCCTGCACCATATACATTACAAACTAATAGTTATAACCCCACCATGCTCGAAAGAATACACAATTACAAATGACTATAAAGTAAAAAGCCTGTTTATATCATTCAAAAAGAGCCGTTAAAACTCAAGAGGGTGCTCTCTAAACACTCGTAGGTTTCAACCATTTTAAATAAAATATTGTGCATGTTATGTTTTGTTCAAATATTGATTAGATAGAGAGATAATCAACAACTATTTAACAGTTTAAAAACTTATTTTGTACATTTTTGAAAAGAGGAAGCATTAACAACAAATATTTAACGGCTGGTTCAAAATTATCGAATAATTGTGGGGCCCTACAATTATTACAAATGGTTATGTTTATGGATATTTCAGCCATTTCTGAACCGATTTTGATCAAATAAAGTGTATTCTGTCATTAAAATTGTGTGCTCTTTCGAATTTGACACTCAGTTTTTCATTATCTCACAAAAATTATTTTGAGTAGCGCCCTCTATACCAAAACTCAACTATCCCTTTAAACCTTATTTCATTTAGAGAAAACAGATTGATGTAAAAAAAAAAGAAACGTTAGTGATTTTTCTGTTATCGCTACTTAATTATACACATGTATATTTATTATATGATCAAATTCTGTCATCATTCTGTTGTATCTTCCCTCTCTCGGTATGACAGGTGTATTTTTTCTTTCTGAAGTGATTATGCCACTCAAAAGCCCTTCGCTTGTCTCCCGTGTTTAGCTAGCACATAATACTTATCTAGACTTCTCCATAACACCTCATAAGAGCAAGTCATCAAGATAAGTACATCTTCTCTCGCCCGTCTTTTATCTACCAACCCTTCATCTATTCATCGTCGAGTCTTCAGAGAGCTTCAGATTGAGTATGAAGCCTATCAAGGGGGGAGTATAGCTCTCCACGGTGATGCTCCAGTGGTTGACGATACCCGGGATTTCAAGTCATTTGCTCAAGAGCTGGGATAAACACAGTGGTAACTGAGACCCGATGGGGTGGTTTAGATGCACCCTGACCGTGCCGCGGCATGCGACTTCACTTCCTGCACGGGGGCAAGCAGGGCGCGGAAGTTGACGCGAAGACAAAAGCGGCGCCGCAGAGTTTTCTAATCGGGTCGCTGTAACTGATAGCAACACGATTGATCCAGGAGAATTATCATTATTTTTTTTAAAGACGCGTCTGATAGCCGACAGAAGGGATGGTAAGGGAATATTTAGGAAAGGAAGGTGGAAGGCAAACGTGTATGGGTTTGGAATTATGACGAATAAATCACGATTTTTGCGTCGCGCCTTTTTAGAGATTCAGTGACGGGGGTTGGAGCGCTATCGGTTTTCACGCCGGTAGTACCGTCGTGCGTGCCTACACACACGGTGCAGAGCGCGAAGCAAGGATAGCGCGAGCATTCGACTGCAGCCAAGCTTGAGCGGGAGAGTTGCATGGGACGGCCTAGGCTCCGGGCGCATCTTCGTCACGTTCACATCGGTACCGAAGAGTTGTTGGTTCCTTAAACTCAGAGGATCATCTTAGAGTCGAAATTCACAGCATCATTAAGGTGTTGTGGATTCCCAAGGTCTCAAATCTATAACTGTCTAACGGTCGCGGTAGGCGAGACAACGTTGGGCCAGCTACCACATCCGAGTCGAAGCGTTGTGTATTGGTTTGGAGGGTGACGTTGGCCAACGTCGGAATTTGATATTATACCAACCAGTCGACAAACTACTTTTGTCAGCTTTGTTAATGTTATTGTTATCAAGGTACACATTTGTGTTGCTATACGCCACGGTGTGTTCACATGGTGAGAAAACATGTCCATTTTGATCCCGACTTCCGAGCACAGTGTGAACACACACAATCTGGCTCATCTACCAATCGATACTGCGATCGTGTCTCCGCCAACCAACAAAATCCGCGTCGACAAAATAATGGCGCTTGCTCCACGGCGAATATTCAAACAGTATTCTCATCGAGTCATCGCACATTCATAGCCATCACTATTTATATAGCATGAAAATACATGAATACAGTGACAGTCAACGTAACGTGATTTATCTGTTTACTGACCACTAGTTAGCCAGTACACGTATTATATATACAAATCAGCAGTTTTCGCAGAGAGTCATTGTTAGAAAGTTATTAAAGCAACCATATATAGAAAAAGGATTTTAAAAAGATTAAAAACACATTTTCCATAACCATATTTAATACAGGCATCAAGTAAATACAAAAAATAGAGAAAACACAATAATAGAGAAGAACCATTATATATTTTTTTATTAAAGCAACCAGATAAAAAAAAGGATTTTAAAAATGATAAAAACACATTTGACATACCCATATTTAATATAGGCATCAAGTAAATACCAAAACAAAATTAGAGAAGAACCATTATCAGAAAATTATTAAAGCAACCATAAAAGGGGGATTTTTAAAATTATAAAAACACATTTAACATGACCATATTTTAATACAGGCATCAAGTTAATTAAACAATATGGAATACATAAGTAGTATAAATGGTAAAAGTGAAGTTCATCATCAGTATTTGTATTAATTCATCTTTCTTTAAAACAAAAACGTTTCGGTTAGGGGTTAGGCCCCACTAGCTATAGCAGCAGCGGCCGACTGGTAGCGGCCAGTCACCCCGCCGATAATGGCGCCGTTTACACGGGGCGCAGGATGGTCCCCTGAGTCCGCTTGACACTTATATTGAAGCACTATCCTTGTGGTTCAAGAGCTAATAATCAACAAGATGTTAACTAAATAGAGAAACAAGACTTCTAGACTTCTGACATATCGACCCAGACAGCTAGCACACTGAACCCAGTTCAGTTTGATTTTTCAAGCGATTCGAAACAGATTATGAATGTCAACAGAAATTTGTCGAAATCGGCACGTTCTTTTTGTGGAAATGCGCGGAATATTGCTGGACTGGTGAATACTATGAGCGACTTGCAACTGTGCAAGTGGTTGAGATTCGACTTGAACCATGCTGAAGACAGTGTTTAATGACGTTTTTGTTTTGAAATATACCCTATTTCCAAATTTTAATTATCCATTTACATTATTATAATGAATTATCGAACATTCATTTAATTTGCGCCTATCAAGTTCATTTAATACAACAACAAAAACACATTATCAGTGACGTTGCGTGGTCTGACAGATCGGGGTTGCACACAAATTATTTGGGGGCACACCTTATGTATATCTTTTTTTTATATATTTTTTTAATAGTACCCTTATTTTTTCTATTGTTTTTTCCCAAAATTATTTGGGGCAACCCCCCCCCCCCCCCCCCCCCCGTCTTTAAATGTTCACTTTCCTGTGTTGCATTTGGGAGATTGGGATGTAAAAAGTAAAACCGTCTGCAATTTTGTCCTTATTTGAAAAGCACTTGACGCATTTTGAGACGGGACTGCTGGTAAAACACCGGCACCTAACCAACAACAAGAGGGTGGGCCAGTCCCCCGGCGAGAAGTCACGATCAGACTGTGGTGTAGCAATGCATAGGAGCGTCTGCATGCACTCTAACCGTTAAGTGGACGATTTGTTTTCTTCTGTTTATCAATCATCCATCATTGGGTTCCCTTTTTTCAGGTCTGTTTCTTTTCCACATTAGTATGACGACTTATGAATTAACCACTTGCTGCAGAAAATATACTGTCTTCATTGTTGTAATTGGTGAAAAGACGTGCGATTATACCGCGTTCTTGGTGTTGACTATTTCAAATTATTGAATAATTATGCCATGCCATGCCATGCCATGCAGAAAAAACAAACACACACAAAACAAACAAACACACAAACAAACAAACAAACAAACAAACAAATAAACAAACAAACAAACAAACAAACAAACAAACAAACAAACAAACAAACAAACAAACAAACAAACAAACAAACGTCTTTTCTTTCTTGGTATCTTTTAACAACAATCACCAGTAGCGGACATAATGGGGGTATGGGAAAGGGGTAACCGCCACACATTGGGAATCATACCCCAAAATGAAAATGAAATGTTGTAGTCTAAAAATAAACAATTTTGGGGCACTCGTCTCCACCGCCCCCCCCCCCCCCCCCCTCGCGCACACACACACACACACACACACACACACACACACACACGCGCGCACACACACGCACACATACACACATACACACTATTTTTCCACATATGAGTCTATTCTGGCTACGCCACAACATCATACAGAACTATACATGGTTGATGTTAATGAAAAGCTTCCGCTATTCTTGGCGGTGACCATCGTAGGCCATCTTTAATGAAAAGCTTGATTGGAACTAGCCTTGCTGATAGTCTTTTTTTTTTCTTATGTGAACTCACCCGCAACACAATAATAACGACATTAATAACCGTTTTCTCACTCGCCCAATTTCTCTTACTTATATTATTTCGCCTAACCATAATATCTTATGATTTGATATGGACTTCTCTATACATTCTTGCAAAATATATGGCGGTCTAGATTAACCTTACCTTTAATAAAATAAAATGTACACAAGTTAATACAAATGTATGTGTGTCTATACTGAGTTAGTAATACTTTTTTATTAAAGGAATGGAGAAACAACATTCATAACAAAGCTCGATCCAGGTATATGGTTCAATCCTCACTATCAAAGGAGAAATATTGTTTTTGTTTTTTCAGGTGATTTTTCAAATTTGTATCACTGCCTGAAAATAAAATATGTAAAGCTAATCATTGGGTAAATGTATTAAATACCTTTGAAAAGAGACTAGGCTGGATGAAACTGTCCTGCCAACATTAAATTACCAATGCTAATAGCATTTGTAACACGTATAGAGAATTGGGGATGGGAATTAATTAGCCTGAAGACGTTTCGGCTCATTATCCCCCTTCAGTGAAATTAGCATACTCCAATCGCGATTGATTTATACTCAGTGGAGACGAGGTGGGAGGGGAAGTGGGGAAACAAAATACAAATTAGGGAAGAACAGGGGGCATGGGAAATTAGTGAAGGTGCTCATAAAAATGCAATTATCTACCCTCCGAGGTGTAAACAGGCATTTTGGGGACGTGTCACACCGGATGGGTCTAGTATTGGCGTAAGCGCATAAGAACATCATTAGATCGGGGCCTATGTTAGGTTATGTAATATGTTAGGCCTACATGGGCCGCTTCTATTAAGCTCCTCGTGGGAGGATTTTAATTTAATCCCAAATCTCTCCCATCCTGCTCCCGTCTTCCTCCTCTATCTATCCATATGTCTCAACTCATCTCCATCTCGTTCCCTCCCATATAACCTCTATGGAATCACATGCACTACGGTTATGTGGTTACATTTTGATTGATCCGGTTCTTGGATTATACTTCTAATTTGTTCAAATAGAGCGGGAACTTAAAGGGTGTGGACGAGATTTTAAAAATATTTTTAAAAAGAAATTTAAGAATATTATCTTTTTTTGGCTCGTCTTCTATCTGATTTTCAATTGCACAAAATTGCACCAAATACTTACTTTTCAAAAAGTGTCAATATCTTTTTTTTAAATCCAGTGTTAAAAAATGTTAGAAACTAATGTAATATTATATATTTTGGTTCTGTACTGGTAAGCCACTGTACATGCCAATTTCATAGCTGCTCGCATTTTGTATAAAATCTAGATGCGCATGAACACTCTATAGATTGTAACTTCAAATAAAAACACATCGATACGTCTTTCTCTATTTGCAAAGGAAATTCATCGATCGATACAAGTACGGATTGTCTCCAAAGTGAATATTGTTGATAAATGCTCAATCTTTCTGTCATCATCTGGGAGGGTATAGAGGCGTCACTGTCCGAACTCGGGACTGGTTTGTTCAGATCTCTAAACTTGACCGTGCATGGTGGCGTGGCAAAGTGATAGCGCAGATATTGTGGAACAAACTAAAGGGGAGCAAGAAGGGTCATTGTCCAACTTCAATTGTGAGAAACATTGCGCTGGGGTGGAAAGTTATTGGAAAGCTACTCTTTAACCGTTTTCTTTTTTTTTCTTGGTATATCATTACCTATAAAAAAATCATGGTATATGAAGAATTTGTCAAATACGAGGCATTGATTGGCTAAAATCAGTAACGTGATTTCGAATTAATTCAGTATACTCCATGGAAGAGTGTAATGTTTCATCTCCCAGATCCGCGATTGATCGATATGAGAGAATTTTCCTGAATATTATATGACTACATTTTCGTTGTCTCCGCCCCCTTTCTCAGCTGTATGTATGTGTTTGTATTATGTCTTTATATATTATGTTATGTATGTATCCTTGTCATTTAGCCTCTGAAGAAGATTCTTCTATATCGAAAATGTAGGCCCTGTATTGACTCTCACTAAATTTTCTTGCGATTCTATCGATAGCAAACGTTGTGATCCTCACTGGAAGCTAGTTGACACAGGGTGTAATTTACAAAGATGTTTACTGCATTCTGAAGATGTCATTTTCTAGAAGGGGTGAAAGGTACACACTTGTTACATTCGTGTAAAGAGGCATTCTTTAGATACCATTTACGCGGATATGTACAGCATTGCACAATGACAGTGATTTCCATGTCATTTTGGAAAGCCACAATATTTGTTAAAGGGGTAGTACAGTTTTGGTAAGGCTGAACTTTAGAAACCAAACCTGGACAGTAACATTATAAACTAATAGTTATAACTCCACCATGCTCGAAAGGTAAACAAAATTAAAAACGACTAAGTAAAAAGCCCGTTATCATTAAAAAAGAGCCATTAAAACACAAGAGGGCGCTTTATAAAAAGGCATTTGTTTCAACCATTTTTCATACAAAATTATGCATGTGATGTTTTATTGAAATAATGATTGAATAGAGAGATCATCAACAACTATTTAAAAAACGCTTTTGAAATTTTTTGAAAAAGTGCAAGCATTTTTTAAATTTTTTGAAAAAATCATCTAATTATTTGGGCCCCAAATAATTATAAGATCAGATATATATATTGATATTTCAGCCGTTTCTGGGTCGATTTTGACCAAATAAAGTTTATTCTGCCATTAAAATTGCATGTTCTCTCAAATTCGACACTCAGTTTTTCATTATCTCACAAACAAATTGTGATGTGCAGCGCCCTCTCTACCAAAACTAAACTACCCCTTTAACAGTAACTTTGTATATAGTCCGGAAAGATCAGACAATGTTTCGAGAGTTCTTTGACGATTTTTTTTAATCACCTAATCATCATGGAATGTTCCCTCGGGATGTGACATGCTATTTCGTAAAGACAATAAGTCCCGAGAACTGCACTTAATAGCATGTCAAATCCACCATATCCATGCGAGATAAACATTCCGTGATGTTCCCTCGCCCACCAGTTAACATATACCTAGGCTATATGATATTATTACGGTAGGTTGAGTTAAAATATAATATATTAAAACACTGGGAAACCCCGTTATAACGAGGTAGTCGGGACTATCGATTTGACCTCGTTATAACCGGAATCTCGCTATAACCGAGCTCGTTATAAGTGGAGCATTATGCCATTGGAACAATCGGGACCAAAGGATTCTCCTCGTTATAAACGGTACCTCGTTATAAGCAAGCTCGTTATAACGGGGTTTCCCTGCCACTTTTTGCCTACTTTTATTGCTTAGATTTGAAAGGGATGGAGGCTTTTTTAAACCTGATCAGAGGCACTACTTTTGACATGAGTATCATGTACAACTAACTGACATTAATTCTTATCTACAAACACAATAAAATAATTACGTAAGGTGCGTCTTTTCAAGTCGTGCTACTGGGGATCTGAAAAAAAAAAACAATCGCTGAATTAGGACATGTAGGATGTAAATGTTTAATGCCATGCGTATTTGTGTGCATGAATCACTTAGAATGACAATTTTCGATCCAGTTGCCCGAGGACTGAGAGGCCGCATTGACTTCCAAATCGAATATTCAAGATGGCGAGGAGGTCATTCCGTGCGCCTACAATTGATAAGAATAACCACAGGGCCTGATGAAGGCATCGTCGATTTGGTCGTTCGACGCCCATCATGCATGCCACGAGACTGAACGTCAACAAGACGTCGATTTCATTGCCAGAGGACCGTCAGGCCACATTGAATTCGATCTCGAACGCGCAAGATGGCATGGAGGTGATGTCGTGATCATGGAGATGTTCGTGAGGTTCGTGAGCAAGAACGAAATGTCCCGGGGCATGTCAGGGCACTGTCATGGCCGTGGCAAGCTATTCGCAGTATGGGCGCTGTATGTTGTTGAAGAGACCGACGAATTAACATCAAATTCATTGCTAGGGGACAGTCATGCTTCATTGACTTCGACTTGAATGCACAGGATAGCGAGGATATCAAGCATTGTGAACGGATTGATGCAACATCGTCGATTTTAGTTGCCTGAGTCCCATCAAGCCGTTTTGACTTCCATGTCGACGCGTAAGATGGCGAGGAGGTCATGTTGTGAACGAAATTGACAATGATTGGTGCTGCATCTTTTATCACGGTTGCCTGTCGGCACACCAATCCATATTGAATTCGATGTTGACGAGCAAGGGCGGCAGTGTGGGGGAGGGGGGGGGGGGGGGGGGGCATTGCGAAGAAGCGAAGCGACCGAGGTGACGGGGGTGTGGGAGGGTTGTCCCCCCTCCCACGATATATAGGGAGCATTTGCATTTTTTTTAATTGTGTAATTTGGTGCATACTTGAGACAGAAAGTTTAGTTGATATGTGGTGCAAGCAATATATCATCGATACCTATTCATCGGGGGGGGGGGGGGGGGGGGGTGATCTATTCATTCACCCCCCCCCCCCCCCTGATGAATAGGTATTACGTAAGTATTATTACGTAAGTATCTACGCCCATGGAATCAAACATATTGTATGATATCAGAAGAACAGTGACATGACTGATCAGAGTTGGTGGATTTACACCAGGTTATAAATACTTGATCTGTAGCTTCTGAACCCTTAATCTAAATAATAATTGATTTAAATCACACTTTCGTATTCACAAAGAGATATTTACGAATTATCACAAATCCTCTCGATATTGAAGTCAGAATGAGCAAAAATGATCAATGCAATTTTGTCACGCAATTTAGTAATGTGTTCAAGTGTTTGTGTGTGTCACATACTATCTCTGGGTTTGTCTTCGTGTGTATGTCTTCTTGGTTCAGTTTCAATATCACTTGTTATAATGTATAATTAAATCGAATTGTTATTATGTATTTCAATTCAAATTAACAAAAATATACGACTTGATGTAGCTGCTATAGAGCAATTGTAGTGGTCGAGATGCACGTGCATAATATCTTGAGTTATATTTGTAATAAGAGTGTTAGACTCTTTTTTTTTATCGAATCCGTCATCATTGCTTTTTTTTTCTATTTTGCGTTGACGATTGCGTGTCTTTAATCTGGTTTTGTTCTCGATGTGTGAGAAAGTATTTACTTAATTCCTCACAATTACCCACGTGCATTTGGATTCACAGTCACGAATGGTAGCCTGATGCCTTCCAAAATTATTCAAGTTGATCCGTTTTTCGCTTTCTATTTTCACGTTTTTTTATGTCGGGGAAAGAAGGGTAAAACGCAAAAGAGGCATGCAGAGGAAGAGATCGATGCGTAAGGCGCTCTGATCGCCCGAGAGATTTGCGTCTGGGGGCAGCTACTCTGTGCCGGAGCACGCCCGTGTGTACATTTATCGATTGTTGTTAGGAGGCGTTTGCCTTTCACAAGTAGCGCCATGCACCTTAATGGCCCTCAAATACAAGGAGATACCCCTCACGGTGTAGAGCTAGCTCTTTCAACATTTGATATAGTCTTCTTGTACATGTATATATAAAGCATGTTATTGTCCCTCGTTAAACGAGACAATCGAGCAGCATTGTTAGTTTGAATTATCATTTTCAAGTCCCACTTTCCCCGGTAGGAAAAGAAATCTCAACACTGGTAAGTGGTTATACTTGTACAATGATGGTTGTGTCATTATCTGGAAGCAAGATGGAATAAAGACAGTGTACAGTACTTTTTAATACAACTTTGGCTTCGAAACACCTTATTATTAATTTGTTTTTTTCTCATACGGATTTTCATAGACTAGTTGAAATTATTAATATTGAATTGAGTCATATTTTATCATGGATTAGAGCGAACAAATTATCATTGAATCTCCAGAAAACGAAATATATGTTATTTAGTAAATCTATAGATTCTTCGTTACCGGCTAACATAGTTTTTGAAAACACCCCATTGGAGCGTGTTTCATTCATTAAATTTCTGGGTGTAACGGTTGATAGTAACCTTTCTTGGAAACATCATATTGATAATATTTGTAAAACTATTTCTCGTAATATTGGTATTATTTATAAAGTAAAAACATGTCTTCCTTTTACTTCACTAATTATGCTTTATAGTTCTTTGATACTCCCATACTTAAATTATGGTCTTTTAGTTTGGGGAAACACACATGAAACTTTATTAGATAAAGTGTTGTTATTACAAAAGAAGGTTATTCGTATTATTTGTAATTCCCCTTTTCGCTCCCATACTGACTCTTTATTTTTTGAAAATAATATACTGAAGGTAAAAGACCTATTTTTATTTCAACTTGGTCAATTTATGTATAATTATAATAATAACATGCTACCATCTGTTTTTCAAGAAATGTTTTTTAAAAATAGTTCAGTTCATAATTATCCAACTAGACATTCTGAAGAATTTCATTTACCTCTCTTGCGGACCCTACTTGCTCAAAATACATTTATATATGAAGGTCCTAAATTATGGAATTCTTTAAGTGATGAAATAAAAAATGCTCCATCGATTAATATCTTTAAGAAAAAATTTAAATTGTTTTTATTACAATCTTATAAACATCATTGAATTATATCTCCCATTTACTCTTATTTCGTGCTTACGTCATCCTTAAACAAGCTCATTCTTTACTCGCGGACTCAAAATGTAATCTGATATTATATATTATGCCTTCTCATGCATTGTTCCATTCTATTATGCGCAAGTCTTTTTCCTTATTTTCACTTGAACCCCACTTGCAGCTTATCTTTTACATACATTTGTACCTCCGATCTCTCACTTCCTTTTGGCAGTGTCTCATTGTTTGTATTGTGTGCGTCTTCTCCTATTTGTGTCATGTAAAGTTCTCTCTTGTCCCATGTTGGTCTCTGTTGGCATCCCCTTTTCCCCCTTTTTCCTCTCTATATTTGTTTATGTTGTTGTAGTCTAGAATGTGTTAATTTAAATGTACAATATACCTAACTATTATTTGAGGGTTCCACAATTGTACAAGCATTGCTTTTTAGTGGACCCCTCTTGTTTCCAATATGTATATCACTATTTTGTGCAAATTATCATTATTCATTTGTAATGTTTTGTTGGAAGCAAGAATAAATTGAAATTGAAAAAATTGAAATTATACCTGATTATTTATTATTTTAAACTTTCAATGTTTATAATGCTTTTATGTACATTTTAATTATATTAAACGATTAATTATTGCAAAATAAATACTAGACGAGATTTCGTTCAGACTATAGCATAAATGACAAAATGTATTATGATCTGTATTAATATGATTTTATGCTGACATTTTGTATTCGTTTCTGTTTTTTAATCATGCTTATGTCATGAAATGCTTGCACAAAAGAAACACAAACACACAAGCATACATGCAAGTGTGTGTATTTGTAAAAGTTGTGCGAGTATGGACACTTGATTCCTTTAGAGATCCTGTTACACCGTCTCATTTATTTATTTATTTTTAAAACGAGTGCATATTTCATATTTCATAACTTTCATCGTAAACGCATGCCTGTCAAAATAAATCCAATCCATTTTGGACACAAGTTATAAATAATATTAGTCTTGATTATGATAGCGGCATCTTCTGGTAAAACCGTCTTTAAACCATTTTACCATGTGAAATCCTTATAATAAAATAGTCAAATTATCCTGGTCCATCAATATTCATTATTTTAGAAACTTTAAAAATAGAAGCAATTCGTGACTCAAGACAAAGGCAAGACGAATTCGATTTTTTACTTATATAGCCGAAATGGTTTTGTAGACCACATTTTCATTCCCTCAGAAATAACATGGAGATTAAAGCGATTGTTCAGGTGGGAGAATAGGAAACTGGTAGTAAAAAAAGACACAAGAATTTAGGGGGCTAAAACTAGGTATGTTGACAAGCGATTAACAATGGCAAGAAGAACTAAGGTGGCTTAAGCGGGAACGAATTAACGGGAAAACAGATTTGGACACCGATACCCTCTGAAGTGGCCGCCAGCCTTTTGTTCGGCGATAAATTGAATCCGTTCTGTGAGAAGTGATAACTTCCCTCGCTGCATTCCCTGAATGCGACCTTTATTCATCATCCACGCACACTTATTCATCCTCCGTGGATCCCATTCACCATCCGTGTGAGTTTGGAGAGGATCAAAGAGGGATGCCATCATAACAATTGGTGTCTTCTCTCGGCTTTAATCGTTTTCTTCTTTCAGCGACACGTCCAGGTGTGACCGGCAAGCTCCCGGGGGATTTTAGGTGGGAGGGCCAGCTTTGTGGAGGAATACCAACCACAAATTCTCATCTTTTAAATCTCCGTGAATGGGATATTGACGTCATTACCCGACACATCAAGACTATAGACTGTATACATCGCACGCCAGGTGTGTCTAATCGATTGACTAATCATGGTCGAGTTCAGAGATCAAAGGATGCCGCACTCGTCTTCCCCACCTCTACCACTCCAATGTACATGATTGTATACAATTATTATTGTTCCTCAAGATATTTTATGCTGTTAAAAGGCCCATTTTTAACGAGCCATTATTTTTTCTTTTCAACTGAAAGCTTGCCTGCTGTGTTCGAAATAATCAATTATCTCCTTGCATGATTAGTTATAATAATATAATAACACAACATTCATTTATTTATAACTGCTTACAATAATGAACATCTACTTAGAATAGATGTTTTGTATAAAGGAGCTTCATTTGGTCTATCTTTTTTCATTCGACATTTTTGTACCCCCAAATTGACTCAAAACATTTGTTGAAATCTGATGAAACCCATTTTCCGTGCTCGGGAAAAGAAATGAGATTTCCGTTAGTGTAGTGGTAACCTTGGCAACCCATTGAATTGAGGTATAACGCACACGAGAGGGGTACACTTAACCATCACACAACCTGCGCCCCAAAATAAAAAATAAAATAATGTGTGCTGAGTATAGACTATCATAGGGGTGACACACAGTGGATAATTTTATTTTTAATGGTTATCTAGATAGTTGTTGTTCTTGTTGTTGTTTTCTATTAACAAATTCGAAGCCTTGTATGGCACCTACACAAATTGATTTTTCGATAAAATAACAACGTATTAGAATGTATAAAATTCGAGCTGGTTCGTGAAAATTGTATAATATTGTAAAACACAGCCACTTTTCTATTGCAAGGGTCGTTCGTCAAAGAACAGTCGGTATACCTCATTCGAAATTAAACAATGTATGAATAAGTGTATGATATAAAAAATAAAAAAATCATCTTTTGAATAAAAGTGCGGGAATTGCGAATTCATGAAACGTATTACGAATATATTGTTCACGAATTTAGATATAATTGTTATCGTTTATAGTTTATATCGTAATCTTTGGTCACGAACCCTGACCTAAAGAATTGGTCACTCGCATGGTGTCATTTATGCTTTCTATTTTCTTCTCATTTTAGTTTTTACATATCGATTTTAAAACTACTATTCCCTCCTCATTGTCGTGTTCAAATGCATAACTATATCGGAGAGTTGGATCTAAGATGGACATTGAAGAAAATTATATCCATCATGAATATTTTGTCTACTTGATTTAACCTTCCTTGTTACCAAATTGTGAACGAAGCCACTAAGTTGTTACACAAAATACATGTACGTGCCGATGGAATTAAGAGGGTTTTCTACGTTCTACAAAGGCCTAACAATCCCTTTAACTAGGACTCCACTCCCATAGTTGATGATCAAACATTATAGTATGTGCCATCACTTTTACGTCATCCATTCTATCATCCTTGCTATAATAGTTCTCGATCTCTCCTCTATATACACGCAGTCACAGCCATAGAAATGTTCAACTCAAATTGACTTTTGAGATTAATGCAATAAAAAAAGGCGTTTCTTTACACTTTTCTTCTGCGGGGCGTTTCAAAATTAAACACGCCTTTGTGTGTATGTTTGTGGACGGGTTTTGAATGGAGTAAAAGAGAATAATTTGATGAACGGCTTGATGCGAAGACCAAATTCAAACGATCCAGCTTTCTTTCTTTTCATTCAGCTTGTCTCGTGTATAATTACCAAACCGACACTGAGTTTGGAGAGGTTTAAACAAGAAAGAAAGTCAGTGCTCGTGTTTGCTTTGCTAATTCGCTAAGACCACTCTCATGGGCCTGTTCGCCATCTTGTTTCTACACAATTTGCATCGGCACTAGACATTCCTCGACACATGGCTACTTTGCGTGCCTTCAATTAAATTGTATATGAACATGATGAACATGGTGTATTATAATACATGTGCTTAATATGCTGGGTTAGAAATCACCCACTACACCTTGGAGGGTCCATAACAAATTTAAAAAAAAGTTTGGACCATGGTTGAAGGTGTCCACTGTTTTATGGAGCGCCGCCTCATTCATTTCCACAACAAAAAACACGAATAAAGTTAATAATATTATAATGTATGATGCTACGATGTTGAATTAAAACATTTGCTGGAATTCACATAGGTGGTTTAGCTTTGTACCATGGTTGAAGGTGTCCAATGTTTTATGGAGCGCCGCACTTTCATCTATTCCATTTCCAAAATAATGAATAATTAGTATACTCGTTCGTTTATTCAACCATAACAATCAATGTACATATACATCACCATAATCATAAATGAATCAATATGGATTCGGCTACACTTAGAAGCATAGTTTATTGCGGGGGCTTTATAATGTATAAAAGCTACATTATTATCGAAAACTATTCATACTGTAAAACTACTATACACAAACACACACATGCATACACGCACACATACACATGCACACACACATACACATACACATACACATACACATACACATACACATACACACAAGCATACAATGAAAACGTACCTCTGCTCAAACATTTTAACATAAACCTTTAAATGACTGTTGTCGTCATCGTGTTTTAAATCGATATAAAGTTGTATTTTCCTTAATGTCATTATTTAAGCCGTTACATTTTAATAAAAAGAATGAAGGTAAAGTTCGGTCATTAAAACTATTAAGAAGTAGTTAATACTTGCTCGTAATTTAAATATATTGATTTAATTATAATTCATGGTATTTTGATTCATTGAATTTGTCAAGAAATAAAATGAACATCTTCACGATATGAACATGTTAACACATACGGTAGCCTTCCAACAGTGGTCGAAACCATAGTTTAAAATGAAGTCATATGACGCAGTTAAACCATTGTTTCAATAAACCACGTTAATTTCAACCTGTGTGTACGTAATCGCGTGTACACATCGTTTTGCTCCGTCATTGAAAAGGACAAAAAGTTGTATACTAAATTCCCCTCCCTTTAACACCATACTCGCCATGGCAAGAGTAAGACAGAAGAATACAGTCACCGACACATTTTCTCAGTATATACAAATTTGAATTTTTATTTCGTATACATTTTATCTTTGGAAATTAATCTCGTCGTATTATCTGTCTCAAATACTGATCAATATATTCGAGAGAAAGCATTTAAAAAAAGAAATATTCACAAAAATTGCTGTAGTTCTTGTTCAAAAACAAGTTCGTAATTTGTACATCTAGAAAATAAATAAAGTCTCAATATATAGTACACAATCACATATTATATCAATAGTATCCCATCTCACCCTTTACACAGTAACAACTATTTTACAAATCTGACTATTGGCACGTCTGCATCTGCTAATTCTAATTCTACTCAATTTGACACGAATGTCAACATCTTCCTAGCTCCTTGCTCGAATCTTCTGTTTTGTCTCTAATTGGTGGGGATTGAATAACAAGTTTTACCAATTTATTTGTGGGGCAAACATATTCCCAGATTTTTACAGAATGTTGACTACATTTTCAATGTTATTAATTAAATAAATAAATATATACGTACAATATTATGACAAGGTGAACATCCATACAATTTCATTAAAAAAAAGTACACATACTTAAATATCATTTTCATTACGTTCTTGCACAAATTTTCTTAAAATTTGTCCATGAATCAAACAATACCCCATGATAATCATATCTGTCAGTTCAATAAATTCATTAGTGTTCGCAATTTCTTCAGCCATATTATGAAAGAAAATAGAATAAAACATCATTATAAAAAGAGGGACCAATAAGTGATATCCTTGTTACTATTTTTAAGCGCGTAATTTCTAATGGCCTAGTCCCACTATAGCGTACCTCCCTCTGTTT
The DNA here is from genome assembly GCA_037951105.1 of Echinarachnius parma. Lineage (NCBI taxonomy): Eukaryota > Metazoa > Echinodermata > Echinoidea > Clypeasteroida > Echinarachniidae > Echinarachnius > Echinarachnius parma. Next base: position 284,791 of record JBAMJV010000426.1, read on the forward strand.
CCTATCTGTTTGACATCCGGAAGGTACTGAAATTATGCGGACTAAGTTCGGAATGGACTAGTAGGATACCCTTAATTCGGCCCCGTTTCGCGTGAAACGAGACGTCATGGAACTTCAAAATGTGCTAGATACTGACCGTTTCGCCACATTTTGGTCGGATAGGAAACGGAAGGAGAACTGGTGCAGTGGGACTTGGACATACATACTCAAGTCGGTTACATTTGTAAGCGTTTCGTTTTGATATACGATTATGTTAGCTGGTGTATAATGCCCGGCGCAGACAGAGCCGACTCGACTGGTTGTCATTCCGATCGGCTTAGTTTTCAGTGCCTCGCGACACACATTTTGCCAGTCGAGAGACAGTCGGATGCCAGGTGGGGCCGATTCAACAAGATAAATCTGCTCCGACCGACCGGGCCCAACTCTAGCCTGATTAAAAACCAGTCGGATCGGGTCGAGTCGGCTCTGTCTGCGCCGGGCTTAACATGTAAAGCTCGTACAAATCAGACAAACTAAATGCAGCAAGGGAAAGTCAGAAATGATTACAGCTGATTTTGTTTGCTGTATATGTGACATTAATTCTGTATAATGGATTGTCTGCAAATAGGCATGTTACACAATCACAATGGTGCCTACAAACTATCAACTTAATTATCAATGTGAAATATTTTGTAGAGAATTAAGTAAATAAAATGCATGATGAATTCCTCACCCTCGATGATAGAGACGACATACATTAGATAATTGGAATGGGATCACAAATATTTCCTTGAGCGTTTTAATGTGAATACTTGTCAATGAATTACACGAATAATGCCGCGAGCATGGCCGGATTGAGTCATGTTTGTCGGTTTAATCAAACACCAGAGAATAAACACTCAACACATTTTGAACGCACACCTCTGATTCTTCTCGGAAAAGCCAAAGATAATGTTTACACATAAATTCCCCCCATCTTCAACCAAACACCAATAACATATTCGCTTATCAAGGTTCCTATAATACTTATCGTGATTACCTTCAGTGTACGTATAGTTCAAAGTTAACAGGCTAGAGTTAGTGATATAGTTGGTCTTAACCCATTGTAAACGGGGCACATGTGTATTCTGTATCGAACCTATTGGAATTGCATTTTTGTATGGGGGAATGTTCACATTTGAGACATCTAGTTTGTACTGACGTATTCCAACAACTCTGCCAAGCAGAGATAATGGGTTACACATAATTCCACAAGCTACACTTGTAATACAACGATTTATATATACATCATGTATATTAAAAAAACATATTAATTGAGAATGAGATCTAACATTATACCATTTTCAATCAATGTCCTATTTCACATACATATCTTTGGTATTCTAGTTTGTCTTGTTCGATCTGAGTATAGTAAGATATTTTCTCATGTCTCATAATGACAAAAATCATGGAAACATTAACATCGCCTTTACTATAAATAATTCTTAGTACCAGCACGAGTTCAAATTTCAGTGTAATATAATATACTGATCAGGTCGTGAGCAGTATATTGTGCTTTGTAGGCGTCGAAAACCCATGCACAGTCTGGTATAGAGGCAAAGGTATGGCCTAGTCGCACTGCATCGTTTCTCCTTCCGTTTCCTATCCGTTTGCCATCCGGAAGGTACTAGCAGGAAACGAAATCATGCGGACCAAGTTCGGAATGGACTAGAAGGACAATTTCCATTCGGCTCCATTTCGCGTGAAACAGAACAACATGGAACTTCAACATTGACCATTTCGCCACATGTTGGTCGGATAGGAAAAGGGAGGAGAAACGATGCAGTGGGATTAGTCCATTGAGTTTGATACGTCTACTTCAGGCCCCCACTTTGTACTGTAGACAGTAGCTCAATGTTGCATGGAACTAGTAAACCACGATCTGCTGCTGCCCGAACATTTTGTCATGTTTGTGAAGCACTTTCTTTTACTTATCGCAAACCATATAATATACGGTTCTTGTTTAATAGTTTTCTTTATAAACTGGTCTTCGTAAGTAAGTACTTTGGCAAAAGAGCTCTAAAAGTATGGAAGGTGGATGTTGGCACCATCATAATACACACATTGTCTGTAGAGCTATGTCAGCTCTGGTATGTCCAGAGTTAATGTCTCACCAAGCCCAGGGCTGCGCCATAGACCCACTATACTGCATGTTATTGGCCATGGGCATGTTACTGAAGGAACTGTAGTTATTGTAGGGAGCGGTGACGCTGGAATAGCTACACGGTGATGGGTAGTGCTGCATGTGTTGCAGGGGTGGCGGCGCCGAGACAGCAGCCGTTTGCGCCAATAACGAGTCCTGGTGGTGGTGATGGTGGTGGTGGTGGGACTTGGCTGCCGCTGACATGCAAGCCGAGGCCGCGGCAGCTGCAGCTGCGGCTGCGGCTCCGTGTCCCCCCGCCATGTTGGCCCCATTCATGCCTCCCATGCCGCCATTGCAGGGTTTGCCGTCGCGAACTAGTACGGGCACGGCGACCCTCCGCGGCGACGGCAACGGGTGGAGGTCCAGCCCCTTCTCCTGCCTCGCTCGCTTCAGCTTGTAGCGGTGGTTCTGGAACCAGATCTTGACCTGGGTGGGCGAGAGGCGGATGATGCTCGCTAGGTGTTCCCTCTCGGGGGCCGACAGGTACCGCTGCTGTCTGAACCGACGCTCCAGTTCGTACGTCTGCGCCTTGGAGAACAGCACCCGTCTCTTGCGCTTCTTCGGGGGGTCACCTGACGAAGGCGACGACGCGTCACGGCTGCCTTGTTCGCCCTCCTTGTCCGAGGCATTGGAATCGACGTCGTCATCTTCGTCATCGTCATTAGCTGCCGCCATAGAAGCCGTGGTCGACGTCGGGGACGTTGCGGTGGATGATGCATTGTGGGAGATGGTGTTCTGTGCAAGCGCTGTAAAGTAGACACAAGATAATCCAATCAATACAAACATCTAATAATAATGCAAAATGCGAACTTGCACGTACATGAACATGCATTTCAGTTTTTTTTATAATTATTTCATTAGTCGGCAAATGACTAAAAGACAAATCTTAAACTTATTCCATATTTTAAATGCAAACATACTCACGCACGACACACACACACACACACACACAGACATACACACACGCACATACATCCGCATACATGCCAAAAAACACATAAACATACAAAAACATACACGCACACATACAAACACACACACATACACACACACACACACACAAACACAAACTCACACACACAGAAACGTATACATAATGAATAAAACACACATGCATACAGTCATGTGGTTTTCTTTAAAAAAAAACTTTCATCCCTTTGTGGGTATACAATTATATAGACTTTTTATTTTGTGCTCTGATCATGTTTGTTTTTCGAACCTCTATTAGTACAGTCATTGGTACCAGCATCGTTATACTGGAATTTATCCAAGATGTCATGACACGAACTCAAATATTTACATCACTTTTATTATAGCCTTCTGAACAATTATAGATCATTACAATTTTGTTTTTGTATTGTGGCGACCATGACCGAAGACGGATGAGACATTAAAGAGAATAATAGAGATGTGTGACGTCACATCTATTGATTGTGATGGGCAATGGGTCTAAACAATGTCAGGCAAGTCAGAAATGTGTGATCTATATGGTCCAGCTCCAAACCCCAAATCAACGTACAAGTTGTTAAGAACCATTACTAATGTTCTAACAATATAAGATTGATAATATCGGAAGACTCCCTGCAGTTTCATTTTGATTTTTTAAGATCTTCAAGTCAGACTTGAACTATGGCATAGAACATTTTCCGTCAAACTATATTATGTTGTGCAATTTTCGTCATAAGTCACTTTGTCTCAAGTTCAATAAGTCTTCCGTCTTTTATTGATGTTAATTGCCCTAATACAAACACGATGATTATCGTGATAATAGATAGCTAAATGGATTTCCCGCAAAACTAGGGAGTATATACGCATCGCAAATGACAAAACGACCTGTTTAAACAACGGTTGTACTCTTTTATCGCTATAGACTCTTGTTTTGAAACCAAACGAAGCCATTCACAGTGGACTATGAACAGAGGGTGAGCACGCTGATATACGCGCAGAGTTATTTAAAGGCAAAGTCTATCCCATTTTTGTTACAGTATTGTTCTATAAAAGGAATATTTCTATATTGTGGACAATTATGACGTGTTTTATGCGCTTTACTGTTTGTTTGTTGTAAATACTCATGAGTAGCGGTTAAATATAATTATATCATTACTTGCAGTAACCTTTAAAATGTTATTGTTAAGCACATTTCAAGGTATATTTATGTATCATTAATATAAGAATAAGACTTTTAGTAAAATGATATCTTAGATACACTTGACCAGTTTCAAGCAAATGTTTCATTTGTTGAATGCTGAATAAGAAAATAATATTCGGAACTATACATGTAGTTTAATTCATCCTCACAAGATCTGGTTCAATTAGGTCCACCACAATTTGAAACTATTATGCCAAATGTGTATCCTTTTGATAATGTTCATCTTATTAGTGTCAATAAATTATTGCAGGTATAGCAATAAATCGAAGAATGAACATAAGGGCCTATTTTTATATGTATAACTATTAATTACACAAAATTCAAGAAACAGGTTCTACTTATCTCATTATAATACAAAGGTGTGACGCATGCCGAAACCTTCTTGAACACAAATTACTCGCGTTTGAAATGATGAAACCGTTCATAATATTCAAAGTACAGATTAATGTTCATTAAACTTAAAATAAAAAAAAACTATGGAACATAATTCGATTCATCAGTAATGTCATTATGCTAAACATGCTAAGCGATGTTTGCCTGGTTTATGGTCCTACAATGGCGGGCTAATGACGCGCTATTTGCCACGCAAAGTCACACATAATTTGTACAGTAATGGTTTGGCAAAGCTCTATAAAATATCGCAGGTGATTGAGTTGGTTACGGGATACGGGTTGTGTTCCCGGCCCCATCTTTTGTTTCTATCCAACTGCAGCTGTTCTGAAACGTACATGAAATATTTGATATGCTTATCTTAATCATTATACTTTATATTCTTCATCTTCTAAATCAGATAGTGTACTTGGAATCAAAGTTAAACATCCTAATGATAGTGCCGTAATTGCTCGGGGAATACAGATATTTGTATTTATTAACTATTTGAATTTGATAAGAGCCTTTAACAAAATCATAAGCCCAATGGGCCAATGATTTTCCATTTATTATGCTCAGATAAACCACATCAAATTAAAAGCTAACTTTACAAAATGAATACTGTGTTCATATTGAATACACGATGATGCAATTTGTAGAACTTGGTGATTCTATGCCATGTCTGAGAATAACAATAATTAATATCTGATTAATGATTAATCGGTCTCTAGTAAATATTCTGCTGGCAGATGCATGACTGGCGTCTGGTGTTGTTTCACAAAGATTCTAAGTTGAACTTAACTCCTAGTTGGACCTAACAATTATGGAATATCATTTGTATTACTGGAATAAAACATATTTGGGACTTCTAACAAACAATTATATCAATTAATTCAAGGCTCCTTGATAATAATACATATTATTGTGTTTTTAGCAAAATGTACGCCTTAAAAAAAAACTGTTTAAATTATTCTACAAAGAAAACTAACTGCTTTCCATCATTTCCAACTTACAATGAACATGAATCTGTGTGAAACACCCCTGAGGGTGTTTCCAAAGATCAGAAGTTGAACTTAACCTAAATTGGACTAAAATTTTGTGGAAAGCCATTTGTAGCTTTGGAATTTAAAAATTGAAACTTTTAACAAAATTGTACATCCATATCTTACAGTCTCTATCATCATCATCATACAAAAAAGTTAATGATTTTTTATCAAGATTTTTGTCTTGTTCAAGAACTTGTTTAACAATTTAACAAAGAAACTAGTCTATAATGGCTTTCAATAATTTCCAACTAAGTGCTAAGTTCGACTTGGGATCTTTGTGACTGCCCAATGGTACTGCGGACGGGGTAGTATTATCTCAGACCTCGGACATTGATAGATATCGTGATCTATAAGGAGGAGGTGTGAATTAAGACACCACACACGAGATAACCAGACACTTCCTCGGATTACGACCTATTTGACGAACGGATTACGGTAGATAGAGATACCAGGGATGTTCCTACAAACGTATCCATGTCACTCCTTTTGTCTTTGCACTCCTCTGAAGTGCGCAAACATCCCTGGAGTATCATCTATTTTGACAACGGCGTGTTGTCTCCCACCTGTGTGGGATGTGATAACGGGATGAATGTGTTGATCTCTCGCTGCCAAAATACACCTGCAAACTGTGCGTTTACCAGGTAAATGTCCGGATTCGTGACATTTGCTCTGGCAAGAATTTATATTATTTTTCATAACAAATCTGATTCCGATTTTTAATCCGAACCAGGACCCAACGCTAACCTTAATCAAATCAATTTTTAAAAGAGGACATACTTTTGACGGCAATGTGTTGTCCCCCATCTGATTGGGATGTGATAATTATATGTCTATTTAGTGATTTCAGTCATATATTTTATTGTGCAATTACTCAACCCGGGTAAAATTCCGGCCCAATGACAATTGCTCCAACGACAACAATTTGCTCCGTTATCAATAAATTGTTCAATAACCAACACTTTATTATTGATATTACACTCAACAAGAATTGCGCCAACACTAACCTTTTCCCCAGCACTAACCTTAAACCTAAATCTTAAACATAAACCTAATCCTAACTTTCACTAAAACGGTAGTGTTGTGATAAAATCTCGGAGCAACTGTCGCCGGAGCAAAATGTCGTGTCACCAAAATAATACCGATTGAATAGGGTTTCAGGGACGAATGATCGACGGATTGGATCCTATAGCTCGGTCGGTATAGAGCACCAGTCTAGCAATCCGGAGGTCTCGGGTTCGAATCGTGGGGAAACACAATTTTCTTTGTTCATTTTAAACTTACAAAATAATACCAAACACATGTGGGACTGGGAGGTTAGAGGTTTCTGGACAGGTTGTTTGACACATGATTGCTATAACTATTTTTAAAAGGCATCTAATTATTGTCTGTTTTGGTACTACATTCCCAGTTTCAATGCCTAAATTCAGACTTAGAACATGAACCGAAGTTTGAAATACTTTCTGCATGAACATTGCGCACTGAAAAATAGACTTACCAGCTTATTATTTGTAAGTTATATTAGTAATAATATTTAATATATGTACTGGAGGATGTGCGTAATTTGCAAAGGAACCTATTTATACGTATCCCAAATCCTATTCCTGATGATCAGTAAATGAAATTTTGTTCTATTTTACACCCATTTACCACGCGTATGTACACACAGAAACACAAACAAACCCACACACTGACATTGACAATCAAAACCATACCACATGCAGTCATATAATTATAAATTACTAAACGCAATAATATAAAATATTGACGATGCATGTTTAACATAATCTTTCGTATGATTCTACAATCGTTTGGTCAGCAGTTCATTTTGCCAGAAACCATAATACAAAAGGGAAGGATTGCTGATCTGCTATCAAATATTTTCTAAGTTGCTTTCAACATAAGCGTTCACTGGTCAAATCAACTCCTGAAAAATATATAATATCTCACACACTTTTATATCAGACTTTATTTGATCATAGTTCATAGGCAGTAAAATAGTTTGTACAAATAAGGCGGTTGTGCACTTCTACATTTTATATTCCGGTTGATATATAGCTTTGTAGCAGCTGCGGATACTGAATTTACAATCTTTGTTCGCAATATGAATCATAAATTTACACAAGGTATGTCAGTCATATTTTGGGTACAACGGTTGTTTAATATTGTGAACTTTTTTTGTATTAGCAAGCGCATAAATATTGTCTGATTGATTCATGAAAAATTACTTTTCCTTCAAGAAAAGACATACTTCTGTACTTTGGCCACACTATATTGCCATTAACTTCTATCAAATTATTTAGATAGTTATGTTGTTAATACAATGTGTTTTTTCAATCATGTGCACAACATACATTAATAAGTATGTCTATGTTGATTAACGGTTGAAGGAAGGTCTTGCATAACTGATTTTAAAATAAGTTTGCTTTGTCACTCATTGGAAAGAGAAATTCTTTCAAGGATATAAATTCAAATGACTCACTTCTGGCATAATTTAGGTATCATAAAGTTGCAATAATTTTATGGAGGATGTATATTATTTGATCTTGTAAAGTTTGATGACCTTTCGGGCCACATTATTTAACTTATTCAAGTTATGTTGGATTTCTTCCAAACTAAGAATCTCACGAAAATACTATTATCTATCCATTATCAATCAACGTGTTCGAAAAATTATGTGTTTTTTTTTTTACAATTAAACATTGTACCTGTTTGTCCAGATATTTATCATCACAGTATCAATGTTATATAATTATATAACTTACACTATTATTGCGCTTTCTAAGTGATCCGTTATTATTTATGTTTAGTTGTAACACCTTTTAAAAACTTTCTTCGCTTGAAAGTGAACAACAATCAAACAATTATACTCCAGCAATACTTAGTGTGTATGGGAGAGGTATACTATAGGAAAATGGTTATTGGAGAAGTATTTCAATACTCACATGAATAGTGTACGACATCGCTCCCCTGTGTCTGTAGCCATCGGGTGTAAGGGTTGTCCGTTTGGTCATAGAGCGCGTTGATAGGGTTCGAATCCACGCCCGAATGTCCAGTCGACACCCCGTTGACTGTAGCACCGTCAAGCCTCCCGCCGCTCACCACTCCGATAGCTGCACTGACGATCCCGCTAGCATCACTCCCAAGCGCCGCCCCTCCGCCGTTCTGCTGCAGCGACTGCTTTAGCGCGTCCATCTGCGACTCGGTGAGGAAGGATTTGTCCAGGGGGAGGCCCGTCAGTGGGTGTGTAGCCCCGACACCGGCGCCGGCAGAGAGGATGTCCTTGACGGAGAAGCTGCTGCTGGTCTTGGCCGCGTTCAGCACAGCCTCGGTGTCATCCATCATAGCCGTGCCGAGCAAGTCGTGGGAGAAGAGTTTGGACGACTGGTGCTTGGCACTAGCGGCAGCGGCTGCGGCGGCCGACACGGCAGCGGGGTTGCCGTGAAGCTGGCCGCCCAACGAGCCGCCGAAGTCGAGGGCCTGGGCGTTCATGTAGGCGTAGCGACTGCTGGGGTGGACCGGGGGAAACAGAAAACCAGACTCTGGTTTAGACTGAGGTAACAAAGTCATCAAAAAGTCTTTATTAATATCAACTTATTAGACAAAGACAAAATATTGTATTCCACGGAAATACAAAGTCACCGTTATCAGTTTAAGTGTTTTATCTCTATAATTATCTAGGTCTCTCTATGTACCAAAGTGTTTTAAGAACTCGTTGATATACTGTTCACACCGTGTGTAATTAGATTATGGTCCTCTTGGATCTCGATGATAATTAAATAAAGCGGCAATCCTTGAATGACGACGAGTACACACGCAAATAAGTGGGCAAAAGTGAAGAAGCGATGAGAGCCCGAATGTGAACGCGTCAAGTGCGGGTGATTGCGACTCTTCAAGTGCTCGGGCTTGCTCGGTAACCAGCTTTTACCCCCTTCTCTCAACACCGCTGTCCGATTCAGTCAGTGACTGGCCGAATCAAGACTCACCGTAATAATCCCTTCAGGAGAGGGGACAGTCTACCATCAGAAATAGTCGAACGCATCGAGCTGTACTATACCACCACCAATCTGAGCCCTAACTCCTAGGAAAGCACGCATTACACAAACACGACAATTCAGTTCCGTACGTACTGCATTGAATCCGTTTGAATGGGTACTCGGTCACACACACCTACACACACTGTCATAGATATAACACACGCTTTAATACGGCGCCGTGAGAATGGCACAGTGGCCGCACTTGTCAACAGGCGGTGACTTGGGTAGTGACGCCACAGGCACCCCGACCAATCGCGTGCCGTTTGTCGCACCATCTTGTACCACTGTTAATGCTTTTACGGTACTTTTCATATTTTGTCAAACTTAAAAATGATGTAGACAATAATAATGCATTTTAGTGCCCCTTTACCACGTTAACCTTCATTCGATAGCCAACAACTTTTAAAAAAAATGAAGATTGATAAAAAGACCAAAATATAATCAGAACAAGAATAACATATCATTATTATTCCTATGAACAATTATTAGTTCCCTTCATTTCTCTTCGTTCAAATTTAAAAAAACTGAATACCAAATTAATGTATAATAACCGATAACTCAACGATTTGAAATGTTATCGTTCAATGATGCAGGATTTTAACAAGACGGTTAAAGAAAACAACATAGAGGAAAAATAGACATAATATATTATAGTATGTCTTTGCATAATTATGTTATGGGCGTCCCATTGCATACTATTTCAACCCCAGTCCTCTTGACGTGTTTGATGTATTTTCTTACTATGTGTTTTCCCCCTCTGTGTTGCAAATTTTATTTCAATACCATTATTAAAACAAAACTCCGAATATTTAATGTTTGGATCAGTTAATATCACAAATGAATGTGAATTTTCTTCTCGCAATCAAAGAACCGAATCTGAAATAATCGTCAACTCACATTGGATACGTGTTACTCACACGATTGTGTAAAAAAAGGGGGAAAAAAGGCAAGTTCAATTCTAGGCACACCCAATTTCCATCAGACATGAAGTCTCCCCAGAAAGAAAGAAGTTGTCCCCCATTCCCGATCAGGGCAACGCCTAGCATAACGGATTAATTGGACGGTCTCACCGTGAGATTGGGCTTGGCGCAGCACATTCATAACACCGACTATTTGGGGGATCAGAGAAAGCTGGAAGAAAGGAACGCGAAACGCATCACTGACGCGCATTCAGATGATCAGACAGCGGCGCACAAAAGGAATACCAAAACATGCCCTTTGATATCCACTGGAGTGTAGATATTGGGTTTTTATATTAAAAGGGATGAATTAAATTTCAAAAAAGAGAAAAGAAGCGACATGGGACACGGTTAAGGTCGTATAAAGCCGCCGCCGGTGACTGAAAGATATAATTCCTGTCTCATAACGGATAATCGTGAGAAGAATGGGAACCCTACGAAGAAAAGAAGAAACATCTTCTTAGCTTAGTTATCAGTTTCATTTGTGGAGGGGGTATACATTGGAGACGATTGGACTTAGAGAAAAACAATGGGTAATACCCAGCCTAACAGGCGCACTAGCGGCCGTTCGCGCTTTGTATCCCCCAATGTTGTCGCGACCGACTGATTATGCGTGCGCATGTGACCGCTAAGTATCATGTCACCTTTATAAACATGATAAAGAAAATATCTGATCTAATCCCAGCACAGACTGCTCGATGGTTTCTCATTTATTTTTACTCTTCTTTTGCTATTTATTTCTTTTATATTTGCCGTTTTGTTGTTTGTCTTCTTCGTGTCGGCTACAAAGCTGCGGATAATCCCGCGCCTATAGTTTTACGTGACTGTCCATGCCGTGTCAGACACAACATTATTAAAATGATAGACACGAAATTTTTACTGTAAATTTAACGAAATAATCCCTTTTCGAAATATTATTTTGCATGTAGAGCTACACTTTTTGGAAAGGAAAGTAATTACAATTATATTTTATTTCAAATATTGAAATATTTTATTTAATTATAATTATTTGTGTTTGTTTGTATTTAATCATTTATCTATTCACCGGGTACTTATTTGTTCATCAATTAAAATGTATGTATTGTTATTAATCAATCTTCTATTCTAAACATCTTCTCTGATTAAAAGAAATTGCGTAGATTACCTTAGTGTAATTCATTATTTTGAACTTGGAAATTATTTTAAAACTGGTCAATTCGACACAAACATTTAAGACAGTTATACAAACAAATTCATCTAAAACTTTGATATTTAATGATCGTTCAAATCTTACCCAAGTATTTTGTATTCGTTATAACAACGAAGTACAATGCTAAACCCAGATCCATCGAAAATATGGACAAGAACTTTTTATTTCCGCTTTATTTTGTTTGCAAAACACATAAGGATTAACATTAATACATCGATGCTGACAAATGATATCATCATGGTTGCCATAAATGAGATAACATGCATGTAACAAGATTCATACGTATTTTCAGCAATCAAACTTTATCAAATATATGGCTAATAACTATCAAATTGGACGAAAAATGTTGTTCATCGTGGTAAATTCACAGAGTATAATTAATTGTCCGTTGACATACGATATCATTACGATGCTAGAGAGCTACCCACGAAACTATAGAGACAGAGCTATAACGTATAGCTATCTATTGTAGCTATCTATTGCATCGTAACAATATCGTGAGTCAACGGACAACTCAACGAACACATTATTGACGATAGTTTTAGAACATGTTCATTAATATTCCAAGTATGAATCATTTCCTATATGCATGTTCCTTTAAAACAACATTTGAGCGAACACCTGGATTCAGAACAAGAGAAACACTAACAGAAAGAAACATGTTTTTTCGGATATCGATAGGATTGTTTACTGAGCCGAAATCTTCAATCTACTGGACGGAATCTATATTATGTGAAACAACAAAAAATACAACGATCTCACACAAGTATCAATGTTTATTTCAGCACGTGCATTTTGTTTGTTTGTGTTGCGTGTGTGCATGTTTTTTTTTTCGTTTTGTTTCCCAGTTTTGTGAAAGTGACAATAGCGGAAGGGAGTTATCCTCACTAAGCCCCATCGGTCTTTTGGGTCGCACGAACGCAAGACTATTCTCCTTTTTGGAACACGATAATTTGAGTTTGTGCAAATTGGAACGATTCATTTAAAACAGAATGGACCCCTCTCAGTGGCACTCACGCGTGAACCCGTTCCAAATGTTGTTGATTTCATGATTTGTGAGTATTTATAAATATATAAATATTCTCCTTATTTTCTCTTTAACCCCGACTCTCTCTCTCTCTCTATTTCTCTCTTATTTTCTATCTATCTTTTAATACAAAATACCCTTAATCTTAATCGTTCGTATAATACTTTTCATCGATCTTTTCATGTAGTTCTCTCCCTCTCTCTACCTATTCTTCTCCGTCGTCATTTCGTTTTAATCTCATCAGATCGACATCGAGTAAACGTTAATAATATTAATATATGAAAACAACATTTCCGCTCATATTTTGCATTTTATCTCCACGTTTCATGTACGTGTTTCGATCTTGGTAGAAAAGAGAGAAAGACTGTTGCCAGTGAAATCGTATAAACATCCCATGGCCCCGTTACAGAAAGAGGTGCAATCGATTGTAAAGTTGCAACTAACTGTATGTCCGATCACGTGACAAAATGCGCATATCTGATTGCATGCAATTAATTGCAACTTTACAATCGATTTGCAAGTCTTCTGCAACGGGACCATTAGCTTACAACTTTATTGGACATTCTTCAGAATTTTAATTAGCATATTTAAATTAACTCTACAAAATATATAACAATATTATTATGACAGTCAAATTTTGTTCCCATCACTCATTTCTTCTCGAATATAAACAATATTCGAGTAAATTAAAATCCATTAAAGAAAATATAGGGATTGCCCAAGATTTTATTTGCTTTTTTATTTGTTATTAATGTAATATATATATTTTTGGTCAGTTTCCCTTCTGATTGCATGTACTGCATTCAAGTAGTCAACAAAGAACATTTGCCGTTAAATTAATTATTTCACCTTGCTTATTCTTGTTATCTCATCGCTCCTCACGGCATCTTTCCTCGAATCTAAAGTCACTGCGCATGGTCAAAGTCTCGTATAATAATACCGGTACCGGTATCATCGTGCACACACGCACCCCACGTACGTCCCGGACTCCAGCCCGATAGAACCGGCCCATCCGTACCGTCAAACGTGCAAGAATGCCCGTCCCGATCACAGACTAATCGCACAGCTATTTTTTTTTTATAATCTCTGAGGTTATACCTGATAACTTCATATAACTGCACTAGACAACTGTTTACTTAGTAATAAATAATCTAATTATTGGTTTGTGTTTATGTTATGGCTATCACCATGCATGTTAATTCGCCTTATCAATTTGTACAAACAATGTGTAGTCGAGTACAACGGTACTTCATGGTATAAGTCAAGATTATCACATTTTGTATTTGTATTAATCTTCGTCATACACTATTTACAGTCTAAAACTTTTGCGTCAATTTTACACACAAACAAAATCTTGAACATGTATCGATACCAGATATTACTTTCATTGAATATGAATCGCATTTAAATTAAGAAACATTATCTAAATTTGTTTTCTAAGTACCACTAATATGAAGAAAAAAGGTTGCTCTACAGGGAGGTTGAATATTTGAATTGGAAATTGCTACTCCATTAATGTTAGTATATACCTCCACTCTTCACTTTTATAAATAAAATTAAAAAGCCTCTGAAAATTACAGCAGAATATTACAATAGATATCAATTTGTTCAACTTTGTTTTAAATCTTGCCAAAAACCCTTTCGGTCTTCAATTGAGCAAAAATCAACGTGACAAGGTGACATTGTCAACCATTTTGGGGTAGATTTTGTCGTTAACAATAACTTGAACAATATTAATGAAGATAATTATAATGTGGTTTATTATATCAGCTTGTATTGCCGATAAGAAAATATTGACTATTACATTTGGAATGTCGCGTCGTTTTTTTTTTCTTCGTTATAGAAAGGTTCAAGCACTTGAATTGATAAATCAAAATTACATGTACAATACATGCATGTTTTTTCACAAATAATAAAGAGTACAGTTCGAGCTTTGTAAAGTAAAAGAAAAGACCAATTATTATATTTTACAAGTATTCGAGCACTTGGAGGGAAATCATCATAATTTGTATTATCATTTCTGGATTCAAAACCAACCAAAACATTAACAAAAACAAACGAAAATAACCAATAGTCTTGTTAAAGAGATTTAGTACCTTTGGTGACATGTGCAAGAACTCACGGAGGGATGATTATTAAAGGGATCTAGTGATACTGTCCAAATCCTCAAAAGGGCCATTCTTGGTCACGTGTGTGACCCAAAATAGGAAAAATTCTGAAATAAGATGCTTATATTTTAGTAAGTATAGGAGGTATGGTGATGTGAACTTCATATATGACTTGCATATGTTGAAGTCTTTCATGTGTAACACAAAAGATTTTATTAGGATTACGTTGCACAAGGACAGAGGTCAAATGGCATCGGTCACGTGTGTGACTTCGCACGGGAGCACTTTTGAAGAAAAAAAATTTAACTCAATTTCATTTTGGAAATCCTGTGAAATATGAAAAGCTAAAATGTTCATATTAGTATCAGACAACTGATATATATCTGTAAGTAAGAAAATGGTGAAAGATTAAAATTATCTCAAACGGTTGTTTTTTAATGCACGTTATTATGTGGGGATGTCTGGGTCACGTGTGTGACATTTTGGGGTGGTCACGTGTGTGACATGTACAATGTGAATGGAAATATGAATTTTACAAATATTAAGTTTAGATAGTAAAATGAAGTTCAATTGTCACAAAGTTGGTATCATCATGTACAGGAGAATAAAAGGACTGGGCTAGCTTGATTATTTCCTGAGTTATGATTTTTATTTGAATATTGAAATATGAAAATTTATGAATTTTTCTAAGAAATTTTATAAATTAAAAAAAATATATATATTTCATGAACCCTTGGACACTGATCTTTCCAATAATGAAATAAAACTACTGAAAAAACAAACTTCATTTTTTCCAAAAAAGTTTCACTTTTCAAAGAATGGCCCAAAATCCAATTGGAATTCTAGCGGTTCCCTCATATCTTGTTTTATTCGTATTAACAATAAAATAATGGGACAGGTTTCGATTTTTCAAATTTAAATTCCTTCAAAAGATATTTACGAATGAAGTGTTTGGATATGAAATTATCTACGGGACCTTTTCAGCCGTGTACAAAGTAAGTGCAATGAGTAAGTGAATATCACTTTGCATTTTCGCTAATTTCTCGGCTAAATAACATCCAATTAACTTGAAATTTTCACACATTACTTTCTGGACATATCAAATCACGCCAATACACATTTTTATTAACCACGCATCACTGTTTGCACTTGTCAACAAAGTTACTAGATCCCTTTAATGTGTATTTTCTGTGATCTCATGCGTCTACTGAGTGATGTGTGAAAAGTCCATGGTAAATGAATGTCATATGACCGAGTAATGAACGAAAATGCAAAGTGATATTAGCTAACTCATTGTAGGCCTACTTACTTTGTAGAAACTAGAGAATTTCAAATCAGAATATTTCATTCACGTTTATATCTTTAATAACAAAAGAGAAATTCAGAAAACCACAACATATTCCATCAATAATACGAATTCGACAAGGTATGTGGGTATACGTTTTGTGGATTTTGACAATGTTTGATAATATTTCCCTTTGGTAATACTTTCCCATGTTGATGTGCGTGCATGCATTGTCAGAAAAAAAAGAAAAAAAATCTAAATGGGGTTTTCTTTGATCAATATGAATTTCCTACCGTACCACCACCTATGGAGACAGTAGAACAATATTCATCATCATCAACTTCAGGTGGCGCTGTAAAGCGCTGCTGTGGTCTTCACGAGAGCACGAGAACAATATTATCAAACTTTTAAAAAACATTAATTTACGGTCTATATAGTGTGTGCAGTGTGTGAGACATTATGGTTTATACATGTATTGGTTTATTTTTAAAATGATTTGCTGTTTTTCAAAAAGGTTAACGTGATGTGCAGCTGTCTTAATACAATTGAATACTGCAATTGTTATTGTCCCACATGGTCTATATAGGGTTAATAATGAATCACCTTTAACCCTGAACGATCCACTTCGCTGTATTGAACGGGTAGTAAAATCACCTTTCATGTCTTTCCTTGTTAAAAAGAAGACTGGACAAAATGATGATAACTCCTCTGATTGAAGCGCTTTACCTGTGGATTGGTGTTCAAATACGAGTGAAGAGGCTAGCAATGATAAGAATGCTCACTTCGTCTGAACGATGTGTCTTGAGTACATCGTTATACTTAGCATGCTTAGTGCTACTCAAGAACAACACATACAGAGGGCTTCTTAAGTATATCACAATATAAAATACAAGAGACTACTTAAGTACAACATAATACAGAAAGATACTTTAGTTTACAACATAATACAGATGGATACTTTATTATACAAAATAATACAGAGGGAGATAACTACTTGACTACAACACAATTAATCATGCATACAGAGATCTCCATACAGTATAAACGAAATAATGATGATCAACAAGATAAAGAAAACTAGTTTTATTTTCGTTCATTTTCAAACATTGAATGCATTATTAATATTATATACCTTTGTCAAGACTAGGATAAAGAAGAGATACACTACCATAATTTGACAAGTTATCTATTCAGTTAAACTCAACATTGAGTACAATGCATTATCATATTAATCTTATATATTATGTTCGGCATTTATACACCTCGTTTTTTTTAACCAGGAATGTCATAGACTGGTTATCATTAATATGCCATGTGCATTATAAAAGAAAATCGTGTTTTTTTTGTGAGGGAGAGATTTATCCGTATAAATGGCCAAGATGTGTTTCAATTTTTGACAAGATAGGCCTATATAAAACTACAAATGAGGAATATCCCTTTATTGATTCGCGACGCCGGCAGATTTTTTCCCCTCAACCTCTGGCTAATCCTTGTAAGTTTGGTAAATATTGGTTTATAAGCAGGGTCCACTTAGCGCTTTAAAGGGGTTATCCATCAGGCGAGATCGCTGTGAAAGGCTATGGAAACAAACGGAGTTGTGCACACATTGGGGTTCCAATGACCCGGGTATACATAACTGAACATGAACAGAAAAAAGACACTATGAACGGTTCATGGAAGCCCCACTCACCGCCATGTTTCATGCATGCGTTATATAGACCTATTATGTTAAAGATACTATCCACCTTTTGCAAGCCAACATTCAAAAGTTGCGAGATTATTGTCTTATAATTAGGAAAGAAAACACAATTAAAGAGCTAGTCTGAGAATATTAGGACTTGGAAATAACTTTTATTGGATTTATATTGATTGATAAAGCACGGAATAATAAACACTGCGACTGTTTAATTAAGCTAGCATTTGTAGACCATTCAATTTTCTACTGGATATTCAGAAATCAAATATTAAATTTATTTTGATTAACATCAAAGAGATTCAATCAGATATTGTTTTTAAAAAATAATAATAATCCATGGAACATAGATTCAGAATAAGAATGATTAATGGATTAAATTTTATTGAAATATGATAAAAGTTTGACATAATTGTAGAGTTGCTTTTAACTTGTCTTTTTTAACGAATAATGTTTTCTAAAAGTATGGCGCCCAATAATGGCGCTTCTAAGCGTAACATACGGTACCTTTACATATTTATTTTGTGTGACACCTAAATACAAGTACAAGTTTCAATAGCATTAAAACAGATATTCACATCATGTGAAAAATTAAGCCACATCGTGTGAAAAAGTAAGACTTTATGCATTTGGACAAAATGATAATTATAAGTGATATTAGCCGAAATAGTACTGCAGATGGACGTTTATAAAGAAAAATACCGTTTCGAGTTTAAATCAAATAATTATGGCTTTAAATTATGTTTAATCTTTAAACGAAAAACATGTGGAACATCCGTTTGGGCATATGTTCGCAACCTTATCTCGACAGGCAGATTTGAAGGGAGACGAACAAACAAAATCAAAGTGAAGATCTCCCGTGAATCATTTGATGGATTGTAAGAAAATAATCTGTTTGAATTCTATCCATTTTTCTTCCGCGGTCGCTCCCGGTCCCATGCAGTTACAATAAAGGTTTGTTTGAGAAACAATTGCAGACGTATAATGAATTATGACTGATCACCCCGGTCCAACCCACATAATTATAGTACCCATTTCAAACATTGGTGTATATAAGTGGGGGCGGTAAGGACGAGCGATCGTTCCCCCCCTCCCCCCCTTCTCCAAGTGAATTTGAACGCCCACACTACGTGACATGCAGTGAGGAATAATGTGATCAATAATATACATGCATCATATTTGGAACCCGCTGCCCCCCCCCCCCCCCCTCCCTCTCCTTCTTAAGGAACATTGTCAAATGCATGTTGATATATCCTATATAAAGTATACCACCTCTTATCCAAAGCATCTCTCGGTGTTCATTTTCCCTTTCTTCTATAATTATATTATTTTTTAATGTCTAACGTTTCATTTTGTCTTTGCGGATTCCTCACTCTTGAAGTCACCGACGCCCTTCTCCCTGTTTGTCGACCCCTCTCTAGGTACACACGAGAGGGTATTGTTCGAAAGGTCATCAAATGCCTTGCACGCCCAATGTCGGAAAGTCAGTTCGTAACGCGGGGCAACCCAGGTGAGAGCAGGGAAATGGGGGGGGGGGGGGGGGCTGTATATGGTATAAGGGGACTACGAGGGGGTCGTGGGGGTACAATACTTGCCATATGGGTTGGGTATCGTAGCAATTGCCCCTCTTTGCTTACTCAATGCTATTATGTCACTGGCAAATTTAAAGGTTGGTTTGATATTCGCACTCATATCACTGAAACTTGTTCTTGTTTGCAGGAAATGAATTTGGATTATCTACATGATTTATACTTAAAATCATAAACTATCGGTATCAGAAATGGTAATTTCTTACAAACAAAAAATCCATATGAAACGTATAATCTTTAGTTTTCTATCGTAAATAATCTTTATTTAAAAAAATCAATTCAATATGAAATGACTGTTTAGACAGTTTGTTTGTCAGTATTACGTAAGTGCCTCTATGATTTTGTGTATCTGGGTGTGCCTCTTGCTCTTTGTCTTTGTGTATGACAGTGTGTATCTCTGCGTAT
Source organism: Echinarachnius parma (assembly GCA_037951105.1). Taxonomy (NCBI): domain Eukaryota; kingdom Metazoa; phylum Echinodermata; class Echinoidea; order Clypeasteroida; family Echinarachniidae; genus Echinarachnius; species Echinarachnius parma. Next base: position 304,805 of record JBAMJV010000426.1, read on the forward strand.
TGATTTGATTTGATTTCAATTTATCTAAATATTTTACAATCACAAATATTTTACAATGAAGTAAACATATAATACACAGAACTATTTACAATAAAACAATATAAATTACGTAATCAAACAATGAGAAGTCCTATACAACATTACTGTTAAATACGGGGGAACCAAACAAAAAAAGCATGCTGAGCTTGTAAGATATTTGTGTTCGCGCGTATCTGATTGCAGTTGAATCACGCGTATGTATGTGTATTATTAGCATTGTATAAGCTATGGTTTATATGTGCATGTGTGTGCGTGCGTATGTTTGTTTGTTTGTCTCTGTGTGCGTGTGTCTATTTTATCAGGTACTCGTTGAAACGCAAGCAGAAGTCGATTGCCTGTTTGCTCATAATCTCGATGATTACTCGAGTGAGAAGTGGATTGCTATACACGTTATGCAAACGTAAACAGATTTACACTCAATCACAATCAATCTATACTGCATGCTGATTTCCCGAACAATATTAATCCGGTAAAGTAAGGCAAACATTGACAACAACAATAAGACGGGGTTGATTTAGTGGGTTTCCTTCCCGCCCCCTTTCTTATTCTTGTTGTTACCCTGTTCTTCTCACCACCTCTCTTATTCCACCATATCATTCTCAAAATCCTGAAAACATACGTGGAACTCTAGCGGTTTTCATTGTATTCGTATGACCAATAGAAGCATGGGACAGCTTTCAGTTTTCTAAATTTATGTTCCGTTATATTATTTATTATGTATGAGTGAAGTGTTCAGACTTATGATTTTCTAGTGGATACTTATAACTGTGTACAAACATGACAAAGTCATGTGCATTGACTTAGCGAATATAACTTTGCATTTTCGTTCATTACTTGGTAATTTTGCGTTCATTTACCATGGCATTTTCAACATCGCTCAGTGGACATATCAGATAGCAAACAATTACATATCATTAGCCATTCATCACTCTTTGCAACAAAGTTAATAGATCCCTTTAAACGCAGGCCGTAATCATATCGTGTAGCAGTCAATAATCATTTAAACTTTCGACCAAACAACGCGACTACAGCGGAGCGACACTTCGAAAAGAGACTCAAAAGACTTGACTAATGACAGCACATGTTTGCAAATTGCAATGGGATGCCATTTTTGGCAATGTCATTCCACCTTTAATCACGATGTGTTTGCAATGAAACGGAAGAAATGTGCCATTTCCGATAATTTATGGGTCTAGTTTAGATAGTCCAGATAGTGGGACCGTTACCATTATAGCGGAACAACAGAACGTTCATTTACAACCCTTATATTGCACCATTAGTTTGTTGACAGTTGCTCATCAATGGGCAATTCCCTGCTTTAATTTAGGACACCTTTATCTCCGTTGGCCAGATAGTGGGGTTCAATTCCATTCGATTTGTCACATTTTTTTTTTTGGGGGGGGGGGGGGGCGATGACGGGGCGCTCAAAAAAGGATATATGTGATTATATTTGCGTGAATACTTTTTCACATCAACAGAAAGCTTTGTATTTAAAATAGGTTTTCACGTCCATTTTCAAAATGCTGTCACTCCAATGTATAAATGTTCACTTCAATTTTGTCCCGAGGAACCTGGAATGTGCTAAAGGTTCACTCAATTAAGTCTATTTTGTCACACATTATCGGTGACCTACGAATTTGAATCGTATGGACGATAATGTGTGACAAATGACTAAACTAAGTGAACTTTAAGTGAAATTGGTTGACCAACGACGAAATTGAAGTCGGCATTAGCACATTCCAGGTTCTCAGGAACAAAATTGAAGTAAAAATGTATCTTTTTTTTTTTTTTTTTTTTTTTTTTTTTTTTTTTTTTTTTTAAGGCAGATTTATTTCTGCATTTATTAACAAAATCAAAATAAAATATACAAAGATAATTTTTACATACATACTAATAAAACAATGAAATGGGAATAGTTATATAATCATATAAATTAATGTGACAAATAATGTATGTATATTATCACAACAAATAAACAAATGCAGCAGATCAACCATCATAAGCAGGGAGCTTGAGTGGATGGTGGCCTGGGAGGGGGGAGGGGGAGCTACATGGTGCCAAAAAGGTGTTGTATAACAATTACTAGCTCGTCACTTAAATGAGTAATCTAATTTATAAAAAAAATGTATATATATAAATACAAATAAAATAAAATAAATTAAAAGCGTGTTGAGCGGGTCAACAGTGCAAGTGCAAACGTATGTTTATTCTATATTGTATAAAATAAAAAGGGGTGTATGTATATTGTACGTGCTGGTGCGGGTGCAAAACACACATTTTCTCTATAATGTCGCGCCATAACAATTACTACTATTAAACAATGTACCAATGACATTTAATAAACAAATAACAAATACTCCATAAATACACTATTTATCAAATTTAATAAATAGAATTGAATGACAACATTGAATGACAAAATTGAATGACAACATTTTAAAAATGGACGGGAAATCTATATTGAATTATACATTGCTCGTAAATGGGGATGTTTGATAGAGCCACGAAATGTATTGCGAAGACAGGTTTTTTTTTATAGTATACGAGTTTATTATGTAGACTATTTGATTTCCTCCATATAAGGCGTGTCAATTTACATTCTATTAGGAGATAATATCGTTATTTTGTTTGCCTCTCTTTACCATTAAGACGTCATATTATCGTGCTTATTATGCTTGATTACGATGTTTGAATACATATGACGTATGAGTCACACTCACCATAACGGATGTTTCTTTTGTGAGAAAAAAAAAAAAAAATAAAGAGACCCTGTATCATGCGCTGACATTTAAATAACATTCGCTTACTGATATTAATCTATATTAATCTCTGTATTTAACCTGCATTAGCATTTTACATCAGCCAAATTATATGGAACAACTTATAATGCTTTTAAAAGTAAATAATTAAACCGAAGAAATTATCTTTGACAGTGATAATATCATGATTCACATTTCTGCAAACAGTTTACTATAATTGAACATAATAACACAGAGGGCGTAAGAGCGAAAACAGAGCTCGACAAGCCAGTGTACCAATATTTATAATGTCCTCGGCAACACTGATGGCACAGAACAATCAAATTTGTAATATCGCAAATGTCACATAATAGCCCCGGTATCTTACAACTTTCTTACTCATTACAAATTGTGCATTTGTGTGGGGGCACGTTTACGTATTTTGTTTATTTTCCCTTTAATTTGTGATTAATTAATTTTTCTTATTTTTGACATTTTATATTTGGGAGGAGCATGATCATGATCAAAGGGCATCAACATTCAGTATTACAGTGCCATCATCGAACAGTTAAGCTTGAAAAGTTGCAGACATCATAAAGACGTCTCAAATGATCATAGAATGTTAGGTACAGACTACAGAATTACTCTTCAAAGATCCATAATTATTATAATGGCGGCTCTCTTTTTCTGCAGGGAAATGGGAGTTTTCCCTGGTTAGGGTTAGGGTTTTATAGAATTTCCCCTTTTCCAAGTGTCGAGTATTAGCAGAAAATAAAACAAAACAAAATCAAACAAAATGGATCATGTAGCTTATCTAACCCCGAAAACGGAGCCCAATCAACGATATCAATGAGCCCAATGCAAGACAGTAGGCCCATGGTAGGTAGGCCTAAAGTCGTATTTATTTTATGGTGCTCCCGCACTCCTGTCTCGTGCCAAGTCGTACACGCCGGGCGCATCGGATTGGAGTAAAGGCTAAGGAGTGGAGAGAGCCCTTCCATATAAGTGCCCAATACTTAACGTTATCTTATCATGATCGAGTCAACAAAAAGTTTTCGAGTCGATGATGATAGAGTGTCAATGTAGTGTTATACATTTGCGGAACTACTGAGTAACTTATACAAGAGAGTTTCACCCTTCCTATACGATTATAATCAAGTTTATTTCAAACCAAACAATCATTAATTTGTGTGTGCGTGTGTGTGTGTGTGTGTGTGTGTGTGCGTGTGTGTGCGCGCGCGTGTGTCTGTCTGTGTGAGTGTGTGTGTGTGTGTGTTTGTTTGTGTTTGTATTGGTGTGTGTGTATGTGCGTGTGCGTGTGTGTGCGTGTGTGTGCGTGTGTGTGTGTGTGTATATTTAGGCGCATGATCAGATAACATAATCAGATGAAGTATTACACAATAAAAACTTTTCAAATGCAATTTCCAAATCATTATAATTATGGCGCTTTTTGTTAAAGGGGAAGTTCAGTTTTGGTAGAGAGGGCGCTGCCCATCACAATTTTGTTTGTGAGGTAATGACAAACTGAGTGTCGAATTTGAGAGAACATGCTATTTTAATGGCAGAATAAACTTAATTTGGTCAAAATCGGTCCAGAAACGGCTGAAATATCAATAAATATATCCGATCTTATAATTATTTGGGGCCCAAATAATTAGATGATTTTTGTCCACAAAAAAAAAAAAAATGGTTACCCTTTTTCAAAAATACTCAAAAGCGTTTTTTAAATAGTTGTTGTTGATCTCTATATCGAATCATTATTTAACAAGATATCACATGCATAATTTTGTATGAAAAATGGTTAAAACCAATGCCTTATTTGAGAGCCTCTTGTGTTTTAATGGCGCTTTTTGAATGATAACAGGCTTTTTACTTAGTCGTTTGTATTTGTGTACACCTTTCGAGCATGGTGGGTTTATAAATATTAGTTTGTAATGTTATACTGTGCAGGTTTTGGTTACTAAAGTTAGCCTTACCAAAACTGTACTACCCCTTTAATATCAGACGCGTTTTACTAGAACACTGTATCAATCAGTATAATGCATACAGTTCCAACGGTGAAATGAGCGCTATAATATACACACGCCGTACTTGAAGTTGTAATGAAATTGAATGGTTATGGGTTAATCATCAAACCACCCCATTAGTCATTATATTGGCGGACGGAAGAATGCAAAGGAAGGCACGGGGGGGGGGGGGGGGGGCTGGCCGTGAGAGAGGGGTGCGGGCTGGCACCGGTAGGGGATCGAGATGGGGTGTAGGCAGGCAGGCCACCTGCCATCCAGATCAGCTGTAGATACAGCAGCACCTGCATCAGAATGGTCGAGGTTTTCTTCTTTCTTATCTCTCCCTCGTTCCAGCATTACTCTTTTTGCACGTACATTATTACTGTACCTTACTCATTTAGACCAGGGCAATGGGAGTACCACTACCTCCCTGATTAGACTATGCTCGTTGCAACTGTCGACGAAACAGCGAATAAACATGCATTTATACAGTATAATTGAGAGAGACATACTTATATAACAATACAGAGAGAGGGGGAGAGAGAGGTATACATGTTATTATATTGAAATGATTTTTAAAGGAACATTTTTGAAATAATATGGTAGCCCTGTACTAAAATTAACCACAATTGTGGGTGGCATTTTAAAATGTATTATAGATCATTTTAAAATGTATTATAGATGGGAAATTAAAGTACATTGTACATCTATTTTATGCGCAATTAATAGAATATTTTCATATCAGCTCACATTAGAATTGATCAAGATGGAAAGTACAATGAAATGAGATACTGAATTTAAACAAAGGGCCCGGTGACATCATGTGTGACTGACCAATGCGTAATGTCATAATCATAATCACCAATTTCTGTGTTGGCATTGTGGGCTCAAAGTCAACAGATTTTCACACAAGAAATACCATAAACCAAGCAGTACCGATTTATTAACTTATTTGACAATGTTTGAGAACATGTAATAAAACATGATTTACGGTATCATGTTTGCCTGCAAAAACAATTTCTTTAAAATTAAACTCAATGAATGACAAAAATTGCCTAGCTGTTGGCTTTATGTTTTTTTGCTAATATTTTCTGGGGTCAGATTCGACACAATATTATAAAAAAGTGATCTCATACAATAATTATTTCGCTCCTCTCCTCCTGGCGTAAGCGTTCTGTTTCATTTGTATCGTTTTTTGTGTACATAAAACCCTGCAATCTGCCATTATTATGGCCCGGACAAACACAGCTTTTTATGACACACACGCAAAAAGCACGCAATATCATCTCAATTCCACGATATTATAGTCGTCTATATAATGCATGCAGTCCACTGCGTCGACTCAGCGAGCTAATAATGCTACAGTTCTGGCGGGAAATGACATTTAATCCGGTCATGATATCCCCATTAATTGTTCGACAGGAACAATATTTTTCCTGTCGCGGAATAAGCGCTCCGTGCGTATTCCGGCGAAAAGCGCATCCTGTACGGTATATACCCAGGGAAATACGAGTAGTGACCGCGTCTCAGGATCTTAGCCTTAATCTAAATGGTTGGGAAAATATTGATAATCTTTTGTCATGATCATCACAACTAGTCAACCAAGAAAGGGGAAATGTGTCTGGGTGTTGGGGTGGGGTGGGGTAGGGGTAGTCAGTGGCCAAAAATTAAAAAAAGTTATTAACATTTTATTTCATTTTCCAAATTTGGGGGGGGGGGGGGATAGTGAGAGTCAATGAATCCCAACCAATTTTAGGGGGTCATTTCCTTCTTATCACTTTCGTATCGCTTTACCTCCAACACTGATCATAGATTTTCTTAAATTTTCCCCATATATACAGTGTAAATATGAATAATTAATTAATTATAGTTATAGTTATAATTATACTGCATGCAGTGCATGCTGGTAAAAACTAAACGTATTGATTCTTCCCATACCTGTGTATTATACTGCAACAAGGAGCTCATCAAATGAATTTACATCTGATTAATATCACTATAACTTCTTACCTAGATATCGTGTGCTGTGACAGAAAATGTAGAAATTATAGAAATTAATAACATATTAATAATCGGCAAAATGCATTAAAAGTATAGTTTTAGAAGTTGCATACTATATGTTGCACTGTAGGCTACATACATGTATTATGGATAAAGTATATAATATTCAATATGATTGTACCCATAAATCTCACTATCATTGATTCCCCGCATACATTTGAGTTTTTCTATACATTTTGTTACCATGGTAATTTGTGTGGAGATAGACGATATGCCTATACACATGCAGGCACTAATAATCTATCCACCCCCTGTTATGTTTACGTTGTAACTAGAGAAGACATCTTATCCGTGGCACGTGATCATGACGTAGCCCTAGATAACCAACATTATTGAAGTGTGGTGAACACTGCTATTGAGAGTCATGATTAGGTTCACAAAAATATCAAAAAATACAATCAATTTTGCCAGGATGGTACGTATCCGAGAGTAAAAACTTATGCAAGATACTAAATATATTATAGTGGTTAAAGCGAGATGTAGGGGAGTATACAGTCATGTAGATATCTTTATCTGTCTTTATTTGTCACATTTTATCCCCGATCGTTCGTGCGAAGTATAAGAATTCGGATACTATGGACACTTCGGATACTTTTACTACAATCAAAAATTAAATCCTATAAATATCTCCATAATAAGGAAGAAATTTGACAAATCAAAACGCATTTCATTATTATGTTACCAAAAGCGAACAACCTGGTACAAAAGAAGTGTGAAAGCTCTGCAAGGAGACACAGGTAATGGATCAGAATGGAATATAACGGATCAAAATTTAAAACATAACTACATTCGTCATGGCTATTGTTCCAAATAACATAATAATAACACCGAAGTTACTGCCTTTATACCATTAATATAATTCCATGTTGTCGGCGTAAGAAGATTGTAACTCACACAGAGACACACGCACGCACACACATACTCACACACACACACACACGCATAATAATAGCAGGTAAATTGTATTCACAATTATTATACGATTTGAAATCAGATGTTAATTGTTTCAGAACGAACAGGAAACTGTTATAACGAAAGAAGCTCTCACCTAGTAGTTCACCTAGAGTCGAATAAGAAACACGCTCACTTGAGGACTTGTTCAGCCAGAACAAATTGGCACTTCTATCGAATGCTCTCCAGACTGTACTCGGGAGTTAAGGGTCTTGGACTCGAATATAGGTCTCTCAGCTTTAGTAGTAGGGGCTCCTTAGACCCGTATCGCTATGTAGAGAATATATAGTCTGAGTACCCTTTAGATCGTTGGCAAAGCAAAGTATGGCATTGTGACTACGAGTGGTGGTTGAGATGCATGATGGTGGGTTGAAGAGCGCTTCCTATGGTTGGTATAGGAGGAATACGGGCGTTCTCAAGAATGAGAGAGTTGTAAACGAGAGAGTGACGATGCGCGATTTACCCTGACTCCGATTCCTTGATACAATTGTGTATGGCACAGACAAGATAGAAAGCATCTCGAACCACTAGACAGAGGTTGGGAAGGGAAGGGGTGGGGAGGGTAACGGAAGAGAGAGGCGAGATGTCACTTGGATGTGGGAGGATTGTATTTATTTTGTTTATTTTTTACATACATCCACACGCACATGCACGCGCACACACACACACACACGCACATACACAAACATACACACACCCACGCGCACACACACATACACCCATGTTAAAACGAATGGAAATTCACACGCACTCGCGCACACACACATTCACACACAAACTAACTAACATTTTGTTTTCACACGCACACAAACATAGTCATATAATTTCATATGATGGTACCTCGGAGGACAGCTTTTATTGTTACTCAAGCACAAACTCATTAAAATTTACAATCGAGGACTGTAATTATTCTACCTTTCGTGGTCCAATGTCCAGTAAATTGATATCATTGTAATATTCTTCTGGATATTGTGTGATAGTTTTATTGAAAGGAACACCGTTATACCTTGTGAAAAAAGGTGAATATTGAAACCAGATTTGTTAACCTACTTCCCGTTGATTTTGACTACAATCATACACAATTAATCTCCATAATTATTATTTGAACAAGGAAATCATATTTCATTCGTATGTTAGGTGCATGTATGTTAAGAGAAATGTGGAAACTCCAAGTGATTTCGATTTAATTTGAGGAAGTTAATGGATCTCTCAAATTGATACTTGAGTATTTGTACTCTGTGAGACTTTGTTCGTTTTTTAACTTGACACCATTATACTTTTAATCATTATTATATAATTTCTCTAAAGTACCCTTTTTTATATACTTTGTCCAGCGTCAATATGACCGTATTAAAACGTTATCACGTGTTATGCATACATTTATATTGTGCATGGTGATCGATATAAGCATTCTGATGGGAGTGTCGTGGAATATTTGGTTCGGGCCTTCGACTTTAAATACGAGGGTCGTGGGTTCGATTCCCAGCCGCGGCACGTGTGTCCTTCAGTAAGATACTTTATCCACATTTGCTGCTCTCAACCCACGTGTAGTAAATGGGTACTTGGCAGGAATGTATTCCTTAAAACGCCTGAGCGCTTGAATAAGGCTGCTCGGCTAAAGCCATGGTAATAATGCTTTGAGCTGTTAATAAAGCGCTTTATAACAATTATTATTATTATAATTTGTTTTATTATTCAACAACATTGAAAAGCACATGATCATGATTCCGTTAATAATATACGATCCGCGGTAAATTAATATTTCGATGTCATTTCTGTCTTGCCAGCATATGAATCTCCTTTACCACAGTATAATAACAGTGCGCTGCCTTAACTGTTCAAACAAAATCTGAATTTATACACGTATTTTTATCCCGGAGAAACCAAATTTCTTTGCTAATTTTTAATTTGTATATTATAATACTTCTGGTCAGTTTCCCAATGTTTGAAATAATTTATATAAAAAGGGCTGCATCACTTCGGTAATCCCTCGCACATATCCTTACTTTTATTTTGTAATCCTTCGGGTTTGCGTCAGGTTAATAACACTTTCTGACATACACTAACGTTGAATACAAAGTGGTGTCAGGGGCAGAGTAACTTGGTAACGGTTTTCTATAGCTCAGCTGGTAGAGCACCGGTCTAGCAGCCGGAGGTCTCGGGTTATCCCTACATATTACTTGTGTACAAGAAAAATAGGAACTGCACGTTAAATTTGACATTATACAAATGATGCACAGGCTTGAGTGGATCGGTAAGAATTGGATGCACGAGTTTAACTTTGGAATAGTTCAAACCCACGCGAGCGGCGAGTGGGTTTTTAGACCATTTCCAAAGTTAAAAGAGTTCAGACAATTCTTACCGATCCACGAAATATGCCTGTGCAGCATTTGTTTTATAAAATGGGCGCAAACAAAAATGCGAAAATCAAACTAAAGTGAGCCATGCATCAGTAAAAACTTTTACACGCTAATTGACCAATCAGAATGCAGGGATACCCATTTTATAAACACGAATAGCCCTCGTCAGCAAGGAACAATACTAGCTTAAACATTGCAACATTTGTGCTAATCGGCACGTTTGGCAAGCCAGCGAACGTGGAGGAGGGCACTCAAATCACTCAGTCGTCAGTGGGTTAATAAGATATACCACAAGTATACGGTAGCTTTCATGCGACTTTTTGTGTCATCGCTATTCATTATTATGTTGAAATATATCAGTGAGGTAATATGTAAAATAAAAGGGAGAATGAAATAGGGAAATACAGTCTTTATTTACCATTGGTATCTTGCAAAACATTCACATTTCATTCGCAAAACTAACAAATGAAGCATCATTTCCATTAAAAAGCGGAATACTATGCAAAAGCTGAAATGGAAGGAGTGGAATAATTCTAATATTTCATCAACCCTATATTTATAATTCTTTTGGAAAATGGATCGAGAGAAATGGATTTTATTCAGTTGACACGATTTCAAGCAGGATCACGCGTCTAAAGTCTGACGTCGACTTTGCGTCCATGCAATCGTGACTCCAGAGACGATCAAATGACACCTGAAACTTAATCGATGTTTGGACATCTAAAAGCCTGAGTGCGAATATCTGCAAGTTATGAATTTTTGAAAGCGTCATCTACACTGTCAGTTCACTCTAGTTTCCGGTACCTATATCAAATGAAGACAAACTATAAAGTATCTCGACGAATTTGTATTATATATGCATGTTGAATTTAAGACTCGACATATGTCGGAGTTGGACACAATAATTGTTAATAATCAATCGCGGAACTCTTGCTTGGGCATTTAGGGAGCAAGCCCCCATCAGGGCTCTACTTTGATGCGTCTCGTGGGAGGGTAACAGGCTGTATTCTGGGCTGGATGTTGACTCCTAGGCGAGGGGTGAGCAAACATTTTCTCCTCCCGCCTGGGGCGTAAAGGCGGGAACTTGATGCGGGGCGTGTACGCTTTATGGCCCGCCAGCTCGAACGCCATAAAACATGTGAGATGCCGTTCGGTATGCTTTCGGAGGTACTGCCCACCGTTATGAATCAATGGATACAGTAACGCCCTATAAAGATGTATCAAGAAATGGTAGTTGTATTTATGAAATCAAACCATTCACAATCTCTACTTCGTGTTTTTCCCTCGAGCATAAGCATGATAAGAACCTCGACTCGACATAAGAATGATGACCACATTTTGCTTCCACTGTTCACCATGTTTTTAAAACTAAACCTGACCAGTGATTGAAATCGATGTTAAAGGGGTAGTTTAGTTTTGGTAGAGAGGGCGCTGCACATCACAATTTTGTTGTGAGATAATGAAAAACTGAGTGTCGAATTTGAGAGAACATGCAATTTTAATGGCAGAATAAACTTTATTTGGTCAAAATCGGTCCAGAAACGGCTGAAATATCAATAAATATATTTGACCTTATAATTATTTGGGCCCAAATAATTAGATGGTTTTTCAAAAATTTAAAAAAGGCTTACACTTTTTCAAAAATTTTCAAAAGCATTTTTAAAATTGTTGTTGATGATCTATCTACTTGATCATTATTTTAATAGAACATCACATGCATTATTTTGTATGAAAAATGGTTGAAACCAATGCCTTTTTAGAAAGCGCCCTCTTGTGTTTTAATGGCTCTTTTTGAATGATAACAGGCTTTTTACTTAGTTGTTTGTAATTGTGTATACCTTTCGAGCATGGTGGAGTAATAACTATTAGTTTGTAATGTTACTGTCCAGGTTTGGTTACTAAAGTTCAGCCTTATTACCAAAACTATACTACCCCTTTAAATTCACTTTCTCTGAAACGGGCCCCGATTGCCGCTCGTATGTATGTATCTATTTAGGCGTTTAGGTCGCCGAGGTATTGAGGCGGGTCGTAAGTCTCAGTGGACATTCTCGTGTACTTCCTAATCATCCCAGCAATCCCAAACCGAGTATCTTCCATGCGCTATGTTTGAGCTGAATGCAATTATAATCTATTACTATTCAGAAAAAGTAAATGACTACAAAAAATATCTCTTCTTCTAAATTAGACATACAACATTCGGACGAATCCACAGTCAGTAGGTCAGTAAGGTAACTATATGCAGTGCCGTAGTGTGGTCGGACTGATTGGTCGGGGGGGGGGGGGGGGGTTGCATGATTATCATTTGGCAATGATTGCATGGACAACTCATAATACGTAATGTATTTCTCTATTTTCAAAGTATTTCCCCCTTCCTTAAATAACATTTTGTTGTCAAAGTATGTGTGTGTGTGTGTGTGTGGGGGGGGGGGGGGGGGGGGGGGGGGGCACGTTCTATGTCACTAACTACGGGGAAGCACTCTTGCTCACCCCTCACCCCCCGCCCCCCCCCCCCCCCCCCGCCCTTTGTGGGGTAAATACATAAAGGAATATATAATACCCCACATCCCCTCATTCGTGAGAGTTAATATCTCCTCCATAATTATCTTTCTTTTTGTCTATAATAACGCTGCCTGCGATATTGTCAATGTTGTGCTCAAAGAGGAATAATATTGAGCTAAAGGAAAAAGAGCAACATTATGTAGAAGTTCATTTTAAAATTAAAGAATTTTTTGGGGGAAATCCCCATAACCCAAAACTGAAAGATATTGGTTATTGTCCCTGGATAAGTAAAGAAATGCAAAATAATGCAAAATAAGACATATTACATTTACACTTGACTTTGTGAATGTATAGGGAATGAAAAGTGGAACCATCAACATGTCGGAATGTCAGAAATAGGAGCAAATGTTGACTGATTCTATATACCGATGCCATTCTGCCCAACGTATGCGTGTGTCGATAATCTAATAAATGTCCAATAGTTAAAGGGTTAGTTCAGTTTTGGTTTTTGAGGGCACTTTAAGAAATGATTATGTTTGTGAGGTAATACAAAAGTAAGTGTGTGACATTCGAAACAGCACACAATTGTAATGACAGAATCAACTTTATTTGATCAAAATCGGTTCTGAAACGGCTGAAAATGTCCAATTTATACGCTCTTAGTGTGCCATTTCACTATAATTATAGTTACATCTATCAGGATTATTATGATAAGTTGTTTCCTTTTCCATTCCTTATACAGTGGAGTAGCTGTGGCGTGGTTGGACTGATTGAGAAGGGAGGATTTTCTCCTCATGTTTTTTATCGTTTTTGTCAACATTTTTGGGGCACGTGCCTCTTTATACCGCCTGTGCATTGGCTACGCAAGTGATTTCTGTTGGAAAACTGTGTCACTGATTGAATGGATTAATTAATTATTCACTATAATGAAATTATATAATTTTTCTGATTTGTTACATATGAATATAAATTTAAAAATAAAACAATTACAAACAAGACTACCATTAATAGTAATGTGTTTTATAACAAATTGATTAAGTATGGGCAAACAGTTTTAAATTCATAATATTATACACCATCAGTATGATGTTGCACACAAAGCTATAACACGTACACTTCTTTGGTTCGATTACAAATTTTGTTTTACTTTTGGTTTATAAAACAAAATATTTATTTAAAAACTGTAAAAGGATTTATTTTCTCTTAATATGTCTTATTTATCCTTCATTAGATGAGTAGTAGCGTCATTGTCCAAAAGAGTAAGTAGCGAGAGTGTAAACAGAAAACAAATTTACAGATTTTGTGCGGTGGACAGCCTTCAACGCTTCCTAATACAAAGTTTCACGCCAAACCACACAATAACTTTGCATTCGATTCTATAATAGTATATATTTTGACACTTTTAATAGCTTCGGGTGAAAAATCTCCTACTGTTTCCCACTGTTGTTATCATGCTTTGTTAGAGCCGTCATTTGTCAGGGCGGAGTTTCTTCTTTTTTCTTGCATTCTTCTTTTTACTTTTTGAGTGGGTGGGGGAGGGGGTAGAGAGTGCGTGTGGCCGCCACTTGAGTACTAAATGGGCACCATATGGTAGAGGGAAATGCGCCGTATTGTGATGTGAAGAGTTTAAACACTGATCTGGCTGGCCTAGCTACAGCTAACTGCCCGCCTGCGCGCTCCCCTTAGCTCTCTTGCCAGCGAGTATACTTACCCCCTGTTATCCCCCTGTCCCGTTCCGCGTGACACCGCTGCGTGTGTTGTTTAGTGCCGTGTTTGCGAGGACGACATATTGCGGCGTCCGGCCCCGCAACTTCTCGGGTAATCATCAAGCATTCATGACCCTCTATAATCACTCTCCACCGCTGCCACTCGGGAATGTACGTCTTTGCACTCGCAAATATACCCTTCCTTTCCAGATATATTCCCCTTTTTCTTATCTTTTTTTCTTAATGCCCTTTTTCTTTCTTCTTTTTGTATTCATAATTATATTATTTTTCATTATTTACACTGGAAAAAAAATCCCCCCAAAAAATTAATGATAAAAAAAAAAGTAGTCTAAAGCAATTTTAGTATTGTTGGGTATTTGTAAAAGTAAAAAACCTATGCCTCTATGTTACGTCATGTATATAGAATCTAGATTTGTTTCTTTTGTATGGAATTATGCTATTGCTTTTTTTCTGTATATCTTTTAGTTTATACATTGAAAGAGGACAAAAATAAATATATGCGAATGAACTCGTCCCCCCCCCCCCCAACAAAAATATTTTTCTCATGGTTGCACATTCGTAGCCTCACTCTGAGTGGCATATGATTGTCCACAGGGGGTACACACCATTTGCACACTCTTTTTTGTTATAGGTTGCCTCCTTTCTTAAAGGGATAGTTGAGTTCTGGTAAGGAGAGTACAGTTTTAGTGAAACTGAATTTTAGTAACCAAAACCTGCATCATTACATTACAAACTAATAGTTATAACTAGAAAGGAACACAAAATTACAAATGACGTAGTAAAGATCATGTTATCATTCAAAAAGAGCCGTTAAAACGTAAGAGGGCGCTCTCTAAACACTCATCGGTTTCAACCATTTTGAATAAAATATTGTGCATGTGATGCTTTGTTGAAATAGTGATTAGATAGAGAAATAACCAACAACTATTTAAATACCTATTTTGTAACTTTTTTGAAAAGAGGAAGCATTTTTTTGAATTTTTAACGGCTGGTTCAAAATTCTCTAATAAACCCGGGGCCCCGGGTTTATTACAAATTGTTATATTTATGGATATTTCAGCCGTTTCTGAACCGATTTTGATCAAACAAAGATGATTTTATTGTTTAAATATTATGCTCTTTCAAATTTTACACTCAGTTTTTCATTACCTCACAAACCAATTAAGTAGTCTAGCGCCCTCTCTACCAAAACTCAACTTTCCCTTTAACTCCTTTCCTATCTCTCACCAACCTCTTTTACGCGATCTTATTTCTCTCTTCTTCTCTCATTCCTACTCCTTTTAATTTGTATCTTCCCCATTACATTATATTTCACTTTTTATATAATGTTCTCACCTCAAATTCTCTCGCTATTTCTCCTTTACCATTTCAACACTACATTGCACTGTAACTTATTTTTTTATCTTTCTCTTTTTATTTTATATAGATGTACATCTTTTATTTTTTTCACCGTACGAAACTTGAACATTATGCCAATTAACATTTCTATACCAGTTAGCACACAACCCTAATAAAGTGTCAGTGGCAGTATTTCAATATTCTTATTTTGGTTTATCTAAATTCTCAAAGCTCTCAACATTTCGACCGGTAACAACAATGTTAATGTTAAACATTCCGTTAAAATGGATCAGAAATCCAGCAACGACATAATACAGTGCACTGACAAAGTTCAATATTTTCTCAATTTTTCTCAGCTTTACTAGCTTTTGGCAACTTTCCTTTTCATTGACTCCTGTATTATCAACTAAACGCCACCTATGTATACCCCAAACAAGCCCTTATTGTTGAACAATCGTAAATTCGAAGAAGAAAAAAATAGTATTGGAAATGTCGATTGTATTGAATTTGAACAACTTGAACAATTTGATACAACGTACTACAGTGCAAAAGTATATCGAATATAATTATAGTATTCAAGTAACAAAATCAAAATCATATTTTTGGAACATGCATGTATACTCCGCAAAATAAGAAACAGGACACTTATTCAAGACAAAATATTTCATATTTATTTACGATAGCATAAATGACATTGTATATTAAATTAAAGATATAATGACCCTCTTTAATATTGGCATACAATTCAGATGAAATCATTCATGCATGACTTGTCACGGTCAATTAACCACAGCAAGGTCTGTTTTAAAAAATAGCAAAAATGGAACTTCAACTCAGCCATATAAAGGTTGATAAGCATATCTGAATTCATGACATGGCATAATTTTTCATTACAAATGTGATCTTTTTTTTCCATCTCAATTTAAAAGTATAAATGAAGACAAATTTTGAACGTTATAGGTTTTATTTTGATCCAAATGTATCGAAATAAGAAATTCCATGACAAAGGTTTATTCGTCGAAACCACAGTTTGTGCCCTTATTTCAGTATGAAACTTAGTATAAATTCTTCTCAAGGATTCTACCGTAGTCCAAAGATCTTACAAACCTGATGTCACCCTTGGTCAACCAGTTGGGTAGTCTTTAACATGTCCTTTCTCTAGGTAACTACACTCTAAAAACACCCGGGTCAGACTGACCTGGAAAAGAGTCCGTTGGGGCCACACTCCATTCCGGGTCAAAAAATGACTCGGAATGGGGTCAGATGTGACCCCATTCCGGGTCTTCATGACCCTATTCCGGGTTATTTTCTGACCCTGAACGGAGTGTGGCCCCAACGGACTCTTTTCCGGGTCAATTCTGACCCGGGTGTGTTTAGAGTGTATGGTTAAAATCGCAGGGGACACATGAAACAGACAAGCTTCATGCCTCGAAGATAGACCAGTATGTTGATGTTCTCATAACCTGGCCCGGTTTTATTGGAAAATGTGTATTTCAGAGTATGTTCATAACAATAAGGTTAAGTAATGTCATTATTTACTTGCCCCGCACCTCTTGTTTTAAGCGAAACGCTAACTATCATTTCAGTCGACTGGTGTGGTCCTCCATTGTTTTTGCTATTTATGAAAACAGACCTCGCTATTGTTAATTTACCATGGCAGTTCATGCATGAACGACTTCACCTTATACTTATATTCCCTACCTGTAGAGGACTAAATTTCCTCTAATTTGATATATGATAATGTACACTTTATCGTACATAAATATGAAATATTTAAACTTAAACAAGTGTCCTGTTTCTTTTTTTGAGGAGTATATTTCTTTTGTTAATATTGACAGTCCTGTTCAATATCAAACTAAATTCAACTGTGTCAAACAACACTCAATGTCTGTCCTAAATAAGTCGCTATTTAGGCTTTTTGCTGGGAAATGAAATATAACCTAGTATAAAGCAAAGTACAAAACAACAAGTAATCGTCATTTCATCAATTTAATTCACGAATTTATCATTACGTTATTTTGTTTACTATAGTTCCAATTGAGCAATGTTGCGTTTAAACAATCCCATCAACAATATAGCTATTACTTGTTGGATTGACAAAAAAGAAGTACAAACTACATCTAACGAAACTCAACGCCTTATTTCCTTTTTATTCTAATTCACGGACATGGATGAAATGTAATCCTAGAAGATAAAATGAATAATGATTAACCGCATACACATAAAGTGACGGGCAAAACAAATCGTGTTCACCACTTAAATGTATCTGTATTACTCACTTTTAAGCATAAGGCGGGAAATGAAAGGGTACGTAAGTTAACAGAGCAACCGATCGAGTATTGGGGGTTAAATTGGGGGAGTTATTCGCACAAGATGGTGTAGTTGGCAAGGCGGTTAGCGCACCGTATCACCTTTCACGGGCAACCGTTTTAACGGCGCACCCCAACTTGAAGAGAAACTTGACAGATACACGAACGGGAAGAAAGGTTTAGCTCCCATAGCTGCCGGCAGAAATGTGAGATATCTGACCGACCTCCAATAAAAAAGGAGACAGAAATTTGCTCTTATCCCACTCGAAATAAAAACCGAAGGAAAAAAAAGCGCAGCAACTTGCATACATGCATGCATATGGGAGAAAATGTGCGCCATCTTAACAAACCTGTCGCTGGGGGGCGTTTGATTTTAGCATTTTCTTGAACATCCTGTCTTTTATGTTGCGATCTCACCAACCGGTTTGTGCACAGTGCAAAAGGGGGTTGTGGCTTATCTCGCCCATTACCAACCAACCCTTCTTCCTCTCTTTTCTTAGTTTTTGTTCTGCCTTCTTTTTTTATATATTATATTTGTACATCTCTGGAAGCTATTGCTCAATCTGTTTCACCGATCGTCTCCATTTCAGCTTCGATTTCAGATCTCGGGGCGGTGAGCGGGACGAGTTTGATCCCCATGAATAAAGAGGGGGCCAATTTGTAACTTCAGTGCATCTCAGATCTATTTACATGTGCGATCATGTCGCGATTTAACAAATCCCCGAGCTTGGTGCTGATGATTTTTATGAGCTCTATAATGCGGTTTCTCTACCGTAAAACGTTTAATGGTCATGATAAAAAGAAATTAAGGATGGACTTAACATAAGATGGGAGGATAAGAAAGTAAGATTTGGGGAGGCAGAGGGGACCAATCTGTCACTGTTAATTCAGCAGCCACAATCTTATTCCTGGTAAACTTCTAATTCAGCAAACTTCGTTTTCGATCAAATTGTCCCTCACTGCTTTACCCTCTCTTGTACACTTTCATGTAATTATCTATGAAAATAATGCAACGAAAATGCAACAGTAAAACTATTACCTACCAAAGTAGTCTAAAATATTGTGTAAAGGCTCTTCAAGTGAGAGAAAAAGTTGTAAATGTTCTTAAAACGAAAGACATTAAAATAATATAACTTTAGTGCACTAAAACCAATAAAAAAAACTTTCCAAACAAAAACTTATATAATTAGCACGAAATAACTGTGTAAGTGCTGATTTTATTTTGGTCAATATTGCAGGCCTAATCTAAATTCTATAGTAGTGAATACTGTGCGTCATAAAAATAATATTGAAAATTGATTTGTTCTACACGGTTAGTTTGGTAATGCATCTATTTTGGATTCTATGTCATGACTGTATAATGTAGTCGTGCTTTAGAATGCACAAGTAGATTCTTTTTAAAGCGTTACACGACAAATTGCATTTTTGCATTGGTTGTAATATTTTGGCAAGCAGCGATTTGTATAATTTAAGAAATTGCGTCTAGATACATCGGTAACAGTACTTAAGCACATGAAACAGAAATGATCAGCTACTTCTTCAACCCCCCTCCCCCCCCCCCCCCCTCCCTTCTTTCTCTGTCTTCTCTTCTCTCTTGTCACCGAATCGCCTTCCCATGCACCCTTTCCATCGCTTTGAATTCGTGTCTCCAAACAACACCCCCTTTTCTCATCCTTCCCTTTAATTAAGAATCTGTAATCTTCTTGTCGTGTGACTTTTAATATGCTTCTGCCGTGTTAATGTCCATTCGATACACGGCCAGTAATTAGACATTACAACTTGCCGATCCGCGCGGCCGGGGTACGTCGGTGTGGCGCCTCTTCTCTTTGCAGCCATTGTATTATCCTCAGCTTACGATACGTCTCTGACGGAGCTAATTTGGCCGTGTCCCGCGGCATCCTTACCTGTCCATGTCACGTCTTGCCCTCGGTGGCGTATCAAGGGGTGAACAAACGGAGGGGTGAGGGGGGGGGGGGCAATGAGTGGGACAAGGACCCCCATCATATGGGGAGGGTGCAGTCTTTATCAAAAATATAAATGTGCGATATATTTGTATCTATATTAATTTTAAACGTGACTGTAATTGTGTTCCTTATAAAGGGGACAGTGGGGGAGAAAGAACCCCCCCGGCCCCCCCCCCCCCCTCCCCCAGTTTCAAAATGTTACCTCTTCCTATCAATCCTTCTTTCTCTCCACAACAGACCCACTCCGTCCTCTTTCCATCTTCTCATCCGATCTCCATCCTCATCCCCCGTGCCCGTGCCTCTATCTTTCTCTCAGAGACACACACACTTGTTTGCACCCACCTCCTAAGTAAACTTCATTTCGCAGCGCAGACTTCAATAAACCTGACATCGATTACAACGCCAAATGATACGCCAGGGAAATGGGTTGTCAAATTTTCTAGCTATTTGCTCCCGGCGTAAAATAAAAAGGAAAAGTCGCGCTAAATTGACTTCTTCTTTTTTTATGTACCCCCTCCTTCCTCTCCTCCCTTTCCTTCTTCTCCATCCTCGTGTTGTTTCTCTTGTATGCCGGTGATGCTGCTCTGTAATGGGATGGTGGGAACGGCGCAATTAAGGAAGCAACGTTGCTACATCGATCGCACACCACGACGAGCGGGGGAACAACCGAGACGCTTTGCCTTTTAAGATTTTTAGTACTTCGTATTATATTTTCTCATTTGTACCCACTTTGCAGCCAATATTGTATTTCCTCTTCCTATTTTTTTCTTCTTTCAGATTACTTTTATTATGTTTTTATTTGAGATGTTTGAATATTTGAATTTTGGCAGCGCTTTCTGATTATTTGTTTCTTGACATTAAAATTCGGTATGCATTCGTACATCTTTACCTGATTCTTCGAGTAACAAAATATGACAGAGATATCGATAGTGTGAACACTCAGGAATTTGAATAATAACTTTACAACAAAAAAACATTTTTACATTAAAGACATTACGTAAAACTTTTATTTTGAATAATTGTTGAATAAAAGTTCGTGAAATTAGAAAAATTCCCCTTCGACATCCACCCCCCCCCCCTACACCTCCTTATCCCTTCTACACCCCCTTATTCCTCTCCACAGCGCATGCTTGAAGCAGTTAAGCCCCCTCTTCTGTTTGGAGCGCTAACCTGTCGAAGTTAACACGATTGCTTAAAGAAACATGATTTTTGTTTTATCTACCCTTAACTTTCAATCTCATATGAAGTGACCCTCTTTACAACTCTCTTTTGTTGTCCCCTTTTCGAGAGTTGTTATAATAGTTCACCGAGGAGAGTCTTCAAAGTGATTACTTTGCTGCGAAGAAAAACACAGAATGAAGAGCGCACTTACCTTTTTCAAACGATGCATGTGTATACACTCTTTTTAAAATGTTTGTCTGTACGAAAAGTAAACTTACATTAGAAAAGGTGCAGTGCCACCGTGAGAGTCCTTTTAAGCCAACATTTCGCGTATTATGGCCTTAATATATAATATGTTCATCTCGACATTTCTGTACTTAGATTGTATCAATTGTGATTTAAGATATTATTTTGAGACGGTTTTGGAAATCAAAATAGTCTTGATCGAGTTAAATAATGCTTCTTTTTAAGCGAATTGTTTCTTATGATACAACCCTTAATGACATGAGCATATTGCAGAAAAACAAATTGTATTTGATATCAAACAGTATTTATTGCCTAATCAAATATGACACATATCTAGAACAATATACTCACTGCTGACAGCTTTCCAACTTGTCGTAAAAGTAAACAAATACAAACATACAACTTACAATTGAAATGATGTTTAAAAGTTGCTTTCAATCAAAAAGTTACGATAAACGGATGTCTGAAAATATACCTAAATGAATTATACCAAAAATCTGATTGGCCCAAATGCGCGTACTCGCGTTTGATCAATAGTCAGTGCTCTTATGTAAGAACATCGAGGTCTGTGAAAATTGAATATACATTTTGGAAAAGCAAAGCTTAATCGAAAGAGAAAATTCCGTAGATTCAATGCGAATGTCGTGGGTTCAATGCCAGTCCGGGCATATGTGTCTTTCAGCAAGACACTATTCTCACATTTTCTGCTCTCTGCTCGGGTCCATTAATGGATTCTCGGTCTGGATTGACAGTGCGTGTAAATCATGTGTGCACCTGTAACAGGTAGCACGGTTGATATGCTCCGAAGGGAGTGAAAGGTGTGCCATTCACGTGCGGTTCAAATTCAGGCGTGTATCTGTTGAACGGGGTATTAACGCTGTGGTTGAATCACCGATATATCGATGGATATGTATAATTAATGTTATTGTTACAGTCATGTTGGCCGTATCGTTCCAGAGCTATCGGCATGATTGGGCGATATTAATGATACCGACTGCAAGATAGTACGATCTTTTTGCCACGCGCGAAAACGCGTCGCAGTGTTTTCGGAGCTAACTTCTTGGGTCCACTGCAAAAATAACAAATAATAAAAACACGGCTTATCATGTGTATATATTTACTAGCCAGACAGAATACTATGATTCATCAAAGTATATATAGCTACGGGGCATCCACCAGATATATTTGGATATTTTGCGGGGTGAAATGAAGCGACTTGGTTAATGCCTGCAAGTTAAAAAGCCTAATCGCTCGCTATATATACAGGTTCATCGTCTTGGTGAGAATGTTAGCAAAACATACTGAGAGGTGAAGATGCCTTATAGATGAACTATTAACTACTAACAAAACCCGATGCTCATATAACAAGATATAGGCTGGTAGAGAGAGGGAGGGGTGGGGTAGAATCAGGATAGAATAATAACGACATCTGGCTGAGTAGTGTGTGTTGATATAATGATATCTTGCTGCGTTGGCCAGCACCCCAATCCAACGACGTCTGTTCGCGGGCAGGGGCCGGGGTACTCTCTCCTGCTGCTGCGCTGCTTTGGAACGCAATAGGAGAACAAGAGAAGTCTATACAGTCATGATAATGTGTATTTGTATAATTGTAGAAAAAAATGATGATGTATATCATATTTTGGAATATGCGTTGACTTATAACCAACCATCGTGTGATTATACATACAAGTGTAATAAACGATTATTGTTATTAATACCTGATAATAATTTATTATCTTGCCTTTCATTTTCTCTAAATAAATTGTAATACTTAAAAAGCAAATTAAATATCATAATAAAGATTATCATTTTAATTTGAGCATAACATTCGATGATGTCATTAATCATTAATATTCTATAAATTATGTTAGAAAAAAAATGTCAACAAGTAGTAGGCAAATATATTTCAATTAAACATATTTGTAGACACATTATTATTAAAACGACTGAGCAAAAATACTATTTGAATACAAATTGATTCAATATATTACAATAATGATTTTGATATTAAATTGCTGAATTAATTGTTTTATTTTGGAAATGAGAGGTGCACTTGCAACACGAGCTCCGTAAATCCTTGGGCATTTTAAACCATGGTTTGATTTTAAACCACCTTCGTGAATTCCAGTTATTACGACCCGAATTTTCTATACAGCAAGGTCAATTATTCAACCAAGGGTTGTTCCGCAATATTCTTTTGACGTTTGCTATTTAGTCTATGGACTAA
Source organism: Echinarachnius parma (assembly GCA_037951105.1). Lineage (NCBI taxonomy): Eukaryota > Metazoa > Echinodermata > Echinoidea > Clypeasteroida > Echinarachniidae > Echinarachnius > Echinarachnius parma. The sequence goes on from JBAMJV010000426.1 coordinate 328,431, forward strand.
AATAATTTGATAGTACCACCAGGACGTTTACGATCCAATGGACTATGGATGATAAATTTCACCATTAATTTATTGAGAATGCAAGCCTTAAAGTCTATTCGTGATGATCAGCGCTTCAAAAAGATCGACAAATTGATACAGTCCAGAATGAGCACATTTTTGTGTGTGAACGAAAAACATATATAGACTGCAAGATGTGTTGTATTTTTAGACTGTAGATCTATAACATCTCGAGTGTGAGCTCGAGAGTTTTACATTGTATAATACAAATGTGCAGATTTGCACCACCAAATTCATGCACTAAAATACAACATGAATGACATTTACCGTGGTATTTTAAGAGTTAACAGACGGTACGTCTATCCGACTCGAGTCGAGTGCAGCTCGAGATTTTGCCCGGCATCATGGCGGGAGAGGAGAGGCGTTGAGTGCCGATGATTATCGTGGGAGAAGAGCCCCACACAGCGCATATCTTGGCTATCTAACACCCGAAGTAGGCCGCATGAACACGACTGTGCTTATCGAACGAATCTGAAGTATATAACGTAGTTATATGTTTCTATTTATTGTCTTTTATTTGCAAACAAACCATTCAAATTCGCACAGTAAACAGTTCATAAATATATTTTATCTGTAGTACAGTATTTTTTTCTCATTTAAATGTTATTATAATTCCCACCTTAATTGGAATCAAGAATGTCTCTTGCCGTATTGCTCGTTTCCTGTATTCGTTAATACCGCGTTAAAGGGACTTAGTAACATTGTGCAAATCCTCAAAACTTACTTGAAACTCTAGTGGTTCTCTCATACCTTATCATGTTCATATTAACAATAAAAGCACGGAACAGGTTTCGGTTTTTCAAATTTCCATTTCGTTCAAAAGATATTTACGATTGAAGTGTTCGGATGTTAAATTCTCTACGGGATCTTTTCAGCCGTGTACAAAATAAGTGCAATGAGTTGGTAAATATCACTTTACATTTTTGCTTATATCTCAGCCAAAAGACATCAAATTAATGTGAAATTTTCACAAATTACTTTGTGGACATATTATCAGATCACTCCAATACACATGTATTAATCACTCATCACTTTTTGCACTTGCCAACAAAGTTACTAGATCCCTTTAAAGATAGCAACGACATACTTCTAACGTTTTTAGGGGGTTTGATTTGTTAAAGGGATCTAGTAACTTTGTTGACATGTTCAAAAAATGATGAATGGTTGATGCAATGTATATTGTTGTTATCTCATATGTCCACATGGTATTGTGTGAAAATTTCAAGTCAAATGGACATTGTATGGCAAAGTAATGAGCGAAAATGCAAAGTGATATTCAGTAACTCACTGCACTCACTTTGTACACGGAAGAAAAAACTCGCCCGGAGTTTTTCTTATCTGAATACTTCAATCATACATATCTTTGTAACGAAAGGGAAATTTGAAAAACCGAAACCTGTCCCATGATTTTATTGTTAATACGAATACAACAAGGTATAAGGGAACCGCTAAAATTAAAATTTTATTTTGAGGATTTGGACAATGTTACTAAGTCCCTTTAAGTTTTAGACTCAAAAGACTTTCCAAAACTTGTAATATATACTATTCACCTCGTTCATATTGACTTGAATTCATTTCTATCTGACAATATGTGTTTTCTATGATTAATAGATCGCCCTTTGAAACCAAATATCAGTAGTTGGAAAGTTACCGAAAAGATCTTTATTGGCCAAACTAATTTATTAATATTGTTGAAATAGTATTATAAAGGGCGTGAAATCAGCGGAGCGCAAGGCCCTTTTAACTGATATTTCTGCATTAAATGAAAATACAAGTTTTAAAAAACAAAGAAATACATTCAAAAAATCAAAACAATAGAACAATATAATTTAATGCAGAAATATCAGTTGAAAGGTCCTTGCGCTCCGCTGAGATTGGGCCAACATTTCCCCACCTGTTCACCCTTCTCCGCCGGGCTGAGTACCTGTAGCCTAACGCACTAACAGTTCGCATGCCACGTGGCTGTAGCTTTTGCACGCAGCGTATGCGGTTGAATTGAAGCGTAAGTGCTAGATTTTTACAGTTTTATTTATAGTCAATATCAATTTAGTTTTTGTAAAATAATTTAAATTAACAGATTGTAATATGTTAATGTTACTTATTTAGTTATGATGTATTTTTTCACATGGTATTGGTGATACAAGAGCATATTCAAATTTTTCATGTGTGGGTTGTTTCCAAAGACTGTTAATTACCTTTAAACCACCAACAAAAACATTATATTTCGTTTATCTGCTCTATCAACTTAAACTTCTTCAATTTGCGGGTAAATATTTCTGGTTTCTCGGTTTTTTAATACTCGTATAGTTCATGCGCTTTTTGTGTCAATTGTTTTTCACTCTATCACTTCTGACTACTTTTATACGTTATCTGTTTCTTCGAAAATGTGTGTTTTCATGAATAACAGCAGACTGTTCATGACTTTTATTTCCCCCAAAGTTTTGTATTTCTTTCTGTACACCTGTTAATAGGAGCCTCATGACTTTTAAACAAGTACTTGTCATGTTCAGCGAAGGTTAATTCCTTTGCGATCTGCATGAAGGCGATCCGACGAGCGAATTAGCATGCCCCCTGTCAGTGGGTGATGCATTGCATTGTGCATGGTAATCATATACAGCTTCTTCCGTGACTAATCGTTACAGCAATCAAATAACGTCGCGTGTAAGTGGGGGATAATCGTTAAACGCATACTTAAATCTTTAAATTTGATTTGATCTACAAGTATTTGGGTAACGCGAGCCGTGACTCGCCGCTGCGGGCTCGATCGAAATACAGGAGAGGTCACCTAATCGACGCGCGAAGCAGCGAAAAGGCCTCCAGAAAAACGTCGATGAACATTTGCAAGTGTAGCGTGAGTCACGCTGAAATTGAAATTTACAAATAAAAAGGAACAAGAACGACACAAAATGTATAACATATTTGCGTCGTCGTGAACGAGGCAATTTGTAAACAACAACCGCCAAAAGAATGAATATGTTATGAACAGTGTATTTTCCTTTTAAATGTTCAATTTTTCTATTTGAATAGTGACACGTCTTCTATCGACTTTTAGTATCCCTCCCCCCTTCATGCACGTCCACCCATCGCTAGCTCGCATCCAAAAGACAAATATAATTTTCCTAGCAAAATCCCAGGAAATGACCGATAAATTTGTGTGTAACGTCCTCTCCTCTGGACCCCATCTTTCCGTTATATCTATCTGCACCGTCCCCTACCCTCATTTCGCGTGCTTTTTCTCCCATTTTTTTAATGGCGCGCTCTCTAAACCAGCGCTGCGTTTCTCATATAGAATAATGATGATGATGAAGATGATTCCGTCGCAGAGAAGGTAGACAAATACAGCTCGCCCGCGGCATGCAATAAATCGACTTCCGTTTCCCGCCAGCGGGGTCGTGATTGATGATGGGATGATGGGACGTGCGCGCGGGGAGAAATGGCGGGAGTCAGGGGGGCGAGGGCACGACAAGGGCGCAACTCAAATTATTATTTTTTTAATGTGGCTAATTAAAGGAAACTTAGGTCTGACTCACTAAAATATCCTAAAACAAGGGCGTTTTCGGGGTTTCCGACTTAGCTCACTGACTCGACACCTTAGAAACACACTCACCCTCACACCGTGAAGGGTCATCCACACACATCGAGATAAGATCTGGAGCTGAAGATGCGTTTGCTTCGAGCCCTTGTCACCTGGTCGAGATTCTTCATTACATCGCTTTTTGATACACATCGGCAATTAAAGGAGACACACAGATTTTACAAATTGGAGCACTAGTGTCTCCTCACCTGATTCCCGCATTTCAAACTAAATGTAGTTGTCGTTACTAAATCGTATAGTTAGTTTTAATTTAAGCATTATATTGTTTATAGTGTATTACTTAATATTTATAATGTATTCTGTGTTTATTTGTAAAAATACAATCATGATCTAATAATAAATATAATTCAACGAACATGTTTCTAAGGCTAGCTCTTGAATGACTTTTATATACTTTGTTTGAAAATTGCCTCGAACTTTAGAATATTGGCACCGAAGTTCGCGCACATAACTTTCAACACAACACAAAGAAATAATGCATACAGTGTGCAAACTCGGGACCGTAAACCGAACCTTAAAGGTCATCAAGCGTGGGTATAAAAGTAGATGGCGCTTTTTAAACCGCATTTGACGACAATATTGTAATATATAAGCGTGATATAATTATCAAAATGATAATCTCATGGTAAATTGGGAAAAGGGTTACTTATAGAGGTTTCGAGGTTCTCCGCACCGGTCGCGCTACATCCGGGACCTCGTCACCCTTCGTTGTCTTCGTCCTTCACTGTCTTCAACCTATTCAAACACAGAAAAAACGAACATGATGACACAGGAGAGAAACGAAAACGACTCCTTTCTCTAAATCTACATCAGAAAAAACACAAAAAGAACGGGTCGTGGAGGAAACATAATAAAAGGAAATATTTACAAACTGATTATGGAGGAAAGGCTTGCGTTTTCTCGTAATGAGAAGGTAAAACAATTATTGTTTGGAAAACAGAACAAATTTCTCCTTTCTCCTAAACCATCCAGAAAGAAAAGAGAACGAGGAATGGTGCAGGGATCGACTGAAGCTTTGTTGTTATTTTATATATTAAAAAAGAGAAAAACAAAATAAGAAAGCGGTTAGCAAATGCATTAAAATGTTTGTAAACAAGGGAATTAATGAATTGTTCGTCCCGTGTGGTCGCATGGGTTGATTCGCCCATAGGCCTGCATGACGTCTATCTCGGCCCAATACACTGGAGACACAATGCAAGGTTACTCAGGGGGAAAGGAAAATAAAAGTCTGCCGCTTAAAGTTCTGATCAAAGTTCTGATCAAATTTAATGTTAGTAACTTAAATGAGTGTATTAAAAAGTTATCATTAAAACAAATAATATATATAACGTAAATGATGTTTGAATGGTAGAAAAACAGTATAAGGTCTAAGGCTGTTTTAATACAAATAGCAGCCGTTAACACGAGAGGGTGCACTCCAGAGGGTGCACTTTTTTAAAATTGCATACTTTTTCATATATTACACTAATATTTTTTCATTACCACGCACAAAAATTATTTCTTGAAGCGCCCTCTAAGCGAAAGCTCTACTATCCCTTTTAAAGGCGGTCTCCCACGATAAGACTGGAAGCTGACGACAGGGCTCGCTGGTTGCGACTGAGATTGGGTGAGACTATTAAGATATGTTGGTTGGATATTTGCCTTTTTGTTTTTGCAGACGTCTGGGACCACCCATTTCGTTACCATCCGATTGACCAAGATTCGAACCCGGGCCGATTAGTGCGAAGAGCAGAGCTCTGACCAGGGGGGTGTTTCACAAAGATCCTAAGTTGGACTTTAAAATTATGGAAAGTCGTTTAATAGTTTCTATGACATTTTTGTGAACAAGTTCTTTTAAAAGGCATAACATGTTGGTTCAAATAATTATTATTTTCTGTAATCAAGGATATTTCATGTTCTTAATGTAAAATTTATGAAAAGTCTAAAATACTTGCATTTTTACTATTCAATGCATTTTATTCCAGGGCTACAAATGGCTTACCATTAGTTCGAAGTCCAACTTAGAGTTAAGTTCAACTTAGGATCTTTGTGAAACACCCCAGAACACCAGTTCTGCTCATTATTATGATAAAGCTGCAAACAGGTAACTAGTCACGTGCGCGTGTCCGAAATTTAAACGTGTTCGAAAAAGTGAAACTGCAGTCTCGGCCCTTGCGTCAATTTTAGACCGACTTTAATCGCATATTGCATGTTTGCTTGTGTGATACGCGTTATGAGAAAGAAATCAACACTCTTATTTTGTGACCATCTGATGATGATAGGACGGATCAGGATACCCTTTTTTACCTCCCTTTCTCCCCCTTTCCCCTTTTTATCTCTTTCACACAAGTCGTCATATAACGTATATGGTGCCATGCGGATTTAGGCAGTTTATAGCTGTTGCTGGTTTACCAAAAAAAAGTCCTATTCTTCCTGATCAGAAGTCAGAAAACTTTCAGCGAAGATGATGCGTCTGTCAATGCGGTTTTGATTTATAATTCCACGTAATTACAGCGCCAGGATTGAATAAGGGACAATGGCAGTCATCGTTAGGTTGTTGAATTTAACAATCTAAACGGCCGGTTGCTCTAATGGGGCATGATTGAATAGAACTTGGTTTGCGACTGGTAATTTAAGGGTTTGCGTAGTACTTACTAGTATTCCAACTCCAATTATTCATCTCTTACAAACATCAAGACGTAATCATTTCTATGGAGATACCTGCCCAGTTGAAACGATTAGAATGAATTAAGGGCATGCAGCGTGTAACAAGAAATGGCCTAATATCTTGTACGGTGCATGGTGATAATAGTTGCGTCACACAAGATAGTGATTTCTTTGGCCTTATTTGAATAAGAAAACATAGATCCCTGAAGAAAGTAGGAACTTTGTTGACATGTGCAAAATTATACGAAGGTTTGACAATGTGTATTTATGTGATCTGAGATGTCCACTGAGTGATATGGGGAAATTCCATGGTAAATGAATGTCATAGTATGACCGAGCAATGGGCGAAAACGCAAAGTGATGTTTACTATTAAACCCATTGCACTAACTTTGTACACAGTTGAATGCCTCTTGTGGGACTTTTAAATACAAACACTTCGATCATAAATATCTATATAACGAAACAAATTTCGGAAACCTGAAACCAGTTGCATGCTTATATTGGTAATAATTTTATGTAAGAACCACTAGAGCTGTTTTACTAGATTCCTATGGTGTGTCTTAAATGTATTATTGGGTTTTGTCACGCTGTATGTAACCAAAAGCCATCGCATTATTTCTCTATGTTTGTTTGTTTCCTTACGTCTAAAAGAAAAATCAAATAAATATTCAAAATTCGGAACTTTCGGAATGACAAACGTTCTAAAATAAAGAACCACATTAATTATTTCAGATTAATCAAGTTCAGGATAACTAATATAATTGAGAATATGAAAAATATGGAATTTGGGGTCCGGAAAACGAATCTTCAAATTGACCCAAACCGCTTCCACGCGGGGAAGCGAACGGTCATCTCAACAGCACACTTAACACAACTGCAAAGCTATGTCAAATTAATGTCAAAATAATATAAAGCTAGGCTTTACACGATTTTTAAAATAATTATTATTATAAGCAAAAGTGCAAATTTACAGCGGCCATTTTGCACTTGTTTTTATTTATCAACTAAAAAAATAATCAGCACTGAAAGGACATCTAGAAAAAAAACGTCGTAAATAATGGAGTGGAAAGAGAAAGTGAAAAGGTAATATGAACAAACGATGGCAAGAAATGGTTTGATATACTGGGTCTTTTAGATGCGGTTACTTCAGCTTGTTTGCACTAATGCAGCGGTGCTTTAGCGGGATTTGCCAAGTCATCCGTCCCCGAACCATTCGGCGCGGTAAATGAGCCACGCGCTGCTCTGCGCAGCAGGCGTGAAAATGCCCATGAAATCGCGATAGAGCATAATAAGAAAAACACATAACGAGCTAAGACTGTAAAAAAAGGGGGGGAAAGGCGGGAAGAAATCAACATTGATTTTGCTACCCCCTCCCCCGATTCAATTCGCGTAATCTTAAAACATTTCCTACGACTTGGTTGTTGTTTTCTCTCTCATTTTAGCATTAAATTATGCGGAATGTAATTCGCGCGCAGGAGTGACAGCGAGTGATTTGTCCTCTTAATGGAATGTTCGCTCTCTGGTTACTGTGATCGAACGATAATAATTTAAAGAAGGCACTCATTACATCTCCTAATAATGATAAAACCAAGCTGAAGTAGTATTCTTCAGAAAATAAAAGGTTTGTATAATGGGCTCTTATCATCAGGAGATGAAGAGATAAGGATGGTAATTTATAGTGATTTCTTGGAAAGATGTTGGTTTTTTATCTTGTATCCTTTTTATACCCTTATTTTCATACAAATCATACAATATAATCAATAACCTGTTAGAATAATCTAATTTGTTTTTTCCCCTTCATATTTCAGTAGGATCATAACACACATTATAGTATAATTTACAATTGCCTATATTATACGCGTTTAACTATCGTATCTGTAACTAGAATAAAGTTTATTCTGTCATTAAAATTGTATGCTCTTTCGAATTTGACACTCAGTTTTTCATTATCTCACAAAAAAAAAATTTGTGTAGCGCCCTCTATACCAAAACTCAACTATAGTTGAGTATTGGTCAAACTTAACTTGAGTAACCAAAACCTGCACCATTGCGGTACAAACTAAGAGTTATAACTCCACCATGCACGAAAAGTATATACACAATTACAAACGACTATAATTATAGTAAAACCCCTGTTATCAAGAGGGCGCTCTCTAAAAAACTCATTGGTTTTAGCCATTTTTCATACAAAATTGTGCATTTTGATGTTTTGTTAAAGTAATGATTCAATAGAGATATCATCAACAACTTTTTAAAAACCTATTTAGATTTTTTTGTAAGTAGTCTATAAGCATTTTTACAATTTTTTCTAAAAAGTCAAAATGTCCCCTGGCGGAGAACTTTTGAATAAAAATACGTTTATGGATATTTCAGCCGTTTCTGAACCGATTTTGATCAAATGACAGTCAGTTTTTCATTATCTCGCAAACAAATATTTTGTGAAGTGCCCTCTTTACCAAAACTCAACTATCCCTTTAAATATAAGCAGATGGTATTGTTTTAATGATTAATCCTTCATTTACTTAACATCATTCTATTGGAGAGGGTTCAAACAATGAAACAATGAATTAATCCTTCATTTACTTAACATCATTCTATTGGAGAGGGTTCAAACAATGAAACAATGAATTAATCCTTCATTTACTTAACATCATTCTATTGGAGAGGGTTCAAACAATGAAACAATGAATTAATCCTTCATTTACTTAACATCATTCTATTGGAGAGGGTTCAAACAATGAAACAATGAATTAATCCTTCATTTACTTAACATCATTCTATTGGAGAGGGTTCAAACAATGAAACAATGAATTAATCCTTCATTTACTTAACATCATTCTATTGGAGAGGGTTCAAACAATGAAACAATGAATTAATCCTTCATTTACTTAACATCATTCTATTGGAGAGGGTTCAAACAATGAAACAATGAATTAATCCTTCATTTACTTAACATCATTCTATTGGAGAGGGTTCAAACAATGAAACAATGAATTAATCCTTCATTTACTTAACATCATTCTATTGGAGAGGGTTCAAACAATGAAACAATGAATTAATCCTTCATTTACTTAACATCATTCTATTGGAGAGGGTTCAAACAATGAAACAATGAATTAATCCTTCATTTACTTAACATCATTCTATTGGAGAGGGTTCAAACAATGAAACAATGAATTAATCCTTCATTTACTTAACATCATTCTATTGGAGAGGGTTCAAACAATGAAACAATGAATTAATCCTTCATTTACTTAACATCATTCTATTGGAGAGGGTTCAAACAATGAAACAATGAATTAATCCTTCATTTACTTAACATCATTCTATTGGAGAGGGTTCAAACAATGAAACAATTAATTGAATGAAAACTATATACAGTGAGGTCGGGTTTCATATTAATGACTTTTGCTAATCAACATCTTTCACAAAATTTATAAATGTTTCACTATTTTAATTTTATTCATACACCATATTTGTGTATTTTGTCTTTTTGTTTGCATATTACTATAGAGCATTGTAGGTCAAATGTATTGTAGGTAGCAATAGCAGAGTTATACCATATTTGTTTCCCCTCAATATAATTTACACATTCATTGCTGTCGTTTTGTGAAAAATATATTGCCCCAGTTACAATAGATAATAATATATCTAAACCAAAATCACTTGGAGCCTTCATCCTTCTCTTGTACCTTGTTGTTTGGCTTATGATAACATAAAAATGAAATGGGTTATGATTTTGTTAAATGTCGCCATTATCATGGATATATTTAAGATTGAACTTGAAAGCGTCTATATAGACGGTTTCCCAACGTAGTCAAGAGTATCTGAACTCGGATACTTAATCGTCCATAGTATCCGAATTCGAATACTTTACGCGAACGATCGGAATAAAATCAGACATTGATTTTCTTTGTGTTCACTAGGAAAACTTTATTCCTATTCTATGAAATTCTTAACTTCTCAAGAATCTATAAACAATGAAAGTGGTATATGATTGAAGTCTCAAAAAGTACTTTTGGGGAAAATTTGGGGAATTAATGGATCGTTTTAAAATTGGTATGGTATCGACGGTGTTAACCACAAGACAGTCATCTAAGTTAGATGTAGACTTATTATCAGGATAATAAAAGATCTAGCCAGATAAATATATATCTATCTAAACTTAGTCATATTTTCATCATTTTAAGCATAGTTCATTTTGTTCTGAATATATAATGTCATTGCGACAACAGATACGTTATTTACTCTATGTGTTCTATTAATATCCTAATTGAAAAGGTTAATTTTACATGTACGTCTTAATATTATATATCTCAAAGTCCTAACACATCATAATCCGATTATACTAAAACTTTTTAACTGTGTGGAAATCTTAAAAGATAATTTAATGCAATAATTTAAAATACAAAATCTGAATCCCTTTAAAATAAATAAAGCCGTCCAACTCTTGACTTGTAATCTGGGCTCTAGTTCATTATCAACTCAGAACAGATGCCTCCCTAGTTAATCTTTGACCAGGCGAATGGGAAGTTGGAAATAAATGTCTCTTTTATATCGAGCTATAGCTGACAGGAACGAAGTTTATACATGGGCATAGGGAAAAGTCGTCTTATTACCACCGCTATAACATGGCTAACGACACTTGGAACTAAAATGCGTCCAAAATCCCGACTCGTAAAAGCGCCTAAATGTATGTGTATTTATTTCAGCAACTAATAATGGATGTCACTCTCTTCCCTTCTCTCTCCTTACCCCCCCCCCCCCCCCCCAACCTCATATATCTCTCTCTCTATTTCTTATTATTCTATGTATCCGTTTCTCTATATCTATCAAACTATATCTTTATCTAACGACACTTCGAAATTAAATGCCCGAAAAATCCCGACTCGAATTTGTTTGGAAACGTACATCATAACTAGTGTATCTCTGTTCCCTTTTCGCTCCATATCTCTTTACTTCTCTATTATCTATCCCTATATTTCCCTCTTTGCCTCTATCTATAACACTTGATATTAAAATCTCGAAAACCTCGACCTGTATTTGTGTGTGTATTCATTTCAGCCATTGATAATGAGGGTCAATATCTCCCCCCCCCCCCCACCCCTTACTCCCTCTATCTCTGTCTTTCTGTGTTTCTTAATATCTCTTCACCCCTCTTTATATGTCTCGCTAATAAATACGATCTTCACCTTCTGTTAGACAGGCTTGCATATCACTAATAACCAGCAGCTCACGAACTGATAGTAATTGTCGAGGTACTATCTCTAGGTTTGAAAATAATATTAACGACGACGACCGTCGTTTTTTTATTGACTTAGCTGAAACAAAAAATCTCTCTCCGATACCGTTTTTCTCCTTGTCTCCTTTTCTCACTCCTTCATTTCTGGGCTGATAAAATCTGGGCTGGAATGATTAATTAAGACGTTAATCACGTGGGTAAACACGGCTTGCCGTTTCGGAAAGCACACAAGTCATTTTATAACTGTCGAAAAGCATTAATGATAAAGCGCTACCGATTCGTTCATATATTGTCCATATTTATGATTTTACATTTTATACTTTGCGCTTCACTTAATTTGATCTTGACTGTATATGATTATAAATGTACTAATTTATTATTTATTTTGTATTGTTATAACTTCTTTCCATTAAAATATATCATTACGTATGTTTCATTCAATCTCGATTGCCCAGACTGCCTTACCCTTTTGAAATCCGACTTTAAATATTTCGATTGAATCTCGAAAAGTTATAGAGATAGCTTATTAGTCTTATATACTTTGTAGCTTCATTTCAACTCTATATTGTTTGTTTTTTAAATTGCCTCTTCAATAATTTAAAGAATACATTTTTCTTTTTTAGATATCACACACGTATCTATTTCTCTTTACTATTTTGATAAAAATGAATGTAAGGTTTCTAAAAAAACACTATTCTACACTTAAAGGGAACTAGTATTGTTGACATGTGCAAAAAGTAATGAACGGTTGATACAATGTATATTGTTGTTATCTGATATGTCCACTGGGTATCGTGTGAAAATTTCAAGTTAAATGGACGTTATATGGCCGAGTAATGAGCAAAAATGCAAAGTGACATTCACTAACTCATTGCACTCACTTTGTACAGGGTTCTGACGATCCATTGGATAATTTGACATCTGAACACTGCAATCGTAAATATCCTTTTAACGAAAGGGAAATTTGTAAAAACCGAAACCTGTCCCATGCTTTTTTTGTTAATACGAATACAACAAGGTATGAGGGAACCGCTATAACTTCAATTGGATTTTGAAGATTTGGACAATGTTACTAAGTCTCTTTAAAGGTTTGGACAGTATTTATTCAATTAACCATGGTGTGTATATTAAAACGGCAAATCTCGGAGGGGGAAGTAATGTAGATAGTTGCCCCTCTGCTAGGATTCTTGATACTCCCCGGCTCAGTTCGGAGGAAAAACGAGAAATAACATACATCGTATTTACATTTCACATGGGAAGGCTCCCAACACCCCCCCCCCCCCCCCCCCCCCTCCCCCACCGGTCTCGGTAACTACAAGGTATATACGCCAATGGTTTCATACCCTCATGATATTAAGTGCGATGCCCCTTTCAATGAACACTTGCACGGCTAACATCATGAATATACGACATCATTGTAAACGCGTCGGTTGAGAAAGAGATTGGCGCTAAGTCACATTTTATAGAGATAACCATTACTATTGAAGGTTTGGGGGCCTTGTAAAACAAACAAGTTTAGATATTCTCCGTTTTTGTTTACAGATATTCAAAAAATTAGATATAATTATCATCTGTATCTTTGGCATCAAATATTGAAGGCTCAAACCTATACAAGATGGTTTACATAACTCGATTTACCCCCAAATCGACTCAACGGCTTTCTCGCTCTTACTCATCGACGGTTACTGCACTTTACGCATGCAGGAGATAGAGTTCCCTCCATCATGGCCCTGTGTGTATCACTGTCATATCATAATCGCACCGTTACATTTTACATCATAGTTAATCACTTGGACAAAATTCGGGCCAATTATTTTCTTAAAAAGAGAAGAAAAGTGATATGTGATCAATACAATATGTCCCGGATTAAATACATGCATTTAATGTAAGTGCATGATAATAATACAGTATGTATAGCCAAGGAAGAGGTGAGTGGTGTCCTTCCCCCCTCCTCCCAGCATGCTTGTGGGGATTCTCGCTACCTCACCTTCCCCCTTCCCCCCTGCCCTTACCCTGTACCCCTTTCCCCCTTCCCCATCTGTGGGGACAGTCATGTCTACATCACTGGGACTTGGAATGGCTGCCATGATGATACAAGTGTTTTCTCTTTTATATTTGGAGAGTTTTATCTCGAGACGGTAAGTGGGTGAGAGTAGATGAACCGGGCAAGATAAACTTGTTTTCAGAGCGACCGTAACCATGGTAACGAGACGCGAGGTGTTCCGAGAGAAGTGAATGAAAAGGGCGGAGGGATGACAGAACGACTAGTCGACAGTCACTGTAACTTAAGTTAGCCACTCACTCCTTAGTTTTAAGAAACATTAATCAAACTTGTTGGGTTTTGTAAATGAGCTCAAAAGGGCCCCATAAACCCTGCCATGCCAAACTGTCTACTCGCTCGATGAAGATGGTGAGGTGTGGCCTTCAAGGTATGTTCAAGGTAAATGTACTAAATGGATTATGAAGCAGGTAAGATAAACTTGTTGTCAGAGCGAGTGGAACGAGGCGAGGGCGATCAGAGAGAAGTCAATGTAAAGGGCGCGATGACAAGACGAAATAGTTCACCAACAAAATGTCATTCATGGAAATGGCATCATTATAAGTTTCTGATTGGATTGAGAGTAGATGAACACAATGATACCGGGCAAGAGAAAGCTTGTTGTCAGAGCGAGTGTAACGAGACGGGGGCAATCCGAGAGAAGTGAATGAAAAGGGCGCGATGACATAATGCATAGTCGACGAAAAAATGTATAGTCGACAAAAATGCGACAAGATATTTGCTAACTCATTGCACTAACTTCATACACAGGTGAAAATATCCGAGGGAGACTTTCAAATCCGAACACTCCAATTAAACAAAATATTTATAATGAAAAGGTAATTCGGAATACCGAAATATGTTCCATGTTTCTATTCGTAATATGAATGCAACATGGGCATGATGGGTATGCAAGTGAGAACCGCTATATAGTTCTAAGTAAGTTTTGTAGATTTTGACAACGACAATGTTACTAGATCCCTTTAAATAAGTACACTTTGAACGAATAAAGACAGTATAGACCGACTCGAGATGACAATGTCCAGGGTATATATCACTAGTTTATGGTCATTGAATATCGACGTGGCGAAAGAAATAGTGCAATCTTAATAGCAGATTCTATAAATTATTTATATTACTAAGCATCAGTTAGGTAGCGCTTGTCGGCTCTTACCACACGCATCGCTGGCTGGCTCTTCAGCCGGGTAGAGAGGCGTGGATAATTATTGTTGGGTGCCTGGTATAGCTATATAGCTAAAGTGCAAAATGTGGATCTCTTTGAAATAATATAACACAGTGGTTTATATAGAAACTATTATCCTTCATATTTCCCGTGCCTGTCTAACCTCTTTTTCTTTGATTTCTTCAAACATTTCGGCTACTTCTCATATATACTGCTTGCCTCAAAGGGACAGTCCCTCTTTTACAAAACGTCTGAACAGTTTCCAGTTGACGGATGGGGATGAATGAAACACACACACAAAAAATCAGATCGAACAGCCCTATAATTTGGATTCTACGAATGAAAAACGAATGCGTCCCTCCATCAGACTATATATCGGTCAATAAAAGAGTTTAACTGATTTAGCATAATATTACAACTATATTGTACTTATTCTTGTAAAGGTATTGTGAAGCCGACATTTTGTAAATGTATGTCACGGAAAAAAAATCTCAAAAATGAAGAATATGTAATAACATGACTGTAGTCAGTTTAAGCGAGGTTTGGTTATTTTGCCTAGTGTGCGGTCATGCTATTCTTACTTGTGCGCGGGTCACGTAGCTAGCGCGGGTCATGTAGGGGTCACGCATAGCATTGTGGTACATCGTGGAATCCATGTACGAACTTCCTCACTGGGTGAATATACGTATAATGCACAATTAAAATTGGACGACGGTTTATTAGTTTTAGGTCTATAACTCCACGAAAAAGAGATTTCAAGCCCTGATTTTTCAGGCATGCTATTAAATGACATTTTCTTTCATATAAGACAATAACCTCGCAACTTTTGAAATTTGGCTTGCAAAAGAGGGAATGTCCCTTTAATGAATATAATTATTCAGAAAATTAATTATTTTCATTAAAAGTAATAATCACTAAATGGAATAATCTGCAGAGATGTATTCACTTTAAAATACAATGTAACAGAATAAAACAAATTGTTATGAGTTGATTATAGGAGAGACTGAGCATGCCCTATACACAACTTTATATACACACACAAAATACGCGCACACACACACTTACGCACACACACACACACACACACACACACACACACACACACACACACACACACACACACACACACACACACACACACACACACACACACATTCATTCCACACCTTAAAAATGTGTCACAGAACTAAATTTACCAAAATAGCGTGATATTTTTTCTGACGACAAAACAACACCAAGTTCACGATTATAGACTTCCGTGGTATACCAGCTGCCATTCGTTCTTTCTCAAATCAGTCTTCAGTTCTATGATATAAATATTATGTTCTTTGAACTCATCATACATTATGCCATTTCTGCTCTCAACTTAATTAACACTTTTAATATAGTTAATCATTATGTGTGTCTTAACTCGGGTATATACATATTATATCCCTCGCATGTTTGTTTTCTTCTAAAGTCGATGTTTACTTTGTTTACAGCTAGAGCATTTTAAAGGGGTAGTTTAGTTTTGGTAGAGAGGGCGCTGCACATAACAATTTTTTGGTGGGATAATGAAAAACTGAGTGTCGAATTTCAGAGAACATGCAATTTTAATGGCAGAATTAACTTTATTTGGTCAAAATCGACCCAGAAACGACTGAAATATCAATAAATATATCTGATCTTATAATTATTTGGGGCCCAAATAATTAGATGATTTTTTCAAAAAATTTAAAAAATGCTTGCACTTTTTCAAAAATTTCAAAAGCATTTAAAAAATATTTGTTGACGATCTCTCTATTTAATCATTTTATCAATAAATCATCACATGCATAATTATGTATGAAAAATAGTTTAAACCAATGCCTTTTTAAAAAGCGCCCTCTTGTGTTTTAATGGCTCTTTTTGAATGATACCAGGCTTTTTACTTAGTCGTTTGTAATTTTGTATACCTTTCGAGCATGGTGGAGTTATAACTATTAGTTTATAATGTTACTGTGCAGGTTTTGGCTACTAAAGTTCAGCCTTACCAAAACTAAACTACCCCTTTAAATAGGCACTATTTACAACAAAAAACAGCACAATTCTCATATTAGGGAAAATGTACTAAATGTTGTGATAGTTGAGCAATAAAATCCCCAATTATCACCAAATGAATATCTACGGTAGTAAATTCGAGACAATATTATTTTATCATCAAAGTTTCGCTATGTTATAAAGCGCATCGTTGTTATGTTATAATGGCGCATTTGGTTTCCTATATAATCTAAATTGAAGACATTTCAGTAAGTGCTGTTGTGGAGTAAATGAAGCAGTAAATCAAGATAATCTTGTATCGACCAGATTGCGCAACGATGCATCAGGAACAAGGTAATTCAAAATAAAAAGGGCGACCTTAAAGAGCCAGTGACTATTGATTGTATTTAACAGCGCGTAGATTATGTGGAGGCCATGCTCTTCGGAATGAGTTTGATTCTTTCCTAAACGTCCATTTATACCTTTTTTAGGTTAACTCAATTCATTATACACGATCTTAAAGGGATCTAGTAACTTTGTTAGGAAGTGCAAAAGGTGATGAGTAATTAATAAAATGTGTATTGAAGTGATCTGATATGTCCACAAAATAATGTGTGAAAATGTCACGTTAATTGTATGTTTTTTGGCTGAGATGAGCAAAAATGCAAAGTGATATTCACTAACTCATTGTACTTACTTTGTACACGGCATGAAATTATCCCGTAAACAATTTCATATCCGAACACTTCAATCGTAAATATCTTTTGAACGAAATGGAAATTTGAACAACCGAAACAGTCCTGTCCCGTGCTTTTATCGTTAATATGAATATGATAAGGTATGAGAGAACCACTAGAGTTCCAAGTAGGTTTTGAGGATTTGGACAAAGTCCCTTTAATACTGATAATACCATACAAAATAATGGTCAAATCGTTATTCTTGAGAGATTATTCAATTGTGATGACTTAAAAGAACATAATTATTTTAAAAATTTGTTCTCTTTTTTGATTAGCAATTAATTAAGCTATTATGGAAATAAATAAATAAATGAATACAAAATAGTAATTTTTAACTCCTTGGGAACTATTCGAAGCTCGTATAACAACGTGCATGTCGCGTCGTAGCATGTCAATACGTGTTGTCCGGTCTGCGTCCTGGTCCCACCCACGGCAGCGGCGGCTGTTCGTCCGTTCGCTACCCTTATGATCGGGGCAGATGGATCTTGAAGTGTCGGCGGGCGCGTGTCGCCGTGTTTTAACCCGGGAAATCGAAGAGAATCGTGCCTCCTCTTCAAAACAGTCTTATCTGCTTTGCTGTATCGCGTGTCACGAAGTGTTATAAGTGCGACTGATTAGCTAGTTTCGTTACAGTATACCACATATTACCGTGCTAACACAGTAGTTTCTAATTTCATCACTTTACACATAATTCTCCTCCTCCCTCGATCCTCTCCTCACATCTAGCTTTACAGTATAATTCACTAGCCCCTCTTTTCCCGCGTTTCACATCTTCCATAATGGTAAAATCAAACCCGCCTCCTTCCTAATAATTTGACAATCCTTGCTTAATAGGGTTTGATGGATTATTGTAAGCCGCGGAACATTATTGTGTTTGTTTTAATACGAAAATAAGTCTGCGACGAGACAAATTATTATCATTCATTCATTAAGACAGTTACGAAGACCGATTGCCAATAATATTCGTATCGGTGACAGTGTTTAATTGTGTTTTGTGAGTTCAAGTTATTTTTCTTCACATATAATAATTTTAAGAAATGTACGCTGTGTTGTAGTATTAGTTTATAAATTTTAAATTATATAAACTAAAATCTTTCCATACATTTAAGTTTAACTTCGAGTTTAATTTCAACTTAAAATCTTAGCGAAACAGTCCCGGGACAGCGCATGCAATGTATATAATTATTGATCCGCATTAAGGAGTTAAATGCATGTTTTCTATAGTTTAGAGGGCAGAAAGGCAGCAAAGGTCAGACAATCCTCGACTTTATCCCAATATATTGCATTAAGGAGTTAAATGCATGTTTTCTATAGTTTAGCGGGCATAAAGGCACCAAAGGTCAGACAAGCCTCGACTTTATCCCAATATATTGCATATCCCGTGTCTTGAAATCATCAGAACAGAATCTTTTATCCCAAATCAGACCGGATATGTTTACGTGAGTCATTATAGGTAGTTTGAGACAGTATTTTCTGCCTTTCTGTCATTAATGGTAAACGAAGAAGCGTGTTGCGTGTGTGTTTTGACAATCATTGTCGATTTCCTATAATTTATGTTTTCATCTAAGTACGGAGTTTGTTAGAGATAATGCAGGCATATTCTTTCTTTTGAATTCGTTTCTTTTTGTTCAGGCACAGTTAAAACAGTACCCTCCTGTACTATATAAGGGCTAAGACAATATCACAGCTTATAACGTTATCGTCAATATGAATGTCGCAAAGAAAACAAAAAGAAACATTGTTGATTAAATTTGCCGGAATTACGTTTTCATAAATAGAAGAGCTCTTATGGGTGATGTTTTTTTAATTATTAATTTATTTTTATCCAAGAGCTCCCTAATTTACAAAAATGAAAAATATTACCGATATACTTCATGGGTAATAATTTTGCCTATTATGTTAAAAATCATTAATATTTTCTAGTATCAAGAGAATTTCATGTTCTTGTTTTGCTTTTGAATTTGTTTTATTCCAAGGCTGCAAATAGCCTACCATAAATGTTATTATAGCTTGGAATTAAAGTTCAACTTAAAATCTTTGTGAAACAATCGGCACCGCATGTGAAGAGTTAAAGGAATACGGCGCCGTCATAATATTAGAGGGCATTATTTTGATAGAAAGATCACAGAGAGGGGGTCCTAATACAGTGCGCTCTATTACCATTATTACTTCTTGCTTGGCATTGTCTACTTTTTTAATATTGTGACGGTGCTCTCCTATCTTGGTCATGTATACCGTATACTCTTGTCCCATTTTCGTCTCAGTTGGCTTCCCTTTTTCCTATTTCTAGTTCCTTGTTGTAGTTAAATTTGTTAATTTAATAATTACACATTAGACCTAACTATTATTTAAGGGGTCAACAACTGTATACAAGCATTGCTTTTTAGTGGATCGCTCTTTTTCCAATTGTTATGTATTCTTTTATTTTGTTAATGATTATAATTATTGATATGTATATTTTGTTGGAAACGAACATAAATTGAAATGGAAAATAAACTGTAATAGCTTATGTAGAGTGAGTTTCGCAAAGGTTTCGCGCTTTCTCACAGTTAATTAATTTAAAGTTGCATTCGCCATACTTTAATACTTTAATAATGCTATCATCATTATGTGTTTTCTTCGAATTATTCAGTCATTTTTTGAATATGTAATGCGAAAAAAAATCTCCTTCGATCATTTCAGACCTCCAATGAATGCATCCCCTATAAAGTAGAGAGAAGCCAACATTTAAGTGATGTAATACAGTACTCTGTTCTCCTGTATGGCTATTAAACAGATGTGATTATTTCCGTAATTTAATGTTGTTGGTTGTATTAATATCGCTTGACGGTTTAAAAACATCCTCCTTGTTCCTTACAGAGAGTTTCTACAACATGGCAGAAAGGGAAATGGGCTCTTATTCATGAAGTCGTCTTGCTTGGACTGTTGAGACAATTAGAGTGGGTGAAACTACAATGCAATCGTGTGCCAAAGGAATGATAACAAGATCAGACCACCATTTAAGTTTGGAATGGAGTAAGGAACAACAACCATTCGGGGAAGGGTTGAGTAATTGGGTGCAATTACGGTATTAAAGCGTAAAATACTAACATGACAAAATCTGCCGTTAAGGTTGAAGACTCGATGACAACGTACATAGGCAAAAATATTTGTGTGTTCTTTTTTTTTTTAATGTGACGTAATTATGGTACCAGTGGAGACCAAGTATTATATTAATTTGAATTAGCACTTAAAAAGCCATGATTATAGAACAAATCGCGCATAATATACGAGGAAGGTATAAACTTTGATCATGAATGCACAAGACGCCACTATTTCCCCCTGAAATGTGTCTCTTTCATTTCACATCAATATGTCATGTTCCCTTTTCCTTTCTATTGAATTTGTTATCATGAATAATTCTAAAAGCACTCCTCCTCCCCCACAATTATGCACTTGTGAAAAAGTAAACACAAGAATAGAGTGAACATTAAATCTTACCATAATTAAAGGGATCTAGTAACATTGTCCAAATCCTCAAAACTTACTTGGAACTCTAGCGATTCTCTCATACCTTGTTGTATTCGTATTAACAATGGAAGTAGGGGACAGGTTTCGGTTTGTCAAATTTCCCTTTCGTTAAAAAGATATTTTAATACGATTGAAGTGTTCAGATATTAAACTGTCCACTGGATAGTCGTAACCGTGTACAAAGTCAGTGCAATAAGCAACTGTTTATGAATATCACTTTACATTTTCGCTTATTACTCGGCCAAATAACATCCATTTAACGCGAAATGTTCACACATCACTTAGTGGACATAAATCAGATCACAGCAATACACATTGTATCAACCATTCATCACTTTTTGCACAAGTCATGTTAAGAAAGTTACTAGATCCCTTTAAAGGGAAATTCCACCCCAGAAATGTGATGTTTGCTATAAAATGAAGTGAATATGAAGAATCATGATCGAAAATCTGAGCCAAAACGGTAGAGTAATAAAAAAGTTATGACAGAATGAACTTTGCTCCGATTTTTAGTATCGTTCGCAATTGCTATCGATCGTGACGTCACTTGCGAGCTGCAGCCATTTTGACTTCTACATGGAAATTTTACAAATTTTAAATTTTCTTAATACCAAAGCAAATGTATGAGCTTACAAATTCCAAAGAGGTTGGCCCATCGATATTCTTCTATGAATTTGTGAAAACAAGCAGAGAAAAATTAATTTTTAGCAACGAAAATGAGAAATAAGTGTATTTTCATGTACTAAAGCCATAGCGAGTTGCTCGTCAATGATGTTGCATATGGCGGCAATTTTGAAACGATCGCTCATTACTACATGATGTTCAAATAGGTATAACTCCCGTGTTTCTCGTCCGATTTTGATCAACTTTTCACCAATTATGCCTCTTATTCTGCTTATTCAAATAACGAATGGTTTTATCAGGCCCGGAATACCCCTTTAATGTGTGTTTTTTTGTATTGACGAATGGGTCTTTACAACAACTAATACGTACAATGCAGTGCAACTACTGTATTAAACGCAGTGTCATCTAATCCATAGGAGTATGAGGTTGGGGCCGGGTGGTGCTGTCCTCCCCCCCCCCCCCCCCCCCTTTCTTCGAGAGTTTTGAAACTGCTAATAATCATTCGGGCAACACTACACGGGCAGGCAGGGATGGCAGGAGGGTTGTCGAAAAATCCTGTCCGGCGAAATCAAACGACATCTTAGTCAAGAGATGGCAGCATCCCTTCCCAAACGGTGATCAATCAATAATTATGCAATATTGTATTATTGCAAACATTTCTTTGGTCTAGATGTGTAGGCAATGCAGCTTTTTTGTTTGTTTATTATTCATTATTTCGGGTTGGTTTAACATAGCCAAACATTAATCATATTTGAAAACATTTTCAAATCGACATGTCATGTCATATTCACCTCAATATACACATAATATGAATATGATACGCACGGAAAGTTTATGAAATAAATACTACTCATGAACATCTGACCATTTCTTGAAGGCCAAATAACACTATTGGGGAAAGTTACCGAAATGATCTATATTGGACAAACTAATTGTGCAATAATGTTCAAATAGTATAAAAAGGGGCTTGTGTGGTAGAATCCAAACCTTAGTATCGTTAAATGCAGAAACATTGATTGATACGCCGCCAGCATGCCGATGAAATTGGGCCGAAATTCACCGCTCGTTCGCCCCTCTACGCCGGGCTGAGTATTGGTCGACAAGCCCACATGGCGTAGATACGTGCGCTTGCATAGCGTTTGCATGCAGCGTGTAATGCGGTTGAACTGATTCTTGGTTGAAAAACAACGGTTTTTTAAATTCTAGACAGTTTATATTATTCATAGACAATTTCAAAGCATGTTTTGTCCAAATCTTTACATTAACATAGTTATTACGTTATGATAATATATTCTTACACATGGCAGATGATGAAAGCATATTTTTTGTGTGAGGCGTTTCCCAATATTGTTATTTGGCTTTAATTATAGGGTAAACAGCTCTTTTGTTCGCACCCTTCCCTGAACCCTCTACATTCCTTTGAATCACAGTCGTCACCAGTCTTCGCCACCCAAACAGTTTTCATCCTCCCCTCAATCTTTCTTCTTTTGTCATTATTATTCTATTTCAATGAGTCCCCCTTTGAATAACTATCAATCACCTGCCCGACCCCTCTCATCCACTTTAATAATGACTCGCAACTCCTCCAGAATTCCTTGTAACCTTCATGCATGACCAACGATCCCTCCTCGATCCGCCATTGTCCCCGATGGGATTAAGGGAGGGTGCATGGAGGGTTACGAGCTAACCAGAGGTGTAATTATTGGGCTGAAACTCTTTGCTCGGATCATACATTGTCAATAAGTATAAACTAAACATCTTTTTGCTTATTTCTGTTTTAGTTCTATCCAGTGCAAAGGTCATTAAGTTACAGCATGCTTCATGTACCACTAAGCGAGAGGTCATCATCGTTGTTGTTGTTGTTGTTGTTGTTGTAGTTTTTATTAAACTATCATTGCCAATTGAATATCTGCTTACAAAAATATATCTTATATCAGTACAAGGAAATAGGGAATAACATTGTAATTAAAATATTACGCACCAGAACCGCGGCTATAGAGCTTTCACTTTTAAATTGTTGTGCTACACTATTCTGACTGCCATATTGTTGCATAATTTCAGTGTTGACTACTTTTCATATTTGGTTTTAAAGGAGGGGTGCAATCCCGGCTTTGATTCAGGTTTATAGCTTTAAATATGTGCCTTTATTGATATACCACACTCTTTTTTTCAAAGAAATCCTTAAGTTGGGAAAAAAAGGTAAATTTCATGCAACTTTTTTGCTTTATTACGCATCGGCGTTCCATGCTCCTAAAAAAAGTCATTTATAGCAGAGCGGAAATGTGCGCACGTGTCACCCGATTCATGACATCACTTGCAGACCGCAACGCGGAGGAATGTGCATTGTTTACATGCAGAGCCTATGACTTGCTTGTAAAACAAACTCGTTTTTGCTTGTAAATTGAGGTTTTACTGAAAATGCTTAAGAATTGCTAAGAAATGAATTGAAGCAGGATGCAGCTACACATCTGAGTGTAGATCGTCCCATGATATAAACCTGAACAAATGTTTGCAAATATTGAAACAAATGGAAATAATATCTCTGTGTCAACGTGAGTATTGTACTCAGCGTGTACGTCTATGACCGAGCTAAACTGCGATTGCCTGCCGGTGACGTCACAAAGATGACGTCATTTTTTGTTCGCCCGGGACTCAGTTTTTTTACGGGGGTTCCGAAAGAGAATTTACAAGTTGATTTTTTTATTTTACCGGTTTTTCCCACGAGGAAAATATGTTTGTATTAGTAATCTTCATGAAAATCTACCTTAGATACAGTAAAACCCAATTTTGAGGCAGTTTTCTTGTCACCATACCTTTAAACGTTTAATGAGCAATTGATGATTTTTAAGAAGGTATACGAATACATAGAAAGAAAGAGAGAAGAGAAACAAATCAAAGAGAGAATGTGTTTAGAAAATTAGTGACGAATGAAAGGAGTTTTTAGTAGCAAACATCGGCGGTAGACATGGTAGAGCAACTGTCTTACACTAAACCCCACTTTTCTTTGCTCATTTTCATATAAATGATAAATTATAACTGTAAAATAGTGACGAATGAAAGGAGTTTTCAGTAGCAAACATCGGCGGTAGTCATGGTAGAGCAACTGTCTTACACTAAACCCCACTTTTCTTTGCTCATTTTCATATAAATGATAAATTATAACTGTACTATCTAGTCATGCGGGTTTCCTTGTGTTTATAAGAGACAACTCAGCAAAATGTCGGTATTGAATGCGGCATTTAGTATAGTCAATTGACGAGGTGAAGGAAGGAAGTTGAGACAACAGGCGGCGATGCGCGCACGCGTGATGGCGCCCTTTGCATTACAGCGATTCGTCTTATTGACGACTAGTCGCTTGAAACAACGTGACGTGGAACTAGAATTTCAATTTCACAACATATTTAAAGTTTTCCTTCATAAAATGCAATCAACGAATAACAAGCAATTATTTCAAAATATATCAGATCATCCGCTGGTTGTGGTTTCTCGAATCCTGAATATTGAGTTCTTTCTCTGTCAAATTTCAATTTCAGCATTCTGTATCGCAAAAAAACAGCTAGCAAACTTAGAATCCAGTTAATATACGTTACAGTTGTACGTTACAGACTACAGAGCACCTTCCACAAGTTGACAGCTAATCTTATATAGGGTTCTCGGTCCCATATTCATAAAATCACACAAGCTTAGTTCCATCTCATTTAATTGATATGGGCTAGTGCTAAGTAAGCAACCCACAGTTTTTGTTCGTCACTGGATCTGGATAAACATTTATTACCTACCAGTTAGGTAACCCTATAGTTGGCGATTATGACCTCATGTTGCATACCTAGCCTTATCATCTAAAATAGACTTAGAATGGAACTAAGCAAGTGTGTTTTTGAATATCTATTTTAATTTTGTTTCACTCGTTATATCGCGTTTCCCCCCCCCCCCCCCCCCCAACATATCAATAACAAAAGAAAAATTGTGCAAAGTTGATAAATTTCGTTTGTGAAGCGCGCCATCTGTTGGCTTTAAATAGTCATACACTTCACAGGGTGTCACAGCCTAGATGCTGTTGTATAGTGATGTTCTGGTCATTAGGGGCAGTCATGATTAAGTCAAATTGTCTTTCCAGGTCAGTCTTTGTCAGGGGTTTGGGGCAGCTATCCCATTGTTGGGATGGGGTCTGAAATTTGAGAGAATATAACCTGCTCTGCGTCAAGTTTGGGAGAGTATTTCATCATTTTCATCGATGAAGTTCACTGATGTTTTGTCAGTGTTTTGGTCTCCCTTGTTCTTGAGCAGCCGTGTGTTTTTCCCTAGAGCCTCTTTCAGCTTTTGAATGTGCGTGAAATGTTTTCTCTCATCCGGAGGCTTTCATAAAGCAAGGCTTCAGTCTATTGAAATTGAACACATCTCTCAAAATCTCTCCTAAAACCAACTAAATTATGATATTACTCAAAAACAAAAAAATCATTCTAATGAGGTTAGTTACTGCATTTTAACAGCAATACAAAATCGTTAGAAGCGATGCAATTATATTATTTTGAGCAAACCTTAGATAGGTTATTCTTTTCTTGTGGAGGTGCTTGAATTAAATAGCTGATTCATGTTCAAAATAAAAAGGTAAACTAGAGTCAAGACACCCGACTACATTGAACGAGACTGTAGAGGGGAGACCACTCCACAAGGACGAGTGGAACTACTCGAAATAATGTCGAGATATTTAACGACCCTCTCTTCTTGCTTCTTTTATCGTATTTGTTTTCAGAAATCTAACCTGTTCTATGGTATGTTTACCTGCAATGATAATAATTTAGTGAGAAAGCGTGACCCCCTCACACACCCCTTAACCCTTAAAGGGCAGGGGCCTATGATCGCCGCCCCCCCCCCCCCCCCCCCCTCCCCCTCCCCCGCCGCGATTTTCGCGGCTCGGTAACGCGTGAATATCTCACCCCGTTGCTTCGTGATTCTTTAATTTTCTTTTCAAGTTTTGTGTCATTTCTGTTAAAATCAAATTTGCGAAATATGGGCCATCAACATTTCTTGGGAACAATTTGAATTCAGTCTTGCCAAATTCACAAACTAAGCCTTTGAAAGTGTGTGGAAAATTCTGTTCTTTCTTCGAGACCCACTGAAAAGTGTATGTGTATTGTGCTCTATCGATTCTTGAATAACCTATTTGTATAATTCTGGATGAATAAATCATTACATGGCAGAAATAGCGGGAAAAGTAAACGGAAATAAAATATTTACGCGAGGATATCATTTAATTTTGATTTAGTGCATGGGTAAGCCCATTTGAGTCAATAATTGATGTGTGACAGTCATTATAGAGTTGCATGTTAAAAAGCTTTATTATACAACTTCGTGGTGACACCTTATCCGAGTGGTTCGTGTTTCTTGAAGCGCGCCATCACTTGACTAATTGGAGCCATTGTGCTTACCTCCGAATGAGGATTGTTTCATTATCATGCACATGATAATTTAGCGCCCGTGTGTGTGCTGTTATGTTATTGGTGTGCGCGATTGGGTGTACATTGAATTTTCACAGAAGGAAAAGTGTGAAACATAGTAACGTTCTTATATTTTATTCAAGAACATAATACTTTCTTGATTGTAACCATGGTAACTGAACTGATTGCGCCTTATGTTTTTGTTTGCAAGATAAATACAACTGTATTTTTGTTATATGTAAAGGATGATTTTTGCTCTCATAAATTATAGGATTTATATTCATCTCAGTCATGGCAGACTTGACTTAGTAATAATCCCTATCGGATTTATGAAAATTTAAGAATGCATTTACGTCCTAATGATTTACTATTTAGTCGTAAGGATTTACTGTTTGAATCAAATACGTAGGCCTACTTAGGAGAGTGACAATCCCTTTGGATCTAAATTAAATTAACGTCTTTGACATTAAGAGAGCGACCTGTTACGTCCTGGTCGATGATGGGCCAGGTGTTTATACCTACCTTCGTGTTACTTCCAAGCTTACACGACCAAAGAGGGACATATAACATTTGTATTTCATTTCAATTTAATGTATTTATTTTCAAGTCCAAACTGTCAAAAAATACAATGAAGTGGTACTAAATTAAAGTACATGTATTGTCACAATCAATATACAGCCAATGTAATCAGAACAACTTATCTAAATCTAAATCTAAAGGGATAGTTGAGTTTTGGTATAGAGGGCGCTACACAAAAAAACAAATTTTGTGAGATAATGAACAACTGAGTGTCAAATTCGAAAGAGCATGCAATTTTAATGACAGAATAAACTTTATTTGATCAAAATCGGTTCAGAAATGGCTGAAATATCCATAAACATAACCATTTGTAATAATTGTGGGGCCCCACAATATTGTTTTATTAGATAATTTTGAACCTGCCGTTAAAAATGCTTCCTCTTTTCTAAAATTTACAAAATAGGTTTTTGTAATAGTTGTTGATTATCTCTCTATCTATACTATTTCAAACAAAAACATCACATGCACAATATTTTATTTTAAATGGTTGAAACCGATGAGTGTTTAGAGAGCGATGAGTGTTTAGTTGGTCTCTGTTGGCACCCCTTTTTTCCTCTCTATACTTTTTTGTAGTCTAGAATGTGTTAATTTAAATATACAATAATATTCCTAACTATTATTTGAGGGGTCCACAATTGTACAAGCATTGCTTTTTAGTGGACCCCTCTTGTTTCCAATATGTATATCTCTATTTTGTATAAATTGTAATAATTCATTTGTAATGTTTTGTTGGAAGCAAGAATAAAATTGAATTGAATTGAAAATTGAGCGCCCTCTTGAGTTTTAACGGCTCTTTTTAAAATGATAACAGGCTTTTTACTTTGTCATTTGTAATCGTTTTATGTTGGAGTTATAACTATAAGCTTGTAAACATGTAATAATCTGTGAAAATATCGTTTTAATTGAAAATAACAAATAATGCGGTAACCTGAATTATGATAAGAATCCTTTTGGTAAGTTAATATCGGATTACGTATAATTTAAATACCGTTACATTGCATTTTACTATAACATGATAGTTTGTATAATAATATGTTATCTCAGTCGACCATACCGAATGTGCATAAAAACTACCTGAAAATAAATCAGAGGTGCCAATACAATTCTGTGTTTACGGAAAAACATCTACCTGTCAAGGGCGTCGTTGCAGAAAGAGATGCAATCGATTGTAAAGTTGTAATTCATTGCAAGTCAGAAAATGTTCACTTTTTTAACCAATCACAATGGCGCATTTAGTGACATGCTATGACTTACAATAATTAAGTGCAACTTTACAATCGATTGTAACGCTTTCTGCAATGGGGCTCTCATAATAAGAAAGGGTCTTTTTCAACTGATAAGCAATGAAAGGTGTAATAACAATGAAAATAAAATGTAATAAGGTCTCAAATATCTTGTTGGAATGTCCGTGGCTTTGTCCTGTTGTTCTTTTTCATATAAAACAAAGAAAAAATGTTTTTCTCAAAATATATCGGAGGTGCAGGAGGGGGAGGCGTGTTTTGTTTATACGAATAGCCTATATTATATATTATAATGCAAAGTCGTAAAAAAGAATTAGCGTTATACTCTAATGATTTTAATTATGTAGCTTGTATGGTTCTATTTGTTTCCTTTTGTTTTGTTTGTTTTGATTTTTCGATCGAAATTTGCGTTACTTTGGAATGTATAGTTTGAAGCAATGCGAAACCTCGGGTTATAAAATGGGTGGCCTGTGGGGAAAAAACGCGTAATTTTGTGCAGGGTAATCAAATCAAAGAATTGAATTATTGCCTTCCAATCTTCGAAAGGATGAAACGAAATTGTGTTTTTTTTTTCGTTTCTCGAGTGTACACCTTCAATTTTGATTAAACCAAATAACACGTCGCATTTTACAGAAGAGCTAACACGTTCTCTCTATTTTTTTTTTTTTTATTTTTATAAATTGCCGTTTCTTTCTCTATATTTTTTCAAATTTAGATATGAGTATATAGGACAATGTGCCCGTGCATGCAATATCGTGAGGTCGTTAAAGCACGAGTCGCTCTATAGTCCTGGTGATGACAAATTCGCGCGCCCTTTTTGCCCGCTACTATCAGCTATCAAACACCGAACGTCAATATACCGCTGGTGTTGTCTAGGGATCGTTCTGAGGCAGTTGTTCAAATACACGAGCCCGCTGGATGCGGGCGGAGAAACTAGTAGCGAGCCGATCACCGAATTACGAGCCGCTTGCGCTAGTGTTACACACGAGCGTGCGAGTAGAAAAGGTTATAATACGCTCTTGGATGGGAGAGAAAGAGGGAGAGGATGTAGAGGTGGTTTATAGATGGTAGGATGCAGGGGTGCATCTGTGTGTGTATAGGACTTACGCCATAAAACAAAATCGATACAGCGCGAATTGGCGTGTAAACGCTCTCCAATCCCTCCCGCCCTTCCGCCTTTTTCTCACCCTTTTCCTAAGCGCATCCATCACGATCGGGGCGCCGCGGCTCGCGAAACTTGACGCCATTAGCTAGCCGACACTAAAACCCGCTAATTCTCTAGGTAACTTTGCCCAATCGAAACTTCGAGCGGCTGCAACGTACGCTTTTCCCAATTATTCTCATACCCTGCCCACTTCAGATTTATAAAGAAACGATGAAAAAGGTGTTTTATTGGTGTTGTTAAGCAAGGGGTAATGTACAAGATTATGCGCGATGTGAAGATTTTGGCGCGTAAATAGCTGGCATGAATTTTTCATTGCTCGGTGCAGACGGTCAGCTGAGCTCCTGTAGTGGAGGATTTCCTTACGCGACACACGTAATCCACACCTCATCGATACTGTGTCTAATCGCTACGGACTCCTCTAATGCATCACCATCAATTACTGTAGCCATTATAGACTGGTTTATGGATAGGCGTTCGATACAACCTCATTTAACCAGTCCGAGAAAAGTTGTGACATTCAAAAGTTTTTCTTCTTGAATATAAACAAAAGCGACATTCAAACATGTATGTCTCGGGTTCGAAGCCCGTCGAATCCTTATTATAATCTTTGCTTATTTTCTGTTATTATTTATTAATTTCTAGTCAGTTTCCTCTATCATTGTCTATATGTCTGTCTTAACATTATTTATTTAAAAAAAAAGAGTGTTGCACTTTGTGAGATCCCTCGCACTTTCCCTATATATAATTATGTTGTCAATAAGGTATGACCAAATGAGATTTGAACATAATTTTCTTATCAGGCGAGAGTGGCGGTGAATATTAAGTTTGTCTGTCTCATTTGATTTCATCCATCATTAATATTATTGAGATACATAGATGTCTGATGTATGCAGCTCAACAACTATGATACAATCATGACAATAATATATTGAAACACGAAAGGAAGAGAGAGTAAAGCAGACAATCAGGTAAACCGAAAAATCAATCTCTAATATTATTCCCTTGGTTGCACCGCTCTATTTAGGGGATGGTGGGGATGGTGTGGCACGATCGGATGGAGGCTTTACTTCAAATCTAGAGGTCGTGAGTTCAAACCGCGTCGATGTCTCGTCATTTATGTCTTTCAGCAAGACATTTTATCAATATTGCTCCTCTAGAAGTATAAATACTAAGCTGGTCGGATGTTAAAGGTCATCAAGCGTGGGGATGCTACACAGCGGGTCGCCATTTTGAACTAGGCTAGTTTGCGAGCACCGCGTGACACTGAGTTAACGTGCATTACGCACCGTGCGCAACGCGTACGCAAGATGGCGCCGCGCATCTGATTTGACGAATCTGAACTACCTTTAATTGGCCTGGGCGCTATCATAATGGCTGCCATTGGCTAGTATGCTCCCCGGGTAGTTGAGATGGTGCGCAAGATAATTGTGCGGGTTTGAACTATACAGTACCAGTAACGCAATGTGTTATGCGCTATACAAAAACTGCGTATTATTATTAGTATTATTATAGGGTATAAAAAGACAGTCCGATATGAAAGAAACCTCTATGATTGTATAGAATTTGTTATTTCTGATCAGTATTATGGTGGCACAGGCTCGGTCTTTTATTTCAGGTATATCGCATGCATGATTGAGAATTTATGGCCGGAAAGGGAAAATAGAGAAGACACGAAATACAAATACAACAATAGACATACTACTGAGGGACGGTGATGTGACTGTTTAACGGGTTGCCTGATCAAACTTGCCGTGTGAGCTGAAGGGGGGCTCTCGTAGCCAGCTGAAAAAAATGAGAGTAAACACGCCGTGGCTTCCCCGACAGAAACTCGAAACTCTCTCCCATTCCCAACTATAAAACGGATTCAATTATCTCTCGTAAATCCATCGTCTTTATATTGTGCACCTTCGGAACAAAATGTCATCTTCTCATCTTCGCACATAATCAGTTAACCAAACCACTTTCCCGTGGTCACCCGATCAATTACTATAGTATTAAATGCAATTGGGTTATTTTGTATAAAATTCAGTCTCAATTTGTCTAAAATTCAGTCGGTCTAACGGAATCTCTTCTAAACACAGTTTGACAATTTGATATTGTATGGTCTAAGACGCATTTTGTCTAACTTCCAATGTCCTCTCCGGGCTATAGTTGGTATTCCCATGCCCAATTATGTTAGGTTATAAACAGCTTAGGAAAAGAAAATAATATTTACGTTCTGTTCATGTCCAACTTAATTTTATTCTGCGCTATGATACGTTATTTCGATCATGTGATTGCTAATAGTCAATTATTTTCAAGGCAGTTTCTTTGCCAACTCTTTAGATGAGCTGCTTGTCAGATAGGCATATAAAAGGCAAAAAATATATTTTTTAAAGTTTTATATTTAGTATTTTTTTCTTCTCAAAACGGTTGTTTATCTTTAAATGTCCGTCAATTAACCAATACAAATATATATCATTTTCCTATTTTATATCCGAATTGATCACTCGACGAAAGAAAAATATTATTAGGCAAGCCAAAATAATAGATCTATAGACATGCACATGGATCATAAACGAACTGCATTCAATGTAGAAAAGACCAATTTGATATTCTACTTTAGGCGTATTGCATGGCATGGTATTAGCCCGAAGGGTTAAAACATTATCATGATTATAAGAATACTTCCGTAAATAATCGTACCAGCAACTATGATTCCAATGCGAAAGAAAGTGACTATAATTTATACCGTAAACATGGTAAAGTATCCCGAAACGTATTCCTAGACAAAGTCTACTCTTTAACTGAATCAATACAGGGCCTGTGTTTATGAAAACACGATTTTATGTAATATTTGATGTAATGGATAATAATGATAATAATAATAATAATATACAAAATTTATATAGCGCTTAATTAATACAATGTTTCTAAGCGCGTTTCTAAGAAATAAAAGAGAGAAATATTGACCAATAAACAAAAAACTTAATACAGGCGTACAAAACAAATACATATTAACTATATATATATGATTTATAACTTATCTTCTTCACATTGTATCATAGATGATTGTATTCGTATTCTTCTTCCAGTACTGTGCAGAACCTCCTAGGAGTATTTTATATACGAACGTATTGTTGGGTTTGCTTCACTTTAATAAATATCAAGGGTTGACTACCCATATACACCTACTGTGCATGGCATATCGCATTGTTGTTTACCCTTGTTGCCATTGTTATCATAATGTTGAATATAATTATGTTATTTATACATTGAACACCACTGTATACATGCGAATTATAAGCCTTATTCATATGATTATTTGAAATGCCAAATATATTGTTTTCTCAGCGCTATAACAACGATTAATAATACAGAATAACATTGTATCAAATAAGAACGGAGATCTCTAAGTTATTACAATAATTGTAATTTTTAGTTTTTATCTATTCATCTTTATTGACAATATATTAACAAGCAATTTCTGTATTAAATGTATTTTAAATTAAATATTTGTTGTATTTTATTGCGTCTTCTTCATTTTATTCTTCTGAAAGGCGAAAGAAACCAAAATTTCAAAATTCTGTCTCTTCTTATCTTCTTCTTTCTTCTTCAAGTTTATTCATCTAAAGGGCTACAAGAAAATGCATCTTTCACCTTCTCGCCATTCTTTTCTTCATTTTGTTACATATTTGTTCTTCTTCAATACCTTTCTTTACGTTAATTGTTTCGGCATATTTGCTCATCGTCAATTATACTCTTCCTTGATATTTGCATCACATTTATTGTCCGTCTTCTTTCCCCCAATAATGACTGTCTCCTCCGTTTTATTATTATCATCATCCTTTCTTTGCATTCTTCCCACCCCTCTCGTCCCGTTTTTGCCGGACGGAGTGATCGTGATGGGGCCCAGAGCGGCTCGGTTAATGGTACTCAAGACCACGAAGATGTCCTCGCACCTTCCCTCGCTTGAATACAAGATGAGCCCCTGACTCTCGTGGTTACGGCGGGACGCCCCCAGTCTAGAGGCCCTCAAGTTCCCCGCGGAGTGCTCCCGGAGGTCCCCTTCCGAACCGTCCCTAAACCCTGCTTCGCTTTCGCAGAACAAATTATGCCAAGAAGAAGGGGGTAAAAGAAGACTCGATTGTGCTCCTCTGCTTATTCTTGTCCTCCTAATCGAGAGAATCTCCCTATTTTGCTATATTTTATTCGATGGGTCTTGAGCTATCACAACGTTTGCATATCAGCAGCGAAGATACTTTAGTTGATAGCCGTAGCCTTGTGAAAAGGGGGGTATGAATAAAACACGAGGATGAATGCAAACGCAAATTGAATTAATATTACCAAGTTCAATTTATTCATGATATACTCAGTGGCTTATCGTGTGAAGTAAGAAGACATTATAACAGGAAAACAACACAAACCAACTCTGTTTTATAATTACGAATTCTAAACTTTGGTGCTATTTCTCACGATTATTTGATATTCCAAGAAGCCGCAGCTGCATCATGCAGAGTGGCCAAAGCAAGGCCCTATGTACAATAATGATACAATTTTGAAATCCCCTTGAGATTCTTCCAGTGCCCATCATTCTTGTGAATTACTGAAGTACTTCATCGTCAAATTCTGACGGACATTCACAGGTACGTCCATATTACCTGACTGTATGTGCACTTTGCAAGACGGAAAGTGAAAATAGAATGAAAAAAAAGATAATGTAAACAGTGAAAAATAGTTTTGCTCATGGACAAATTCTATCGTCAAACCACTCAAAGACAAGTTGAGAGGACATTCTCCAGTAGCATCCCCATTTACAAGCGGATGTGGCACAAACTTGTGACAAGTTTGCCTTCGAGTAATGCACTTGTTACTTTAACCTCTCCCCCTATTCTTTCTTATTTTCGCGAACCAAACTTTACACTTTTGCTCAATAGATTCATTTTCTGGTACTGTATTAACCCTTTTCACTTCAACGGTACATTTTTATTTACATGTTCTCGCACACGTAATATGATGTCGTGACCGATAGCCAACATGACATGATAGAGATACACATGCATTAGTCAACTCTCATAGTGTACTGTGTCAATGTAATGATCTATTTAATACGATACGTATAACGATTTATGGTAATGTCCTTTTATTTTACATAATTATAAGTCAAACAGCATAAAGAGGCAGAAACGTACTACTTACTATAAAATCATTATCAATAATGTCATTGTCATCGTCCTTAAAAAGGTGCGGATGAAAGCGTCTCTGTATAATATGATTGCACCAAAGACTATAGACTAATATAGGTTTTCCCACTCAATTTCGCGATTGTGTCATTCCAATTGATAACGAATTCGCGCGATTTGCGATCGCCCTATATACCAAAGCATCATTCGAATTCGTAAATAGTCATTCAAAATCACGCCCGGAGCAAGTGAATTTGCACAAAGAGCATACCATTTCATCAATGGTCATTCAAATTGGCATGTAGTTTACGCAGACGTCTCTTCCGTCATTCGAATTCGTGAAAGGGCAAGCAAGTTTTAAATTACTGCTTTCAATTTAAGAAATGTAAAGGTAGATCAGCAATAAATTGGCTAAAAGCAGTGGTGTATCGTATTCAGGCAAACTCAAGTCATATTCAGACAAAGGCATGTTATATTTGGGCAAAATCAAGTCATAAATTATTTGTGGAAAAGTTATACAAATAATGTAATTTTGGTAGGGTAAAATCGTAACAACTTTTTGTTTTGCTTGTCAGGTGAGAATGAGAAAGATGGAATTCGGGGAAAAGGACCCCGGCCCTCTGGAAATAAAAGTGTGCCTATATATGCCAATGAGCTTTAATATGTATCTCTTTTTTTTTATTTTTTAAAGATTCCCCCTTGGCTTATGATTGTATTGTTTGTCAAATTATTGGGGGAGGGGAGGGGGAAGTGCCTCCTACCTCCGTGCTATATTCCTTACTCAATATTTTTGAAGCTAAGTGGGGATGTTGATGACCTTACAATTGTTAAACACTTTATGATCCTTTTCAGGGCAAATGTAAAACATTATTGTTCTCAGTTTCGTGTGTTATGTGATATAATATACATACAATTAAAACAGGAGGAAGAATTATATGTACAGTATGTATATTTTACGGACGACTGAGAAATTCATCCATCTCTGTGTCTCCCATGAAAATGCAAAGCCCCAATGATGCCCCCCCCCCCCCCCCCCCCACATGTACACAAAATTATTGCAGCGCCACTGTGTAAGTGTGTGTAATTATGTGCGTGTGTGTGTGTGTATGTGATTAATGTGCACTCGAGTGCGCGAGCATCCGCTAAAATGAATGACAAAATGTTCAAATTGCATTTTGAGTGATTTGCAATAGTGTACTTCTTGTACAAATTCAAAGCACTATCTATTTTTACACCAAAAATAATTAAGAAGTGCACTACATGTCTAATGAACATGAAGCAAACAATTAGCAACAGTCATAACATCATTACATCTCGGTTGGAGCTCGGAAAGTTCACGATGTTTCGGCATTCTGCTAAAGGCAGCCGCTGAGCTGTGCGGATAAGCGATCCTTTTGAGGCGTGTTATTTATTTAATTTATTTATTCATGTCTTCTTTAAAAATACAGGGTAGGCAACCTCAGTTTAAAAAATGCTTTACAGGTGCGCCCTGTATTCAAATACAAAACAATTACAGATAGCATAATGAATAAGCTACGTACATTGAACAAACTTTAGTCAACAGATATAACAAACAAACATGAAAATACACCTACACAACACAAACAAATATTACAAAAAATAAAAAGGCTTACTCAGCTTTACACAATCAAACGATGTTTAGAAAAGCAAAAGAAAAAAGAGAAGAAGAAGAAGAAGAAGATAATGAAATTACATGACTGGGAAGTGAGAGGCTATTGAAATAAACCTCCGTGGAACCAATTTGCTTAGGACACGTAATCTAGCAAGGATTCAATTTACAAAATAACAACTGGAAATTATAGAATAGCATTGAACTGTATGCAGCTTTTCTTAAATACTTTGAGTGAATTACTGTGTTGGACTATAATAGGAAGCTTATTGAACAAATAGCTACCGGTATAAGAAAAGGAACGTTTTTTATATTCGGTTTTCGGTTGAGGAATGTTATTGGCCAGGGTGCCATTGGACTAATTCTATACCGGGCTATCGCTGGGCCGGAGTTTCCGAGTGATGAGAGCACGCTGCGGTGAATGATATAGCGCCATCTTTGATTAAACATTCGAATTTGAGTGTCAACTGTCGAACATGATTATAATGTTCCTATGTATATATTGAATGCTTATAACCACTTCATTCTAAATTTTGATAAGATATTAATAATACCAATTGGTAATGAAGATTATCGAATTATTTGTCCAAGATATCCGATATATTTGTTTAATATTTTGTTAAGCTGGTATAGGTTAAATTGGTCGTCAAGGTTTGGAACAGTAACATCTAAATTAACATGTGCATTATACAAAGAAAAAAACACCGACAGGGATATGACTAATGTGGGACTAACCGTTGTATTTTATATAATAGGGCCCTTGATTACTGCGTTTTTTTTTGAAGATCACCGGGTCCAATTTTTCCAAATCGTTTCACATGCGTCTGTTATTGATCATCAACATTTAGGGACGAGTTAATAACAAATTAATGAGATTTAATTGAAACAAAATATTTTCAAAATTTATCCGGGTTATCTGAAAAACCATCGTGAGGTTTATTTCACATAAATTAAGAGCACTTGAATGAAGCCGTAATATTTTGGTCAAATATTATTGAATTCCAGATTCATATTATACCGATTCTTTAACTGAAAGCAAAAACAGTTTGATCAACGTAATACATTAGTGTTATTCTTTTTATAAAGCCCCACTGAAGTTCTGCTAAAAACACAGATCAGCGTTGTGTGCTCATGCATTATCAACTTGTTGCCAATTTGCACACACAGCATTGTGAATCATATCGTTGAAACGTTGAACGTTTTAATCTTTTAAATTTTTGCGTGATTTTTAGTCTTTTACTGATGTTGTTTTTATTTGACATGCAAATTAAGCGGATTTTCCCTTTACTTTCGAGAACAAGAAAGGGAAAAACGGCCAAAAAGAAGAGGAGTTTCTGCTAAACACTGTTTTACAATCTTCTACTGGAAATCCCAATGATTGTCAATATTAATTTTTACCAGGAACCTTTAGTCGACCAAGGCTTTTCTTCAGACGGTTGATCATATCTTACAAACCTCATATACATAAGCATTAACCAAGATATAAGGAAATATTAAAATCTAAGCACAACACAATCAAAACGACATTATAAGGATACAGACAACATGCAATATCGATGATCGCTATATTCAGACTCATTATTTGCTTAATGTCATTCAATAAAGATATATTTCTATCAACGACACGTGTGTGCTTTCATATAACTGCCATCATCAAATCTTGGTTGATGATTAACGACAATTAAATAGCACAAATTGTGGAAATTACCAAACAAGAAGAAAATGTGAGATTGAGTGTCCAAAACCTGCCCTCGGGTCTCACAAACACTTCTGTAAAATAAATACGTGTAGGCGTCCAGGGGGCGAGGTAAGAGAACATTTAGCAATACCTTGGAGGAGGAGGAGAAATGAAGATCACACAAGGAAGAAACGGAACGCTTTTAAAAGAAAAGGGGAGAAAAAAGAAGAAAAGGAAAGAAAAGAAAAAACAAAACAAAACAAAACAAAACAACAATAAAATAAAATACAAATACAAATAAAATAAAAGATAAGATAATATGAGAAAGAAAAGAAAGGAAAAGAAAAGAAAAGAAAATAAAAGATGAGAAAATAGAAAAGACACGGAAAAAAGGAAATAACAAAATAAGTATCATTTTAGAAAGAAAAAGGAGAAACAGAAGAGAAGATTAATGTTAAATGAAAAAAGGAGATGGGAGGCGGTGATAGACTGTTAGAGGATAGTACAGAAAACGTCAGTACAAATTGGTGATTTAAATGCTGATGAAGATCATAACAAGAAGGGATAACGTTGAGCTTGAAATAAAAGAGCAAGAGAAAATAAAGATGAATACAATAAGTAAAATAATATAAGAAAATGGGGAGAAAGAAGAACGGAGGACAGAAGAAGGTGAAAAAGAAGAAGACTATGAAGGAAATGAAGAATAATGAAAAGAGTATGAAGAAGAAGAAGAAGAAACAATAGAAGAGTAAACAACCCAGCTAGCCACCTGAAGTCGGGCCGATGTCGGAATTTGGTTGCCGGATGTCGGCATATCGCCGTTGGCTCGAGGTTAAAATGTCCGCCAGCCTAACATCGTCACGACGTCATTTTTGTGATATATTGGCATAACGTCATTTTCCGACAATGGCCCAAAATCATCTCATGACATGATGTTGGGCCATTGTCGGAAAATGACGTTATGCCAATATATCACAAAAATGACGTCGTGACGATGTTGGGCTGGCGGACATTTTAACCTCGAGCCAACGGCGATATGCCGACATCCGGCAACCAAATTCCGACATCGGCCCGACTTCAGGTGGCTAGCTGGGAAATGGAGGGGGAACGAAAGAGGAATGGAAAATGATGACAGATTAAAGGGATCTAGTTACTTGGTTGACATGTGCAAAAAGTGATGAGTGGTTCATACAATGTATATTGTTGTTATCTGATGTCCACTGGGTGTTGTGTGAAAATTTCAAGTTAAATGGACGTTATATATGGCCGAGTAATGAGCAAAAATGCAAAGTGATATTCACAAACACATTGCACTCACTTTGTACACGGTTTTCGCGGTCCAGTGAATAATTTAACATCTGAACACTTCAATCGTAAATATCTTTTTTAACAAAAGGGAAATTTGAAAAACCGAAACCTGTCCCACGATTTTATTATTAATACAAATTCAACAAGGTATGAGGAAAACGCTAGAACTCCAATTGGATTTTGAGGATTTGGACAATGTTACTAAGTCCCTTTAAAGCAAATATTAGAATAAGAACCTTTATTCCTACAAAATCGCCCCTCCATTATTTATTTTAAAATGAGTCAAAACATGAGCAAAATTGTGTTCATTTTGAAATGTTTGGTGACGAAATCTTGAAAAAGTTCATCACATGCATGAAGATGAGATGAGACACACTTAGGCTTTAGACTACCATGACTACGGTACAGGTATACCAGCATGAAAGTACTTTCAGAAACAGAACGATAGCAGAAGATTAAACACGACACGTACCTTCATCATGTTCACGTGATAAATGATGGCATCAAAAACTCGGCTCACATAGCATAGCATTGTTTGGATACTCCGGCTCTCACGCTCAGTTGGAGTACGTTATGTGATTAGTTTAACCCTCAACATCCTACCAAGAAGATGCCATTGAGTTGTCGTACAGCAAGGTGTGTTCGTGGTGGTGAGAGGTTTGTTATGGTGATGAACCAGGTGTTTTATGCCTCGACTTTTTCCCACAACCTTGCTGAGAGCGAGGAGCAACTGTGATGATCTACAGGGAAATCTATTATATTCCTGGATTTTAAAAATGATTATACATTTAATGCATGTAATGGTCAACCAGGCTCCCGTATTCAAGTCGTTAAAATACCCAGTCTGGCTCTTATACCACGGGGTATTTCACAAACTCTAAATTGGACCTAACACCTATGGAAATCCAAACATTTATATCAATAATTTCAAGGCTCCTTGATAATAACAAATGTTACTGATTTCAATCAAAATATATGCATGTTAAAAGAACTGTTCAAACAATTTTACAAATAAATTAACGGATTTCCATTATAGTTAGTTCCAACTTAGAGTTAGGTTTAACTTTGAATCTTTGTGAAAACACCCCTCTGAATTATATGACAATGCAATATTTAAACATTTTCCATAACAAATCACGGTATAAACTCGTATATATTTCAGTATTTTATGTATTGCATACTAAAACTGTATTTAAAAACTTTAGTTAACAATGTTGAACAAATGTTTCATTTCTTCGTGTTTGCATCATAATAGGTATTAATGATACTTCGAGGGTAAAACAATATTTTATAGTGAGTTGGTGTTTTTGGCTAGAGATGGTTCTTAAATTTGTTGTCTTCATATTCGTTCACATTTCAATCGTTCGTGTCTCGTATAAATCAGATGAGCTCTCTTTATGGATGGTTGTGATGACCATCTCATTAGTGACATTTTAATAAAACAACACTATTCATAAACATGCAAATTAGGGGAAGCCATCTTGAATTGCAGGGCGTTGCACATAATTATGATCCAAACAAACGAGTACGTATATCAGAAATGAACTCTTCATCCTAAAAAACAAGATTACTTGTTTTCTCTAAGTATTATGCCATTTTCCAGTTAGACTCTTTACCTTTTGTGCATAGGGCCTTTTAAATAAAAATACCATTAGTGGTTTCTAAAATTATACATAGACGGTAATACTTCCAACATCATTCGAATCAAGGGCTCTTCCTCCGTGTTGCTTGATCCATTTCTCTTTATCATCTTATTACAAACTGAGATTCTAAACATGTTTAGATATCCGACTAATTATCCCTCTCACATACGATTTCAAACATCATTAAAGTGAGGCCTGTAAAGTGTCTAATTCCACGAAAATTACTTGGAGCTTCCTCGTTTCGCTTCTACCGTGTTGTTTAGCTTATGGTAAGAGAATAATAAAAGAGGGTTAGATTTTGTCAAATGCCCCTTGTATGACGATATATATCATTCAGCTCAAAAGCGTTAACAAACGGTCATATACCTCATAAACGTCCGTTGTAAAAGCTGACGCATATTTTCGCTTTTTTTTAACCAGGAAAGCAGTGTTCTTTTTTAATGAAACGTTCACACATCATTCGGACATATCTTACAATGATTTTGGTACAGGATTGAAGTCTCAAATGTCATTTTAGGCAATATCTGACACTTTACAGGCCTCACTTTAAGCTCATAATGATCGTTTTCCAATAAGTGATTAAACATTTTAGTTCATGGCAAAAGCTATGGCAAACCTTATCTATCAACACACAATTAGTTTAACGCTTAAATGGATGGTACAGCTCTGGTCAAACTTAAGTAACTTTTAGTAAACTTTTAGTAACTAAAACTTCTAAATTATCATCAAAAACGAATAGTTATAATTAACTGATGCTTGAATGATAGAAAAACATATAAACTGCTAAGGTACAGGGCTGTTTCACTTTAAAAATAACAGCCGTTAACACATGTAATGAGTGCTCCCTCCAGACACCTGAACGTTTCAATATATTTCAACATTTCACTACAATTCACCCTAGGGATTTTTCATCTTTATTTCCATAATTCAATAAAACAAAATAAAAGAAAAACATGAGATATTATACAGTAAAACAACAACAACAACAACAAATTATAACAAAGAGACAAGAGAATGGAAAATATAACACATGTAAAATGTTAATGAAAGTGGAGGGATCAGATGAAGTTTTGATTTAAAAAACGTATGGGTATAATCCCTAGATTAAATATGTCAATAGAGAAATCATTAAAAATAACATTTGTTAAGCAACGTTGGTATATTTCCAACAATGTGTAGGATTTATACACATTTTCTTAAATTATTGAATAAATGCGATTTGATCAACAAAGTATTTTCTGTCTTTAAAAACATCTAAACCCAAACTGTACTATGAAATGTCAATTGACTTGGCATATTTCCAAGGAGCTGATTGCGGACGTCTCTTCTTTCCCCATTTCTTTATTGTTAGCCTAAAGGTGTCATATTGCCCGAATATGAGGTGTAACCCTTTAGCTCATTTCCCATAACATCCCATTACGATTAGATGTATTACATGCCGCGCATATATTAAATCATTGGTAGAAGAGTTTAAAGGGATAGTACAGTTTTGGTCAAACTGAATTTTAGTAACCAAAATCTGCACCATAACATTACAAGATATACAAATTAATAGTTGAAACTCCACATGCTCGAAAGGTATACAAAATTACAAACAACTATGTAAAAAGCCTGTTATCACTCAAAAAGAGCCGTTCAAAAAAAAATTGTTAAAAAAAATTGTGCATGATATGTTTTGTTAAAATAATGATCAAATAGAGAGATCGTCAACAACTATTTAAAGACCTCTATCGTTAATTGTTGAAAAGTGTAAGCATTTTTTTCCCCAACGGCTG
Source organism: Echinarachnius parma (assembly GCA_037951105.1). NCBI lineage: Eukaryota > Metazoa > Echinodermata > Echinoidea > Clypeasteroida > Echinarachniidae > Echinarachnius > Echinarachnius parma. The sequence goes on from JBAMJV010000426.1 coordinate 371,684, forward strand.
GTTCAAAATTATCGATTTATTGTGGGGGCACAATAAATACAATGCGGGACTGTACTAACCATGATAAACGTTTAAAAAAAGATATATTGTGGACATCTCCCCATGTTTTTTGTACGCTCACTACTAAATTATGTAGAAATGTATTCTACAAAACGGTTACAGGTTCAGTTATTCCGAAGGTTCGTCCGAAGGTTCGTTATTCCGAAGGTTCGTTGATCCGAAAATAAAATCGGGTTCGTTATTCCGAAGGTTCGTTATTCCGAAGGTTCGTTGATCCGAAAATAAAATCGGGTTCGTTATTCCGAAGGTTCGTTAGTCCTAAAATGAAATTTAAATAAATACGATGTAGAAAAGAATTGAGTTGATTTGATTTTGAGCAGTGTGGACTTGGGAAAGGGGATCAATCTTACTCTAATTGCCGTGGCTGCATGGGGGGTGGGGGAGAAGGGGAGGGGGCAAAGAGTGGCTTTACAATTCTAGTCAAATTGTATTTTATTTTTCTTTGTAAAACAGTGCAATAAGAATGAGATATATATATTTATATCTTTCTCATGTAAAAAAAACATGAAATAAAAGCAAAATCAATTTGATATAATTATAATTATGTCATAAAGTTAGATTTTCCACATCACATTTTTACTTGGCAGCCCATCAAGGGGGGGGGGGGGGGGGGGTTGTTCCCTTTTTAATGTTCATGATTCATTCATGCATGCATGTTTATGCTTTTTTTAATGATTTCAATTGATTTGGGAGGGGGCCCATGACACCCCCCCCCCCCACCACTACGCCAGTGCACACACACACACACACACACACACACACACACACACACACACACACACACACACAAACACACACACACGCACACACACACACACCCTATTTCATTTTCGGATTAACGAACCCTAATTCATTTTCGGACTTACGAACCTTCGGAATAACAAACCCGATTTCATTTTAGGAATAGCGAACCTTCGGAATAACGAACCTTTGGAATAACGAACCTTCGGAATAACGAACCCGATTTCATTTTAGGAATAGCGAACCTTCGGAATAACGAACCTTCGTAATAAAGAACCTTCGGAATAACGAACCTTCGGAATAACGAACCCGATTTCATTTTAGGAATAGCGAACCTTCGGAATAACGAACCTTCGGAATAACGAACCTTCGGAATAATGCAACAAATGTTCGGATTAACGAACACTCAGGTATAGGAAATGTGCGTGTTCGGAATAACGAACCTTCGGAATAACGAACCGCACCGTACAAAACAACTCCAACGATGGAAAATCACACCTATTGGGAAAGTGGAAATTTTACTGGAAATTTACTGGAAATTTACTGTACAACACACATGATGAGTTGTCAGCAATTTGCCAGAGTGCTTTAATTGCCAAACGAGTCTCCCATAAAAGCGAAATGGCTATCTTCAAAGAGCCGTAGTTTTCTTAATTCCTAATCAATTTTGCTCAAACTTTCGGAGCTGATTCCGCATACATAAATAGCGTACGTATTATATTTTATAGTTTTATAAACATGGGCTCGGAGGTTTGAGGCCCACACTTTTGGAGACAAAAGTTTGTAAAAATATAATTAAATAAAAGCGACATAAATTCCCGATTCGCTCGAAATAATCTCTCCAGCCCCCCCCCCCCCCTCACTTTCCAGAACGTTCTATAGCCCCTAGATAAACTGCCCCTAGACTAGACATAAATTGCCATGCAGTCTGATGACGTGATGTTTCTACGTCAACCGAGCCACGATGCAGCCATACAGTAATACTGACGAGGCAGGGGAGCAACGGGGAATAAGAATGTATAAAATAATGAGCATTCTTAAATCAGTTGTCCATGAAGAGTTTGTACGTAGGTCGACGAAGGGAGTGGGGAGCTATAAGGTGTTTGTTGTATTTGTTTTGTTTTGTTTGTCTTTTTTATCTTAGCTTAGAACTTCAAATTCTCATTATTCGTACGTAGTTCATGATTATGTGATGTAAATTGTTATGTATTATGGAACATGTGTGTGTGTGTGTGTGTGTGTGTGTGTGTGTGTGTGTGTGTGTGTGTGTGTGTGTGTGTGTGTGTGTGTGTGTGTGTGTGTGTGTGTGTGTGTGTGCGTATGTGTGCGCGTTTATATTCACTATCGTCTTCGACATACAAGCATAAGTGTATTCGGAGGTGAGTTTTTGTTTATCTAAGGTAGATATTAACTCCTCTTCGGTTATTTTTTTCATTGTTACCACTGGAATTTGACATAATCATCACCTTCCAATCATCAGTAGCATTATCATTATCATCATCATCAACATCATGACCATCATCTTCATAATCTCCATCATCATCATAATCTCCATCATCATCATAATCATCATCATCATAATATCCATCATCATCATCATTAACATCAACATCGTCATCATACTCTCTATCATCATCATCATCATCAAATGTATTACCATAATCATAATCATTATCATCATAATAATTATCATCATTATCGTCATCGTCATCATCATCAACATCATCTCATCAGAACAAATTAAAGCAACAGTTGTGTAAACTTTAACTGGGGTTGTTGAATGTTTTCAACAACATTTGGATGGTTCATATGTCAAACAGCGGTTGTTTTTTCATTGTTACCACTGGAATTTGACATAATCATCACCTTCCAATCATCAGTAGCATCATCATATTCATCGTCATCATCATTATCATTACCATCATCATCATCATCATCATCATCATCATCATCATCATCATCATCATCATCATCATCATCATCATCATCATCATCAACATCGTCATCACCATTATCATCATCATCACCTTCATCATCAACATCATCATCATTACCATCATCATCATAATCACATCATTACCATCACCTCCATCATCGTCTTCACCATTCTAAGCATCATCATTATCGTCATCAACATAATAATAATAATCATCATCACCTTCATCATCATCATCATCATCATCATCATCATCATCATCATCATCATCATCATCACCACCTTCATCATCATCATTATCATTATCATCATCATCAACATCATGACCATCATCTTCATAATCTCCATCATCATCATAATCTCCATCATCATCATAATCATCATCATCATAATATCCATCATCATCATCATTAACATCAACATCGTCATCATACTCTCTATCATCATCATCATCATCATCATCAAATGTATTACCATAATCATAATCATTATCATCATAATAGTTATCATCATTATCGTCATCGTCATCATCATCAACATCATCTCATCAGAACAAATTAAAGCAACAGTTGTGTAAACTTTAACTGGGGTTGTTGAATGTTTTCAACAACATTTGGATGGTTCATATGTCAAACAGCGGTTGTTGAAAATTGTCAACAAGTTGTTGAATTTGTTTACACAGCGTTTTAATAGTGTACTACTACTACTACTACTGCTACTGCTACTACTGCTACTGCTACTACTGGTACTGCTACTGCTGCTGCTGCTGCTACTACTACTACTGCTACTGCTACTGCTACTGCTACTACTACTACTACTACTACTACTACTACTACTACTACTACTACTACTACTACTACTACTACTACTACTACTACTACAACTACTAGTCTACTACTACTACTACTACTACTACTACTACTACTACTACTACTACTACTACTACTACTACTACTACTACTACTACTACTACTACTACTACTACTACTACTACTACTACTACTACTACTACTACTACTACTACTACTACTACTACTACTACTACTACTACTACTACTACTACTACTACTACTACTACTACTACTACTACTACCCTTACTGGGTGCGGTTCGTTATTCCGAAGGTTCGTTATTCCGAAGGTTCGTTATTCCGAACACGCAAATTTCCTATACCTGAGTGTTCGTTAATCCGAAAATGAAATAGGGTTCGTTAATCCGAACATTTGTTGCATTATTCCGAAGGTTCGTTATTCCGAAGGTTCGCTATTCCTAAAATGAAATCGGGTTCGTTATTCCGAAGGTTCGTTATTCCGAAGGACCGTTATTCCGAGGGTTCGTTATTCCGAAGGTTCGCTATTCCTAAAATGAAATCGGGTTCGTTTATCCGAAAATGAATTTGGGTTTGTTATAATGCTATAATTTCATATAAAGAGATAAAATAAACTTAAATGTTTGATTGGTCTGGCCAAGGGAGGGAAAGGGGGAGGGGTATGCTTAATACAGGCTGTAAATTAAATAAACAAAACACAAACTATAGTATTATAACAAGCCCGATTTAATTTTCGGAATAACGAACCTGATTTTATTTTCGGATCAACGAACCTTCGGAATAACGAACCTTCGGAATAACGAACCTTCGGAATAACGAACCCGATTTTATTTTCGGATCAACGAACCTTCGGAATAACGAACCTTCGGAATAACGAACCTTCGGAATAATTGCAACAAATGTTCGGATTAACGAACCCTATTTCATTTTCGGATTAACGAACACTCAGGTATAGGAAATTTGCGTGTTCGGAATAACGAACCTTCGAATAACGAACCTTCGGAATAACGAACCTTCGGAATAACGAACCGCACCCACTACTACTACTACTACTACTACTACTACTACTACTACTACTACTACTACTACTACTACTACTACTACTACTACTACTACTACTACTACTATTACTACTACTGTATACTACTACTAATACTAATAATGATAACAATAGTTATAATTACAATAATAATGTCTTATAGCAATAACAACAGTAATAATTAAAAAATAAATGATAAAATGAAATAATAATAATGATAATACAAATACTAAACAGCATACTAAATATAGCGCACGTTCCGTCTTTCAACGTTCGCGGCGCATCATAATTTATATTCCCGTCTTTAGATACATACTGCTATCAATCCAGCTCATAAAACGCACATTTCCACTCACTGGGGAGCATTCCAGCATCATCAGCGTCATCTACATATCTTTTTTTTTTGTTTATACTATTACTATAATAAATTGTATGCGGGCTTTCTGGGACTTAAAATTATTAATGAAAAGCACTCATATAAACATTCTCAGAAAATACCAATGTTCAAAGTATCTCTTTAAGAGTAACAGTGAGTGGGACCCCAAAAACAAAATTCATTATGACGATGGCAGAGAACAAAGAGATAACAAAGATATTACAGGCAGAGAGATCGAGGGGGAGAGGGAGAAGTTGGATGAGAGCACGGGCGTAGCGAGTTACGTAATACCTATTCAACTGGGGGGATGTAATCCGATGAATGAATAGCTCATTCCCCCCCCCCCCCCCCCCCCCCCCCACTTGAATGGGTATCAATGTCATGTCTACGCCCGTGGATGAGAGAATGATGCGTGCGTTATTGGAATGTCAAGAGAGGATTTAGAATGATTAAAAAGGAAATAATTATAGACAATCAGAGTGAATGCAGTTAAGATATAAGATATTCATGATTGCTTGCGTAGGTAGCAGTTTCCGATAGTACATTATATAATGTCCATCATCATCATCACCATCATCATCATCATCATCATCATCATCAACATCATCTCATCATCACCATCATCTTCATCATCGTCATCAAAATCATTATAATCTTTATCGTCATTACCATCATCATCAAATTGATTACCATCATCATCACCATCATCATCATCATCATCAGCATCATCATCATCATCATCATTATCATCATCATCATTTTCATCATTATTATCAACTCATCAACACCACAACACCACCACCACGATCAGCAGCAGCCTTCATCATCACCATCGTCATCATGATCATCACCTTTATCATGGTCATCATTGCCATTCAATAGCAATTAGGGGAACGGGGCGGGATGAAAAAATGTAAACTGATAAGCCCAAAACAACAATAAAGATAACATATTCTTGGTCACGTATAATAATTTTATCGTGAAAATCGAACAGGCAAATAATTGCAATAATCCTATATGCACGACTCTCAAAGGGCATGATGCTATCAACCTTATTAAAAACCAATGACTGTAAGACTAAAAGGTAATACGGAAATAGGCTAACAAACAGACACGATCATTGCGAGTACTGCGAGCTCACGCTAACATGTCAACAGTATTAATGAACAAAAACACGGAAGAGGACGATGTCACGAAGTCGCTCATTAATATAAAGAATAGAGTCCCGCACCACCATCTCCGACATCGTCTCCAACATCATCGTAAATTTTGGGCATAATTTGCACGTTTTTTTTTTGTTTGGTTCATCATAATTTCATGGATGGGTAACAGTGTGGCGTAGCGCCTTGGGGGGGGGGGGGGGGGGGGGGGGCATTGTGGGTTTGTGCCCCCAAACTCAATTCGTGCCCCCCCCCCCCCCCCCCACCCCCCCCAATCAGTCCGACCATGGTATTGTAGTAATTGTAGACAGTTTTAGGGTTAGGGACCTTTGACCATTTTCATCGCTCATCCGAACCTTTTTCCCGAAGTAGAAGAAGAAGAAGAAGAAGAAGAAGAAGAAGAAGAAGAAGAAGAAGAAGAAGAAGAAGAAGAAGAAGAAGAAGAAGAAGAAGAAGAGAAGAAGAAGAAGAAGAAGAAGAAGAAGAAGAAGAAGAAGAAGAAGAAGAAGAAGAAGAAGAAGAAGAAGAAGAAGAAGAAGAAGAAGAAGAAGAAGAAGAAGAAGAAGAGAAGAAGAAGAAGAAGAAGAAGAAGAAGAAGAAGAAGAAGAAGAAGAAGAAGAAGAAGAAGAAGAAGAAGAAGAAGAAGAAGAAGAAGAACATGAGACGAAGAAATTCAATGAAATTCACCAACATTTTACGTCAATAGAACAAAATAATTTAAAAGAGTTCAAAACAAGTTTCAAGCGTCCTAATCCCTTTTAAACAAGGATAACGAGCTCAATATAATCACACTGCTTGGACATCATTATGTTATGAAATGAATGAGCATCTTCATCACAACAATCATAAGAAGAACTACAAGAACAACTTAAAGCAAATGAGAAAGAATGAGATCGGGGAAAAATCTCGGAGAATTCGTGCAGAAATACAGAGCGAAAACGTGATGACGGGGTATACGGCTAGCCAGATAGGAGTCGGGCAAGTCAAAATGCAGTGCATAAAGGCCACCATTTTTGCAACATCATGTAATTCTACTCGACAAAAATGCATGTTACATCTTGGTATAAATGTATAATCATAATTATTAGGTTGTATAGATGGATACCCTGCTTACATTGTGTGCGCGTATGGTCATGATGGTTGTCAGAATGTGTTGCACTGTTAAAACGCTGTGTAAAAATGGTTGTTGAATCTTTTCATACAACTTTAGGTGTATAGCACAATCACAACAATAATAATTACAAATAAAATAATAAAATAAAATAATATAAATAATAATGATAATAATAATACTAAACAGCATACTAAATATAGCGCACGTTCCGTCTTTCAACGTTCGCGGCGCATCATAATTTCTATTCCCGTCTTTAGATACATACTGCTATCAATCCAGCTCATAAAACGCACATTTCCACTCACTGGGGAGCATTCCTGCCAGGTACCTCGTCGGTGCACACAATTCTATGGAATCACCTTTTAATCTTATCCTTCTGCACGGTTACTAAATTGTATATGCCTGGGTCGAGGGAAACAACTACTAATTATAAATACATTTTCTTGCTGAATAGGCGATGGGCACACTCTGGTTTCGAACTCGGGACCTCACGATTGGAAAGCACGCGCTCTATATACACGCCCACGTCCACGATTTGCGAATTCGGAAAGAATCCTGTGATGTATGAATTCTACGAGCATCGCCTGGTTATTATGTGAAAATGGTATTAAAATACACAACAATACTAACTTGTTGCAACCATAAGTAACAAACTATCCTAATGAAACCGAATCCCTGACGCAGCAAACAAACTAAGGCATATTAGAATGCACATGGGGAAGTGTTATACTCGATGGCTACTGTCTTGTTGACGCTCGTCAGCGTCATCTACATATTTTTTTTTTTACTACTATTACTATAACAAATTGTATGACGGGCTTTCTGGGGCAAATTAAGCGCTTTGAAAATTATTAATGAAAAACACTCATATAAACATTCTCAGAAAATACCGATGTTCGAGTATCTCTTTAAGAGTAACAGTGTATGGGACCAAAAAACAAAATTCATTATGACGATGGCAGAGAACAAAGCGATAACAAAGATATTACAGGCAGAGGGATCGAGGGGGAGAGGGAGAAGTTGGAGGAGAGAATGATGCGTGCGTTATTGGAATGTCAAGAGAGGATTTAGAATGATTAAAAAGGAAATAATTATAGACAATTAGAGTGAATGCAGTTAAGATATATGATATTCATGATTGCTTGCGTAGGTTGCAGTTTCCAATAGACATAGTACATTATATAAATCTTCACTACATTAGTATTCTTCTGACGAGTGATTAACGATTCTATTATGTTCATTTTTTTCTTTTACTATACGGTGAGTATTTTTAATAGATAGAAGAGGCGGAGTCAGCAGTAATGACACCACGCCCATTGCACGCTTCACCCTTTGATATGCAAACGAAGTTGTGGCGACCATCGCAAATCAAAAGAGCGTATATGAAACACCTCGCACAGTGCTGCTAATTTTCGTCGCCCGCCAACTAACCGCGCACGCGCAGTGCAGCTTCGTGTAAATATAAGCGATATAAGGGGGGTAAAGCTTTTATACTCCACTCACTTGGGCAAGGCTGCCACTCATTATACCACCTAAAAGAATATGATTTCTTATTGCTAGTCTCGCTTTACAGTCATCGTGCATCACTGTTCCCATCGCATTGTGGGACAACCGAAGCTTCGCATAGATATTTTCTCTATTTCAATGGTGGTATTCTGATTGCGGCAACACTTTGAAGAGAGTTGGTGAAGAAGCAGTACTATAGATTGTGTAGTAGCAGTAGTCGCGTGGCGCTCACTATACTTAAGAAGCTTGCGACCAAGAGTTAGAGTGGATTTGCTTAGAGAGCTTCCTTGCCTATAGGACACTCGAGCAAGCCTCTCAACCAGAACGACTATATACTGTTGGTTTGGTGCCTTACCACTCATTCAGTCATAGACTCACTCCAAGAGGATAGAGAGTGCTTGAGAAGCTCTCGCTAGACCAGCCCGCGTCCTTCTCACACGGGATACAGTATCTGCCCCCACACGACACTCCGGGAGAGAGGCCTGGTCTCCGCTTCTCTCTTCATCCCTCCATCTCATCAAGAGATGTCCTATAGCCCCAAACAAACCACTCCGTTCTGCGTCACCGATATCCTAACTCCACTCGACGAGAACTTCAGACGGTCCCTCCTCGACAACCCTAGCTTCTCGTCCGTGTTCTCAGCCGCAGCAGCAGCCGCAGCAGCAGGAGCACCACCACCTCACACCATGCAGTCGGCTTACCGCTCCCCTCAACACTCGGCCCACCAAGGCATGCAGGTCTCGCCGATGAACATGGCACCGGGCAACAACCCGTACGCTCACATGCACGTACCGCAGCTATCACACCCCAACTACTGCAACGGCTCCGTCGGCGAGCTGGCCCAGCACTACAGCGACCATCGACCGTCGGCTGCTAGCTGGTACGGAGCAAGCCAAGACCCACGCTTTACAAGTAAGTTACAAGTCTTATACAATCCCCCCTCTCTCCCTTATTCTGTTAATATTATAACTCCTTATCTGATGATAGCCACGACCATACCAAAGCATACTAAATAAGAGTGGGAACGTGTATCCAAAATATATCAACTTTGTTTGATGTAACTGTGTTTATGACCCCAACCTTTACACCCAGCTGCCATGTATACAGTCTGCCTCGCTACAACAACGTAACGACTTTTGGGCAAATCCAAATATTATGGCAATAAAAGTATCATATCGATAGTGGTTATTACACTACGAGGTGTCTAGTCCAAAGTCACAATGTTAGAATCGTATACAGTGTAGTGATTCAGTTGAATAAAATCTTATCATTTTGAATATTGTGATTAGTTCGTGCAAGAGAATCATGAAAAAATAATGTCGATGATAATTACCATGATTACATGAAGTCGTTAATTCACGTCATTAAAACTTTACACAGTAATTTTGGCGCGTCTTATTAATATCTTCTTGTTTTCGGGATAATGTTTTATTTTATTCTTTAAAAAAGGGTTAAGCACATTCAGTTAAACACTTGGAAGAAGAAGCATCGAAGTAAAATAATTAGTCAAAAATGTCCTCTCTCTGAGCTTAGCTTAATTACACGAATAACACATCTCAAAACTAATGCTTGTGTGGCTTTGTATATACTTGACGAATCCTTAAGGATAATTATTTTCTATTTTGGAATAATATCTCCTTGCATATAGCCAGCATAACGTAGCGCAGTGAACGAGCATATTATAAGCTGTATATAAAGTCACATATTTTGTTTGATACTCAACCAATTGTTCGTTCTTGCAAAATAAAAATTCTTGTCAAACTTATCGTCACAAATTGAAATAATACCTTTTCAATGACATACATTGACAAACATCGAATTAAAAAAATAATAACACTCTTTGGTACTATTTCTGTGTAATAACTGTATTAAACACAGATTATCTATAATGATCAACTTTCCTCCATACAATGTTCTTCCTTTTCAAAGCGGTATAATTATTAACACACAATTCCTAAATATTATTGAGAGAGAGAGACTTAATTGGATGTTCCGTTTAATTTGTAACAACTAAAATAATAAATATATATGGGGCCTAGTTAAATAACTTTCATCGCCAGTGATAAAGATTCATAATAAACAATTAAGATTTAACAAAAAAATGAATAATGGACTTTACACTTTATTAAAGACGGTATTATCACAGTTTATAGTTAACCCCGGAATAGAATTACTGAGAATGATTTCCGACTTAAGATGTACTTGAAGCCCCGGCCACTTGAGACAAGCACTAAACGATGTTGACCTCTATTACTAAGTTCAATTAGTGTAGCTGTCAAAAATAATTATTAGGCCCTTTTTGGTAGCACTTTTCAAAGAAAACAATAACAACATATTTGCTGGACTGTTATTTGTATTCAATGCAATGATGGAACAATAATTGCATGTAAAACTGGGACAAGGGTATTATAAGCCTTCCACAGTCATGACAGCTGTTTAGTGTCTTGAATTTAAAAAATGATAATAATATTTGTACTCTAACCGTCTTGATAATTATAAAGACATGGTTTCATTTATAAAAATAAAATGTAACATTATCTAATCAAAGGCATCACAAACGCTGTATTTGTATCAACATTGTACCACAAGCTGTACCTTTTTGTCGCTTCAATAACTGTTCGTATTGTACGATTAATGAAGAACGATTGTCATAATTAGTCTGTCCCCCGCTGTTTTGATGCGTTTCAACGTATTACTCGATTCAAGCAGTGTCCCTCTGCATGCATGCTGAGTCAATGAGAATAGAAATAATATATGAAGATATAGAGGTCATATTTTCTGCAGTTGTCATTTTTTGGTTAATCATTTATTTTGGCGGCTTATCAGTCGGACCGGTATCAACCATCGTGTAATAATAATTATACGTATATCCCGATACTGAAAGCAATATTACACCAAATCGTTATAGAAATTATTACAGAAGAATCACTATTATAAAACCTCGCAGATATCATTTGACTCGTGTCTGCTCTGTTTCATATACATGTATTTACAGTTATTAGAAAATAATGTCAGGTTGAATCATTAAACCTAGCTTTAATTTTGTATTATTGTTATAGATTCTGACACTAATACATAATGAATTTACAAATACAATGTTGGAATGCATGACGATAAATTTTGGACGAGGAAGCGAGTATTAACAGTTTTGATTATCAAAGGAGGGTTATTAATTGAATTTTGAATATCCTCATTAAGGAAGAAATAATTTAAGATAGTATTTTGAAGAAATATTTTAGCGAATGACTTGTGTAATACAGTGGAAACATACATTTCTAATGAGACTCCTGAACAGTTTAAAAACAATTTTAAATACAATTTTATTTTTTACGGACTTTCAAAAAGCATCATGATAATTGATGAAATATTTCTTATAATTATGTTTCTACATTAGCAATCTGAGAATTCTAGTCAAAGAAAATGCGTTTCACAAGCCAAAAACATGAGTGATCGCAACGTTTTTTTTCGTTCTCACTTTTGTATTTTCTGCAGTTTCCCGCTTGATGAACCACCCGTCCACAATGAACATGAATATGAATATGAATATGAACATGAATATGAACATGAATATGAACATGTCCACACTATCCGCAGTTGGCGCTGGAGGGGACCTGGGCAAGCCGCTACTGCCGTCGCACCGGAGGAAGCGGCGCGTGCTGTTCTCCCAGGCGCAGGTGTACGAGCTGGAGAGGCGCTTCAAGCAGCAGAAGTACCTGTCGGCCCCGGAGCGGGAGCACCTCGCCAACCTCATCAACCTCACGCCCACGCAGGTCAAGATCTGGTTCCAGAACCACCGCTACAAGATGAAGCGTCAGGCCAAGGAGAAGACGATGCAAGACAACGGCGGCAGCGGCTCTATCTGTCATCAGTCACCGCGACGCGTCGCCGTCCCCGTGCTCGTCAAGGACGGCAAGCCGTGCAACCATAACAACAACAGTGGCGGCGGAGGAGGCGGTGGCGGTGGCGACCTCACGGATGATGACGAGCGCAACATGAGCGATGGAGTGGATAGCGGAGAGCACGGCGTGGTCGGGAGACAACCGACGTCGGGCGGCGGAGCGGCGATGGCGCAGCAGCAGTCGGGCGGCAGTGGCGGTGGTGGTCATCATCACGTCGGGTTGAAGACTAGCCCCGTGGATCCGAGCTCGTGCGGTATTCCGATCAGCATCCCATCCAGCGACTCGGGCATTGGGCTCAGCCCGGTGTCCATACACTCACACCACCATCCTCATCACCCGCAGAGCGAGGCGGCATTGCATCACCAGGCTAGCGCCATGCACAGCCTCTATAGCCCCGGGGGAGCGGCCAGCATGGCCCACAATGGTGCGGTAAATAACATGTCCGCTACCGCACCATTCCTTCTTCACGGGCGGACATGGTGAAACTCACGTATGTCCATCTTGAGACCGAATTCGAACTTTTATTACATATAATTCGGGATCTTTGTGCATGACATAATTTACCAAACCCAATTATTAGGACCTTTGTTATCGATTTAAAAAAATGTCTTAAGCGTAGGTAAATTGTATCATCAGAAATGGGAGAATTTGGTGGATACATAATAATACAATATTTTTTATTCTCCAATAACTAGAATTCGATACAATGTTATGCTAATGGCCACCTTTAAACGCTAGTTAGGATAAACAAAAAATCCACCAGATATTATGACTTTGGAAATACGGTAAGGATCGTAAGCTGAATGCCATTTTGAGGCAATGATTATGGTAAGTCCAAATTGAGCTGCATACTCACTTTCTACACATACTAAAGAATAATTATTAGCATATTGTTATACATTATCTTATTCATCTTATTAAAAGATAAATTTATTGGTAACAAACAAGAAAATTGTTACGATACTATGATCATATATGCGAATAAAGCAAAAACACGGTTGTTAACTTATTATATAATCTCTTAATGTTTATTAATGTTATCAATTAGCACATTTTGTACATATAATGCCCCTTTTTTATTGACTCGAAAGAAATTTTGCAATCTTTGAAATACACACGAACACGTGGATAGATTATTTGACATTGACTATTTGGTACTCCAAGTGGGGTTCATAAAATGACAATTGTAGTGCTTATATAAATATGTACATTCAAATTGATAATTTATATCATAAACGTTTATGTTATGTCGTTTCGTGTACATACGTATGTTTTACAGTTCTGTTTGTTTTGTGAAAAATTGTCATGACAATACGGATTGTCTTTTGTTAGTAAAGAAGCACTCGTTCAGATACTAAATGGAATTTGATTCATACCTCATTTTGTATTTAAGAAAAAAAAGCAAGCATAGATTATTTTCTTGTTTTTCTTACAATTATATAGGCAATGCAATCCACTAAAAACGTCCAGTGCATCTTAATGTTTTCTTACTCGTAAATGCAAAAAGTTGAAAAGGCTGCGTGTATATAATGTAAATGAGAATATTATAGCGAGCGGTTCAAGATATTCTTTATAACGAGTCAAGGTTAGTGTTAATCATAGTAAACATACGAGGTAAAGGTCTGATTAATATTTATACAATTACAACTGCTCTTAATAACGACGTCTTATGTTTTATAATAATCACGTTCGTGGGTTAACGAGAAATAACTGAGTAATAAGGAATGATAAATGAAGAATGAAATGGGAATTTAGTACAATTGCTCACGATGATGCAAGCGACTTCAATTACACTTTGAAATTAATTTGTTCGAAGAACACTTTATATGCAACGAATGTGCATTGATAATCATGAATGTAGTCTTACTTTTGTACACATACATTTCATCTGCTTGAAGCAACTTAATGGTGAAGTTTGCTGTTTTTTATTACACGTCTAGTAAAAAATGTTAGTTTAACGTGCTAAAAAGGGGACTGTATTCGTGATCGCACCACACAAAGCACTTAAAAGTATTTACTATTTCCCTTTTTATGATATCAATTTTGTTAATTGTTAAGTTACACAAAATGCATGGGCAAAAATATCACAGTGTCCTGAAGTCACTTACTTTTCTGTAAAAAACTTAAATCAAAACCTCGTCAGTTTATATTGATCGTTTATATCACTTGTTTCTTTTTGTTGTCAACATTGACAAGATTGTATTTATGATTTATCATTTCCAATTTTCGTTTGTAGAGTAACTGACCAGAACACTGTATAATTGTATCTCTATTAAATCGATTCACAGGCAAAATTCTCTTGTATATTATTTTGTTTCTGGAAATGTAAAAAGAATGCTTCTCTCTCCAGATTTGCTGGAGACTTTGAGAATGTGTATCAAGTTTGTATAATTGTGTTTGAATTTGTACGCGCGCGTGTTTTTGCATGTTTGTTTGAGTTTATTTGAATTATGTATGCGTCTGTGTTTGTACGACTTGATTTTGATTATGTATATTACATAATTGTTATGATGTCCATGTCACTCTGTGTGCGAGTTAACATGTATTTAAATACTTGTGTGTGTGCTTTTTATGCGTTTGTACATGTGTGTTTGTGTGTGTGTTAGAAGGTGTAACAGAATATGTGCGCTTTTATGCCCGTTAATCACTTTTACGTAATACGCAAACTCGCTTTGCCTTTTCTCTACGAATAATCGTATGAACAAACATTTTAAAACAATGATATCGACACAATAAATGTTCCAAAGGGATCTAGTAACTTTGTAGACAAGTGCAAAAAGTGACGAATGGTTGATCAAATGTGGATCGTTTTGATATGATATGATGATTTGTTTTGAAATGTCACGTCAAATGGATATCAGTTTTATCACATGGCCAAGTATAATGAGCGAAAAATAATGTGATATTTGCTAAAACTACAACTTCAATAAAATATTTTTTTTAACGAAAGGGAAATTCGAAAGAAAACGAAACCTGTTCCATGCATCTGTTGGTAATATGAATACATCGAGATATTAGAGAACCACTTTATAGAGTTCAAAGTAAGATTTGAAGATTTTGACAATGTTACTAGATCCCTTTAAGCTAGAGGTAAAACATGCTTTTGGATGTTTGTATGAGTTTATTTGAATTATGTATGCGTGTGTGTTTGTACGAGTTTATTGATTCCATATACTGTTATATAATCACTGTATGTGTGTGAGTTTACATGTATGTATATATTTGTATGTGTATATCCGTATGCGTGTGTGCATGTATGTGTTTGTGCGTGTGTTTGTGTTTGTTCGAGTGTGTAAATGAATGTGTGCGCTTTTCTGCCCGTCAATCATTTTTACGCAATATGCATACTCATTCTGTTGGCCTCTTTTTGTTATAATGAACGTATACTATGAACGAATATTTTCTGACAATGATAATTATTTACATAAAAATTCTTATTTAAACTAAATGTAAAACTGTAATGTACTTGTGCTTCGATCATGAATAGTATATCCATATCCATCCTGATTATACAACACACCGAATAATATAAATGGGATCCCCTAGTTCTACAGTATATTGAATTGAACGATTCCGTGTGGAAGAGTAAAAAGTACGCAACTTTGGACGTAGACAAATAGAGCCGCTCGACGCCGTATAGAACGTATCTTCGGAAGTAATTGCTATCAAATTTGTTTAGTTTTCGTGTCCTTCAATAAAGAAGTATTCAACAGTCGATCGGATAAAGGCGTCTGAATTCAAATCGAGAAAACTGTCTGTATACACACGGAAACTTCAGCGCTTTCAATCGTTATTGGGTGCAATCTAGAGCAATACAGATTTTTCCTTACAGAGTAAAAGTAACATAAATGAAAGGTGATTATGTTAAAGAGCCATTCTAACTTCATTTTTGTTAAGGGTAATTATGATGTGGTCACACAAAGAGAATACAAACATAATACGATTATAAGCAGTATCTGAAGAGATATTAAGACTATCTTTCGGTGCAAGCGTGTGTGTTAAAATTGTGTAGAACTTAGTTAGTTTCTTGTGTCATAATTTATGTATTTGTGTGTTTGTATATCTGTGTGTCTGTTTGTGTGAGTATGTATGTACATGCGTGTGTTTGTATGCATGGTGTACGTGTGCATTGTGTGTATATGTATGTGTACATGTACTATGTATGAATATGTGTATGTGTTCGTGCGTGTGTGTGAACAGTGTGTTTTGATACGCCAAAGGTACAAAACAGGAGAGAATGGAAGAAAGGAAGGTTGAAGAAAATGAAAGAAAAATAGGACGAAAACAAAAAGAAAAGAAATCGAGAAATAGAAATAGAAAGGGAACATAACAAACCTAGACAGAAAAGATTGACGTGGGTTTTGTGTTGGAGCCAACAAGTCGGATCATCCGTTTGTCTAAGCGGACTAGGCAAATTTGTACTTCTACTGTGTGTATACTCCGCCAACATTAGGATTGCCCGAACCCGTCTTTCTCAAGTCTAAACAAGAGAGGAAACAAAACCGGACGGGTGGAGATTCTCCTTTCCTTCCCCCTTTTCATTTGTATTTCCTTGCAACTTTTTTTTGTTTAGTTGTATGATACTGAGCTGTCAGAATATATCACGCCACAATATTAATGTGTTGCATTATTACACATTATCATAATACAAAGGTCTTTCATGGCTACTATTATAGTGGACAAGAATGGCGGGAGATTATCATCTGGCCAAACTCCGTAACCGTCAGAGCGTACAACATTGAATCAATTCATTCGTTTGCAAACTGTGCGACTGCACACATTTGAATGATTAAAATTAAAATGATAATGTAGTTATCTCACATATAGTGATAAGTTCATCTAATAATTTCATAGGGAAAATTTAAGCTTGGAGAAAAGACTGCACGATTTCTGTGTTCTTATCGCGTTCGTCCTTTACTCTAACAATATACCGATTTGTATTTGCAGTATATTGTTTAGCCTATTCTAAGGATCACAGTTCAATTTGGCTCTGATTAAAATGATATCGCACAGGCTAGACTAACAAAGCATCTATAATAATTGTCCCCATTGTCTCCTATGTACCGCAATTCGAATAGCGTTGATACATACATGTATAGTGTAGCATGTTCCCAGACGCGGTGGGTTAATGTACAGTTTGGCAGGCATGGGCAAAGCGGTGGTTAACGGTTAACAGTAAAATACATACCCGGATATAAATGCAGGAAGTTTAAACTAAAATGTTGTTTACAGTATACTCTTATTATATTTCACACTTTTCTAGGCCGATATTTCAATTTGAACTGCGCCATTACATTCAGATAGTCTATATAATTATATTCACGGTATGATCTCAGTCCTTCTGAATGAAATATTTGATCGCCATAAAAAAAAAAATTACGGCGGGGTGACGAAATTGTGGTCTAGCTAAATCGTGCCACAGAAATGTCGTTGACTTGACTCTGAAACTGATGTATAGGGTTTGTTTACTCGCAATTCGTTATTCAAATACCCAATCAAACTCCTTCTCCACACCGGTGGCGTATCAGATCTTTTCTTAATATTAAAGGCGGGGTGCCAACGTATTCCCTTCCATTTTTGTTTACTAATTAAAGTGATCCTTCAACTTCATGAGGTTTTTCTGAAAGTGATATTTGAGACACCAATCATATGTATTTACCAATATCATTGTAAGATTATTCTGAATGGTTTGAGGTATTTTCATAGAAAATGAACACTGTTCCGAAACGCTTTTCAATTGAATCATAAATATTTCCATAATTAAACAGACATATGCAACTTCAAAACCAATTTCATTCTTCTGTTACCATAATAAGTCAAATAACAAGGCATATAAGCAAGTTTTGAAAGCTCCAAGTGATTTTGGTTGAATTTCATAAAGTAAGTAGTTCACTTCAAACTTTGATCCCATCTTAAGCACGGCGAATTTTTTTTTTCGCAGCGAATTATTGAAAATATCGCTCTGAGGAGCAATTAAAAAAATTCGCTTGCGAATATTCGCCATGTAATATGAATATATATGAATAATATATGAATAACACTGATTTGGTCCGTGCGAATGTTCGCGGCGGAAATTCGCCGCGGAAATTCGCTCTATAATGGAAACACAGCTTAAAAGTAAAGAGATTATTTAAAGGCAATTCCATTATTCTAGTGATAACAAACATTATTTTTAAGAATTTTCAAAAATGATGTTTCCATTGTACCTCACGCTTTGTATAATATTTTGCGTTAGTTTCAGCCAAGAAATGGAAGCATCAAATGTTTTAATGGTATATTGTATATAATTTCTTAAATATTATTGGTACAAAGGGTGAAATGGTGTTTTTTTTTAACCTAAAATAAAAACAGTAGCTTACAATCTAAAATAGCTGCTCATTCACATACATTAACAATAATTCTCCAATGCAAATTATGTGGACCACTTTCAAATGAGCCATGCTAAAAGAATAATCCATCTTATGAGAGGAAACGAATACATATGATTAAATAAATAAATTAATTAATGTACAGATACTCGATCAATCAATCAATCAATCAATCAATCGATCGATCAATCAACCAATCAATATAATTATCAATCAATCAATCAATCAATCAATCAATCAATCAATCAATCAATCAATCAATCAATCAATCAATCAATCAATCAATCAATCATTCAATCAATCAATCAATCAATCAATCGATCAATCAATTGTTAGACAAATTACTAAAAAATCAATAATCAAATACAAACAACATATTAATACATGAATACATAATTTTACATAAATTTTAAAAAAATAATTAATTATTTTATACATTATTTTATGAATTAATAAATACATGAATAAATATATAAATACATGAATAAATATATAAATACATAACTAAATACATAAATGAACCAATGAAACAAATGAAATAACGTCCGGCGGACAGACATGTTTACATCATTACAACATTATGTATAACAATAATGTTTGTGTTTTTTATTGAGGGTGTGCATGCTGTGTGTGTATTTGTGTGACTGTGTGTGTGTGTGGGGGGGGGGGGGGGGGGGGTATGCATATATTATTGAATATAAGTATACCGTATGACTGTGTTAACTTTGTAAAGCATGGTATGTATCTGTATTAATGTTTGCGTGTTAATGCACGTGTGTGTGTGTGTGTGTGTGTGTGTGTGTGTGTGTGTGTGTCTGTCTTTGTGTCTGTCTGTGTGTATGCGTGCGTGTGTGCGTGTGTATGTGTGTGTGTCGGTTGTTCAGTGGGGGCGTTTGTCCCCACCGCTCTGTTAAGCAAACATGCCGATCCTGCGACAACTCTTTGACATGTGCACACAAATTTGGGAAAATATGATCGATGACCGGAGTGCAAAAGTCAACCAAACAGAAATCCCCTTCTCTTTAGCTCTGTGCCGACAAAGAACGTACATTCAATAGCGAGACCATTTTTAGAAGTTTGCCCTTTTGTATTTTCATGTTTTAGATGTAATATTTAAAGGCCGATATTTGCTCTTTATATAGTCCAGATACGAATTCCCCAGTGAATGCAATTTGGCTTATTCTATGAAATAGGCTCATGGAGAGAAAATGTTAGTTTGATAGAATTGGGAGTGCAAAATATATTTTGATATCATAAAAATCAATTTCATATATTTACATACTTTTGTCAGTATAAGACTTTATAGCGTATCTCTTTGTGTGTACCTATGTGTGTGTGTGTGTGTGTGTGTGTGTGTGTGTGTGTGTGTGTGTGTGTGTGTGTGTGTGTGTGTGTGTGTGTGTGTGCGTGTGTGAGTGTTTGTGCGTGTGTGTATAATTTGTATAATGTTGTGTATGTGTATGCGCTGTTTTAAGAACATAATAGGGCTTAGCTATAACATGGATGTTAATGGATGTAAGAAGAATGTATCTGTAATTATGGATATATATTTAAGATTGACTTGAAAAGCGTCCCGGTATGCTTTCGATTGTATTAAAGTATCCGAATTCGGATACTTCGATCGTTAGTATAGTATCCGAATTCGCATACTTTATACGAACGATCATGGCTGAGATCTGTCATTAATTTTCACCTTTTTTCACTTTTTATATGAAATTATCAAATATCATTCAGAAGAATCTTATAATGATATCGGTATATGATTGAAGTATCCAATATCACCTTTGGAAAAATGTTATAAAGTTAATGGATCAATTCAAACTTATAATAATAATAATATTGAGAACAATAATAAAGGTAGGTATTTATTCAACAAACAATATGTCACTTCGAAGCTACTAACTAAACTGCAGTGGCATGGACAATCAAATGCAGCGGTAATTACAAACATCAAAATAGCTAAGACGAATCACGGGGTATAAAGACATTTTGTTGATATATAATACATGCATTAATAATTAGAGAAAGAGGTAATGATAATAATAACTCAACCAGAACCGGCGATAAAAATACATTTAGTAATCCTCATTTGCAACTGTTCCCTTCTATATACTACATAACAGTTCTTCTATGAGCTAGCTGTCCTGCCAATATCATTTAGAATCTACAACAAACAGATACTGTCGGCGGTGTGTACATAGAATGCCTATAATGAGTCTGCAAGTTATACGCTGATATTTGTATTCATATAATGTTTGCCTCGTGTGTGTTTATGTAAGATAACGGAATCTATTAGATAGACTAATGTAAGGATAAATAGACATGAAAAAAGAACATACATAAACGATAGATAAAGGTTGTTTTTGTTTTTTGTAAAATGAACGAAAAATCAGAAAAGAGATTAAAATATAAATTATATGAATAAGAAGAGAATGTGCATGCGGGTTGAGAGAGTGAGAGGAGAGAAATTATGGGATTAACATGTTTACAATTTACTTTCAAATTTCGTTGAAATGATACGAAAGAAAGGTAGAGAGATACTAATACACAACGACATTAAAGGAGAGAGAGAGAGAGAGATGGGGGATAGGGGGGGTGGGAAGAAAGAGGATACAGATTTTAATCTGAAATAACTTTGCACACAAAAATGACAGCATTTACAGTTCTCCATTGTTTCTGTCTCGCGCCGCGGCAAGATTGATGAGGCTGTACATAGAGAGACAGCCCCGACTCTCGGCCGCGGGTCCGGGGAGCAAAGGCGTGTCGAGCTGAATAGAATTGTCCGCGGTATTCCGCGCGTGTAGAAGTGACACAGAAAAAAAAATAGTACAGCATTTAAAGGGCCAGTTCAGTTTGGGTTTAAATTACACTAAAGGAATAATATTTTGTGAGGTAAGTGAGAAAAAGTATGGTGATAGTGATAGTTATTTGAAACATCGGTTCAAACATGGCTAAAATACCCCTCTTATTATCAAAGTGAATACATGGGCAGTGCATTGCATTTACTGGTGATAGCACAGTCCCACGACTGCACGATATTGTAAATGCTTTTATTAACATGGTATACTCATGATCAGAATTTTCATAAATTCCAAAGCTCACAGTCATACTGTGTTGTCTATATAAATTAGTATAGTATATGACTGTTTCATAATCTCTTATATATGATTCCGGCTTCCATTTGACCAGCATGGAAAACATGAGCCTAAGACCTCATCGACTTATACTGTCCCTTTAAAGTGGGGAGGAAGAGAGAACAGTTAATTTTTTGTTAATATCTACAAATATTTTCCCGCCGCGAATTGTCTCTGTTGATTCTTTTGATCGTTTTTTTCTGCACCTTCCGTTTAATCAACAAAAGAAGAGTAAACAAATTTGTTCGCCGCTGACTTTTGTCCAAATTTCATATTTCATTTTTTTCTCTCTCTCTATCTTTCTCTCTCTTTATTTGCTTAGTGACACGGGATCATGTATAAAACATTTCGGTTTTGATTTCTCATTCATTTGATTTCAATTTAAAGGACCTAAAGAATACAACGTACTTTGACACTTATTCCATAGTTGATGACTTGAAACATAGGTCTGCCGAAAAAAAATCCATGAAAATAAACAGAGTAGTGATTTAAGACTATTTTTCTGCTGCCAAATCTCACTTAGCAGCCAGTTTACGCCCCACCCAAATTTTAGGGTCCGGAATCGGCAGCGTGATCGACATGTGATTGACAATTCATTGGCTTACGTCATGACGCGTCATCTACAGAATTTAGTTCATTAGTCCGTTCTTTAGATGACGTCACATTTTGGCGATTTAAAATGGGCGTTCCCAGGACAATTAGATATTTACTAATTACCCCAAAATTGCTTGATTTCATGAGAAATGATTGCCAAATTCTAATTGTGAAAATTAGGCCATCTAGACGCTGTAGTTCCTTTCAAGGCCCAGTCCCATACTGACGATTTTCAAGGCGACTCGCAACGACTCGCAACGATTTACTAGAACGAATCGACTCGATTTAGCCACGATTTAACAACGAATTGGGAATAATTGTATGGCGATTCAAGACGAATATTCGTTCTTCGTCGTTGTTCGGCGAGTCAGTTCGTCCTTCTTTTGTCTTTAACCATTGCGGTAGAAAAATCGTGGCAGAAAAAAAATTGTGGTCCCATAGTGGCGATTTTTACGGCGACTCGCAACGAATTATCATTCGTGGAGAAAATCGCTTGAGTCGTCGCGAGTCGTTGTAGTTCGTTGCGAGTCGTTGTTATTCGTTCTTCGAACCGTTGCGCATCGCGAAGAACGCCATGAATCGTGTTAGCACAACGAATGTTTTGAACCGGTTCAAAACTATCGCCATGTCGCAACGATTTCCTCACATTCTTTTTATGGAACAATCGGGCAGTGCACAATATGAACAATTGGACTTGCTTGAGTCAGTTCCACGGGCGTAGATCTGTCATTGATACCATTCAACAGGGGGGTGATCTATTCATTCACCCCCCACCCCCCCCCCCCCCCCCCCCCCCCCCCCCCGGTCGTGATGAATAGGTATTACGTAAGTCTCTATCGCCCATGGTCAGTTCAAAAACGGAAAGCGGCGATCTTCACAACGAAGCGATACGAGTCGCAACGAATTGCAACTATGTGGAACGACTTGACACGAATATGCAACGGTAAATACAATGGTTTTTGGTGAAAATCGTCGTGGCGTGGCGATTGAAGACGGCGATTTTGGCTCCGCTTTCACGATTTTCTTCACGATGCGCAACGGTTTTAGGGGAAGAACCGATACGATGTAACACGATGCAACACGACTTAAGCGATTTTCTCGACGAATGTCAAATCGTTGCGATTCGCCGTGAAAATCGTCAGTATGGGACTGGGCCTTTAACAAAACAGAAGCTACGTGATTTCCTTTGTTACAATAAAGAAAATGTAGGATTTAGATTATTTTGCAATTAAAAAGTATACGCATTGAAGCAAACAATGCAATTTCTGTTGATTAGAACTTGTAACTACATTATATATGTCATTAACATTATTTTAATGCACACAATATTAATGATAAATTGTGCTCGGGCATCATTGTACGAACAAATTGGCTACCGTTTTATATCTTTTAGTAAGGTCATGAGTTAGAGACACAACAAAGATGGTTGAAAGCGCAACCGTACAGCATGTACAGATAACGATCTTATTAAAAGAAGAGATACAAATCATCACAAATCACCTTTTTTCCTTAATTATAACAGATATCCTGCATGCATGGCCTCGTGCGAACATTATTACGCAACCAAATGATGATAATAGTATAGCTTCAGAAGACGAGGTAAACAATATAGTGTACTGCTTCGGCGGTGGAGAGGGGGATGGGGGGGGGGGGGGGCAGGGTTTAAAGAAGGGGTGGTATGTAAGGATCGAATGAGGGGTATATCTGTGTTACGAATATATATCTTTATTCATGTTTTTGTTCTGGAAAGAGGAGGTGGGGCGGGGGGGGGGGGGGGGGGGGGCGGGGGCAATAATGCACCCCCCTTTGCACTTGCCTCCTCGCGCTTGCCCCCTAGCCGTGGCGTTGCACTGCATGTGCGGCTACCATACAAGTTTCGCCTTCCCCCTTAAAGCGTCTGTTGATGTAAATGTTAATGTGCAATTTGCGTGAGAAATCGTGCTTCAACGGTAAGATAATATAGTTAATGGGCAGGAGATTGCAATCTAACCAGAAATAAGGGGGGCGGAAATGAGAAGAAAAAGGGGGAAAACCAAAAGATGAGTATTGCGACGAATGTAATTTAGAATCAGAAGTTGATTATTATTGGGATGATAAGTCTGGTGATTTTCAAGACGACGAAGACAACAGAGATGATAGTGATACGATCAACAACAAGAAGAGACGGAAAATGTATCGAAAAACATAAATCTTTCCTGAACCCTGACTAATATGTGTTAGATATTGTTTTATGCTGTGGTCTGACATGATTTTTGTTATTTTGATATTGAATACTTTTGTGGAGTAAATTTACCCAAAATAAATAGCCCCCCACCCCCTCCCCCGCAAAAAAATACACACGTAATAATTGAACATTAACGTGGAAAATAATACCATACTAGTAAAGACATTCGTGTCAGAAATACATGTGCGCACATTCGAGCCAATCAGATTTTAGTTTTGAGACGTGCACATTTTTGTCTTCTTTTTGATTAATCGCAACTTTGCGATTGGACATCACTTTTGCGTATACAAATAATATAGCATAAAAAGTTGACAAAATATCTACGGTACAGTAACACCATCACAATTTAAGGTGTTGTCACATATTACCGGATAGCGTAAGCGGATGCCCGACGAATACAATTTGCGAAATCAAATTATCCGGTGGTGAAAGTCGTCTCCATTGCTTCTTGCACATAACTAATTCCGCCGGATTAAATCGCCTGACATGGAAACACATTAGCAGAACAAGAAACGTGCAAGAAACGAATACAAACGGAGACGAACGGATTGTTTACTTTGCTCTCCGCCGGGCGTCCGTTAACGCTATCCGGTGATATGTGACAAGGGCTTAAAGGCCCGGTCAGATATCACCGGATAGCGTAAACGGACGCCCAACAGAAAGCAATATTTAAATCCGTTCGACTCCGTTCGTATGCGTTTCTTGTCCGTTCCTTGTCAGGCGATGTACGTTGTTCTATCCGGCGGAAATGTTTTGTGCATGAAGCAATGGAATACGACTTTCACCAGCGGATAATTTTATTTCGCAAATTTCCTATTCGTCGGGCATCCGCTTACGCTATCGGTGATATGTGACAGGGCCTTTAGCAATTATGACATTTGTCCAGTCTGAAGACACATTTCCGGGCCATTCAGATAAAAGTTGGGAAGGAGAAGCCGATTTTATACCCACATGCTATATCACGTCATCACGAAGCAGTAACAATGACATTTTAGAAAGCTTGTTAATGACAATATCATAGTGTGTAGACGCACGAGAAGAACAATTAATAAAGAATGAGGGGGCATGATAATTGCGATGACTTTGAGTACCCTGTTTTGATTACGACAAAATGTATCAAAATGGTTAACATTAGGTAAGCAAGGGAATCCCTGGATATCATCAGGAAGTTAGTACAAATTGTGACAAGAAAATATTTGATAAAACTAAAGAAATAAATAAATTTGGAGAATTCGACTAAAATATTGTTATTTTCTTCTCGATGGTGAAACCTATACTTGCCAGTAGAAATTAAGAACCTAATTACCTCACAAGAATTTCATCATCTCGAAATTTCGCAACAAAAAACTCTTGCATACCGGTATATTTTAAAAGGCAATGTAAATTATTATCACTTATTGATCGCATCTAATTACTACATTTTAGAAGTAAATATATCACACACTACCACAGTTCCCAATTTAAGTAAAAGTTAGGTTTTCTTTTTTTGTTTTTGTTTTTTAGTTTGTTTTTGTATGAAAGTAGTTGTTAGTTATATCTATTTTATGTATATATTTGTTATTTATTTGTATTTTTTCTCATTGTGTTTTTGTGTTCAAAATTGTGCATTGTATTGTTTTTTTTATTGTATGCAGGGCCCCTTGGTAGATCAGTTGTTTAACTGAAAGGGCAACCCTGTTGAAATAAAACGTTAATAAATAAATAATTGCAAATTGTATGGATCTCTTTCATGAGAAACAAACTACAAGTAGATAGACAGTTTTAGTAATTTTACCATGTCTTTTAAGTCTTCTGACTGATGGCGGAAATTAAGGATCCGTCGGGCAATATACAACCTTACTAATTTACCAAGTCCTATACACCGTCGGCAAAGAGAAAAACAATTTTCAAATAAACATGAATAATGTCAGAAATACTCAATTTTCGATTAGTTTTCAAAAGTCAATGATGATAAAAAAAAAAATGCTGTAATTGACATTTTAATTGAAATCTTCGCCTACAAATGGAATCATATGGCCCATGGGCAAAGTTATATTGACCTCTTTGTGAGGCATAATGAAAGACAGCTACAATGTTCTGTCTTATGGAGAAAGGGTGATGAAGATATGAGTTACATAATCTTACAATCAATGGTGTAACCATGGTAATTGTGGACTTAAAGGGATCTAGTAACTTTGTTGACATGTGCAAATACGGACAAACGGTTGATAAAATGTGCATTTCAGTAATCTGATATGTCCACTGTGTGAAAATTCCATGGTAAATGAATGTCATATGACCGAGTTATGAGCGAAAATGCAAAGTGATGTTCGCTATATAACTCATGCATTGCACTGACTTTGTACGCAGCTATAGTTATCCACTGGACGATTATAAATCTGAACACTTCAATCTTATAATATCTCTATAACGGAAGAGAAATGGAAAACCATGCTTATATTGGTAATACGAATACAACGAGATAAATGTGAGAAACGCTAAGAGTTCCAGGTATAAAGTTTTGAGGATTTTGACAATGTTATTAGATCCCTTTAACGTTGTCAAATTCAACCAAAATCACTTAAAAGTTCACATTGGCATTTCTCATGTACCCTGTTGTTTGGCTTATGGTAACATAATAATGCAATGGGATATGATTTTTAAATGTCTCCCTAATTATGGAAAATTATGATTGAATACAAAGCGTTCCACGAATCTTACAATGATAATGACTGAAGTCTCAAAATATCACTTTAGGAAAATCCGATGAAGTTAATGGATCACTTTAATTATTGAAGGATCACGCTGTTTATTTATTTATTTACTTATTTATTATTATTATTATTATTGTTTGTTGTTGTTTTGTTGTTTGTTTGTGTTTTTTTTTTTTGGGGGGGGGGGGGAGGGAAGGGGTCTCTCCACATACAAGTTTTCTTTAACAAAATAACAATCAATCCTACTTGCACTACACTATAACAAAGCCCCACCACCACCGCAACAATAACATAACTCATTATCACCAATAGATTCTACATGCAATCGTTTTGCCAACAAATTCATTCAGATATAATTGTACAAGTCATGTAGGTACTAGCATCTTCAAATAAAATTAATATTAAATGCAATCATTATAAGAACACGTTAACTGTCAAACATGTGCACGTTTTGCTAGAAAATTTTAAAAACAAGATACCACAATTGGCGAAAAAGAAGCCTAGTTATATTTTCAATGCGTTACTAAATTGCATACAGATAAGTATTCCTCATTAATAATCGATTGCCATTTGTTTTATGTTTTCTTGTATGCTTCTTATAAGGGGTTGAGGATTCCACATAGTATGTACAGGCCGGAACATATCATTATCATTATTTGTTTGTATTGTATTTGTGTTCATTCCGGAAACCAAACAACAATTCTTTCAAAGTAATTGATGCAAGAGTATACCTAAGTAATTTAGAAAGCCAGACAATATTCCATTGACGTACCGTATACGTTTAATGATAATAACATAACCATTTTATTAACGCTTTGCTCCGTATATACATCAATAAGTCTATACCATGCCTTCATTGTGTGCTATATTTCATGTATTGTTTATTGTTTATATATATTTTTTTTCTATTATTCCATATATTTTATATTGTGGCTTTATATGATGTTACTTCCATAAAGTAGATACTGGTCTGCATTGTTTGTTAAAGGTAATGTTTTAATCTCTCGTTTGGCTAGGGAGGAGACAAGGCAGCGAATGGTAGAGCCGAATAATTATATAAACATGTGAGAGACGACGTCGGATAAATTATATAGCATAATTATTCGGCATGAAATCATTATATTAATTAATTTCGATAAGACAAAAAGTATTGGTAAGATCAAGTGGCCGTTATCTCCACCAGACTTCAGAGTTTGACCTGCGACTGAAGATAATTCGATAAGAAAGATAATTATAAGAAATACAACAACTTTGTGAGTTTTAAATAATCTTATCTTGTACAAACGTAGATAGATTGATTTTGATCCCTCACGTTTACATTATAATTTGTTTAATTTTTTATATACAAACAAGAATCTAGACGTAGCTTACTAATTACGCTATAACTCAACTAATACGTATGTAACATAAGTATTCTTTATAATTGAGTTTCTTTCGTTTGTATGATTAGCATAATTAGTAATTACCACCAATGAATACATTACATTATCAACGTTTTTAGTGAAAGATTACCCCCCCCCCCCCCCCACACACACAAAAAATGTCGCGACTACGTATTTTAGTAATTATAAATTACTAACACGATTCAAAACCTAGGAAGCAATATCGAATAAATGATGAAGACACACTGGAACATTTTTTTCAAATAAAGCAAGCAAATAGTATACGAAGGCGCATTATTCCCGACCCACACCCTTGGCCAACCCCTTCTTAAAGGGATCTGTAGAAACATTGTCCAAATCCTCAAATCTGACTTATACCTTGTTGTAATCGAATTTCCAATAGAAACATGGAACAAGTTGTTCCCCTTTTCGGTTAAAAGTTATTTGGGATTGAAGTGCTCGGGTGTTTAATTATCCACTGGAAAGTTATAACTGCATGCAAAGTCAGTGCAATGAGTTAGCAAATATCACTTTGCATTTTCGCTCATTACTTGGACATATTTTCACATATTACTCAGTGGACATATCAGATTACAATAATACATACTTGTATCAACCGTTCATCACCTTTTAGACATGTCAACAAAGTTACTAGATCCCTTTAAGATATGTTCCAGTCTTCCCGGTCTTGCTGCGTTTCTGCCTGCCGCTCAGGCCCCCGAAAGAAATCAGCGCTTTATAATATGTTTATCGTACATGTCTTAAATGTCTTTACCAAGATACATACAAAAAGAAACATTATTAGAATAAATAAGCATGTCAATTATAGATGTGTAAAACCATAAGAGGGTGAAGAGGTCTATAGAGTAAATACTATAACTGAATATTGGTCAATATATGTCAGCATTCTCGCACTTGTTAAAATTGATCTTATGTCTAGTGTTCTTACCCAATGAGTAGTTATAAGTAGTAAGTGAGTGTTTAGTTTGTAATTATGACAAGTATTTACTTTTTAATATTGCCCACGTTGACTAGGCAGTTGTACTGCATTATAAAATACACTTATTTGAGTGTATACTAAGCTTCATGGTATAGTTACGTACTCCTCCAAATGAAATAAATGCAAGCAATACAATATGTACGATTCTAATTTATTTGCTTTCATATAATTATCTGGGTCATCATTGTGACAACTTAATGTTTTGTTAGAAATATCTAGTAATTATTTGTTTACTTCATAACACAAAAATGCACATTTTATTGCAATATACATCATTTAAATCAATATAAATTGAAATATAATTATACGGAAGTGTTTATCATAATTATATTCTCTACATTAATAGGATTATTATTACAGAATATAATTATGTATATTAACTGTTTGGTATTTCTATATTCGAAAAAAACTACACAGTGGATAAAACGTACACTTTTACGAGCCTACTTGTATTCGCCTCTTTTTCTTCTATTCATTCTCAAAATGTAATAGATACACCTTCAATTGCATTGTATGTTTTATTGTGTTTTTGTTTGTATTATCTTCTGTACCATGAACATTATGTATCTGTTTGT
Source organism: Echinarachnius parma (assembly GCA_037951105.1). Classification (NCBI taxonomy): domain Eukaryota; kingdom Metazoa; phylum Echinodermata; class Echinoidea; order Clypeasteroida; family Echinarachniidae; genus Echinarachnius; species Echinarachnius parma. The sequence goes on from JBAMJV010000426.1 coordinate 402,313, forward strand.
TAATCTGAATTTGTATTATTGTTCTTATCTGTGCAATTAATACAAAAAAATAATGACTGAAATTTAAATTTTGATTTTGAATATAAAAGAAGGAACAAATATCAGCCACGTGATAAACTACCGACACTAAATGGGAGCGCGCTTCGTGAGAGCCAAATTATAAATTTCATTGTGTTGCTTCAATGTTTATCATTAAAATAGGGATCTTACTTGTCAATAAGCTATATAAAGATATAATTTTGAAAATCTAAAGTAAATATTTGTTTAAATTAACAATAAGTTGTATGTATTGAATATAGCTCGGTATACTCTGGATTCGTTCTGCACTGGTTGATTCATAGTTTGATGATTGTGTCATTATAATTAGTAGCTCTATAGATAGGCACGCCACCAAACAGAAATATTAATTGTAGGTTACTTATTCATGAAAATGTTAAGTACATTGTTTCATTGTTGTTGTTGTTTGAATGAATTTATAAGCTACTTAGCTTCTTGGAAAAAAAACTTATGAAAGGTTGTAATGATTGATAAAATACATTTGAATTTTATGATACATCAATTATTGTAGGTTAATTTTTCTTAATAATGATAAATACATTGTTTGGTTGTTGTTTGAATAATCGCATAATTATGCTACTTACCTTTTTTTAAATTAAAAAATTAACTTAGGAAAAGTTGTAATGAGTAATAAAATACACTTGTATAATTTAAAATAAAAATGAATAAAAATTTTTTGTTACATACATGTATAAATTCGTAAGAAAATTTGTATATTTGTATGTTTGATTAATTTGTAAACTGTTCCAGTTATTCTGTCTGTATGTATTATCCTGTTCACCCTGCCAATTGCAGAATGCGAATTTATTTTCAACTTCTGCCATGGACCTGGGTTTCAACCCTTCTTTGTAACATTCGATTGATTTGAATAAATAAAGATGATTTATAAATACGTATATTTTGTTTAATAATAATCATTAAAAATAACTATAATTATATTGTATAGCTTCTCCTGTTATCAAAACAGAGGTTATACTCTTCAATCAGCTATACAATATAAATATATATATATAATTCAACCCATCTTACTATTATTTGTGTAACAAAATAATACGCTGCATAGGAATGTCTTAGAATAATGATAATACTGATAATGATAAAAATAATAATAGTGGTTATACTACTACTACTACTACTCCTACTACTACTACTACTACTGCTACTGCTACTGCTACTGCTACTGCTACTGCTACTGCTACTGCTACTGCTACTACTACTACTACTACTACTACTACTACTACTACTACTACTACTACTACTACTACTACTACTACTACTACTACTACTACTACTACTAAGAATAATAATAATAATAATACTGATGATAATAATAATAATACAAATAATATAAATACAAATAATAATAACAATAATAACAATAATAATAATAATAATAATAATAAAAAAAAATAATAATAATAATAATGATACTACTAATAATACTAATAATAATAATAGTTATAACAATAATAAAATAATGATAATTAACAAAAATATTTATATGAATAATACTATTCATTTCAGTCATTTTACAATAGTAATAATAATGATGATATGGCGGATGGCCATATAAAAAGCTTCTGCGGAGGGATTGCGGCCATTTTGTCTGTTTTAGCGGAAAGCTGTCATCGTGTCATTTCGATCCTGGCCAGAAGCCGATCATCGATTGTTAGGGATGGCCACATATCGATTCCAGCCCGTCACTACCCCTAGATCTCCTGTCCATCATATTTACGCCTATGTTTACACTCTTACAAAGGGGGAAGTCTTTACTTTGTCATTATATCCTTCCAACCAATAATAAATGCATCTTCCAAATTCCAATAACGAATTGTCAACCCACCAACCCCCCCCCCCCCCCCCCCCCCCCCCCCCCGAAAAAAGTGGGATAACTATACATTCTCCGAAAAAAATAATGCAAAACAAACCCCAAAACGAATGTTTATTGTCCGTTCTTTACTATTGTATTGTTGATGGGGTATTGCTATCCCAAAATTGAGGGTAGAATAGCTGAAATGAAGGTGAATAAGGGCAACAGTCACTTTGTAATGACGGGCAGTGGTTTCACCCCTCTTGGGCTTACTGTCTTATAATCCGTTCAGAGAAAGTGTCCATTCTCCCTTTTCTCTTTCTCCGGCTAAACTCCCCCCTCGTGTGCTCCGGTGAATGGCGGGGCGCACAAAGCAGAGGTGTTGGTCCACCGCTTAACAATCCACGCTCGATTGGGCAACAACAGACGACAATAATTTAGCCCAATTAGCGACAAAACAACTACTCGTATATTCACGAGCCTGGAACCCAAATAGTTTTTGAGTCTTTGATGCGAATTGACAGGTCTCTTCCTATAACATTCTATTCATATTCAGTGCGGTATATCCCGTAATATACACGTCAACATTGTCATCGGTAACAATTTGGTAACAACTTATGCCATTATCCACAAAACTTACTTAGGATGACATTATTGCAATCATCACATATCTCACTGTATTCATACTACCATTAGAAGCAGTTTTTGGTTTTCTGAATTTCTCTTTCGATATAAGTATATTGATGATTTAAGTGTTTGGATTTTAAAATCTCTACGGGAGAATTTCAACTTCGTACAAAGCTAGTGCTATAAGTAAGGGAATATCAATTTGCATTATCGCTCATAACTCGGTCATATGACATTCATTTGCCAATGAATTATCATTCATAACTCAGTGGTCATATCCAATCACAGAAATACACAATTGTTATCAACCCTTTGTCACTTTTGACACATGTCAACATAGTTTCTAGATCCCTTTAAGCATTGCTTAGCGCAAAAATGAATATGAAGTTGGTGAAGGTACAGGGTGAAAGTTATACTGTGGTATGTAAATAAATTAAAGATGACACTATTAAAACACACAACAACGAAAAGAAGAAAAATAATGTAATTCTGTGAAAAAATAGGATTAAAAATGATGTATGAAAACATGTATAAAAACATAACGGTTTTTAATTCATATCTATATATCTTGACAAATTTACGATCGTATACAACATAATATCGATTGGTTAATATACACATAGTTTATTCATGATTTTCTATTATCAAATTGTAAGAGTTTATCAACAAAATTGCTTGACAGTCTGCCCGGCAGTATTTCAATCATTATTACTGTTGTTGTGTGTACTATATCATTCTGTGTTATGTGTTTCTCCTTAAAGGGGTAGTACAGTTTTGGTAAGGCTGAGCTTTAGTAACCCAAACCTGCACAATAATATTACAAACTAATAGTTATAACTCCACTATATGCTCGAAAGGTAAAGAATATTTAAAAAACGACTAAATAAAAAGCATGTTATCATTTTTTTAAAAGAGCCATTAAAACACGCTCTCTAAAAAAGCATTGGTTTCAACCATTTTTCATACAAAACTATGCATGTGAAGTTTTGTTGAAATAATGATTAAATAGAGAGATCATCAACAACTATTTAAAAACCTGTTTTGATTTTCTTTAAAAGGTGTAAGCATTTAAAAAATGTTATTGATTAAAAAATCATCGAATAAACCTGGAACCCCGATTTATTCTAATCGGATTATATTTCAGCCATTTTTGAACCGATTTTGATTAAATAAAGTTTTATTCTGTCATGAAAAGTGTATGCTCTTTCAAAATTTACACTTAGTTTTTCATTATCTCACCCGCAAAATTATTTCGTGCAGCACCCTTTATACCAAAACAGAACTACCCCTTTAATGCGCATTTCCACATCAACAATACATACAAATATCTGACCGGCGTATTGCTAAGTCCATCTGGTGATGATAATACAACAACAGTGCAATCACCGTAAGCATTCTTTCCTGATACACCTGTGCAGGAGGGGAAACAGTGGTTAATGCCATGATAATAGTGGCGATTAACGATTATTGGAAAGATGAATAGTGGTGGAGGGAGGTAGTGATGAAAGCGCCATTGTGCTGTGGTCAGTTATTCCATAATTTGGACATCAACGTCCGGTCCGGTTATTGACAGGCGAGTTGGCTGACGTCATCGCAGACATTGGCGATACAGGTAACACAAATATAATACAGTTCATATACCTACGGTTATAATCTTTATAAATTATTTATACAGATTTGTCTCACTTCCAGGAAATTTCCATCTGATCTGGAAAATACAAACGCGTACAATAATGAGAAACAATAATTTAATACAAATTAAATGGTGATCTTAATTGTTTAATGATAATAATAGTAATAATACTACTGCTAAACAATTATAATACAAATACAAATTTAAACAAAACAAATAATAATAATAATAATGGTAATAATAATACTAATAATGACAATACTAATTATAATGATAATATAATGACAATTATACAAAATAATGATTAAAAAAAAAAAAATAATACTATTACTACTACTACTACTACTAATAATAATAACAATAAAGATAATAGTAATAATGAAAATAATACAGTTAAATTAAGAATGTAAACATAACAATATATAAAAAACTATATATGTGAGAGGTGTATACAATGTGTGAAATTTCTTTCCGGAAATAATGATTATGATACAAATTCTGGTTTCGTTCGGTAAATTTAATATTATTCCATACATCGTTTTTGTCATTTTTGTTTATAATTATATAAGATAACATGAAATCGTTACCATCAAATCGCAAATGTGTACTTTTGCCGTTCCTTATTTCAATATTGCTGTTTGTTGCGCAGAAACAATGGAGATTTGTATACATAATGTTTGGAATGATGTATTTAGTGATACAACATTAATATGTGACAGCTATTCGTTGGCTTTGTATATTTCTCTGCCAAATAAAGATTAATAAATAATATTTAATGAGGGTACATTATCATACACCTAAATAGGATTTACACTTCTAATAAATTGCACTCTATTATAGCCTAACGAAATCCCAACAATTTCCATAATCAAACACAGCGTTATTGTGTTGTTGTTGTTTTTCTTTTAACACATTTCCCTTTCTTTTCTTTAGAATATAATCACTGTTAATGTGAACACAACGATAGTCGTTATAAAATGTGAGAAAATAATACCACTGGGCCCACGTAAAATTATACATCGTCCTTTCTTGACTGTTAGAAAGTGAAACGGAATCCATTTTGCAAGCTCGACAGATACTCGAGAATGTGATCTTTCTGTGGTAATGTTCTCGGGTGTTTAATATTTGAAATTTAGCGTTTCGCGATTAGCCTCGAATCGTCCGCATTAAAGAAAAAATAAATCATTAAAACAATTAATTAAGTGATTTTTTTTGCTCAGTGTAAAAAGAGAATTCGTGTGTAATACTGTGTATATGCCATCATCCGCATGATTCAAAATCCGAGATTTGACTTAAATGAAAAAGTCCTGCTATTTGCACCAAAAAAAATCGGTGTGCTTTATTAATGATTTGGAGATGGTTTGCTTTGATGTACAGTATAGCTTTAAGATGTCCACACAACTTCAATCAATGTCTGAGCGAATATAATATAATACTTCAAATATAATGTGAATCTGGGTTAGTATAATGATGCACGTGTGGGCTCATATCGCCTTGCTATCCGATAGCCGAGAAACAATTAATCCTCACTTTAAGTGTAGTCCGATAGACTCTTCAATACGCCTTTAATGACTGGCTGATGGACTTAAAATCATTTCCGTTCTCAAACCGCCTCTGTTTGGCGGGTGTGTGCCTGGTGTATGAGAGAAAGTAAAATTTTAAGAGAGAAGGAGAGTGCATAATGTGTATTTTTCAGACCTATGTTCGACTTGAGCGGGTGGCCGCGGACCTCAACCACCGCCCCGCCAGAGTTCCGGCGTAGTAGCATTGTATTACAGTCGCGGATGCCACATCCGCCACGACTTGCTTTAACATCGCGGCCGCTGCAGCGGGGCTGCAGCAGCGCACAAATAGTGTCGGTTCTTCTTCTTATTTCTTTCTTTTCTTTTCGTTTATTATTTCTCATTTTCCCCTTTCCATTTTTCTGGAGCTTCAATCTTACATCCAGATCAGAGTTCGTACTTTATTAATAATATGCACACTGCTACTTGTGCTCTCACTCTAGCGTGTCTCTACCCTATAGTCCACCGCCGCCGCGGCGCGGCGCCACTACCTGTGTATGCGTCATGCCATGTCCCGCTGGACGTACGCGAGGGGCACGATACGCAAATTGACTTAGCAAACACGAAATAGACTCGCGATACCTTACCCCCCCCCCCCCCTTCCAGTGGGGGTAGTGGGGGGGGGGGGGGGGGGGAACACAACTCCCCCTTTATGCCTTGCCTCTTAACACAACCATGCCCCCAGTTGCCCCCCCCCCCCCCCCCCGCGGGTTGACATAGAGGCTGGTTGACGGCACCCTTTCACCCCTGCCTCCACCCCTTCTCCTCTCTAACGTTCAAAACCCGGTTTATGACATCCATATTCTCCTTCATATCCTTCACGACCCTCCCCCTCCCCCCTAGCACCCCTCAACTGTGACTGGTGGTCTCTTGAATGATCTAATTTGTCATTCAATCGATCCGTTTCCGAACAATTTCCTCTCAATCTCACCTCTTTGTATTGTCGATTTCCGTATGAGTTAATTTCTTTATTGGTGATCGAAAAATGTGAGCTTGAAAAGAAATATAATACGCACGGAGCTTTACGTACCCTAGTGAGGGAAAATCAATACAATTAAACTTATATGCATATATTTATAATTTATTACATTCAGTTAAAAACATTTTTTCAGAAAAAAAGAAAATCACAATTCAAAGTCGTAATACAAATTAATGTATTATATTTATATATTTTGCTAACTTATACATAAAGTGTCAGATCATGACCATATTTCAAAATTTGAACTAATGGTCGTGTTTCAACTTTAATCAATAATTAAGAATATATTATTTAAACAAACAATTTTATAAACAGAAACTTAAACACTATTATTATTTAATTCACATTGTGGTTAATTGCATCAACGTATTCAATTATCTAATTATCTTATTTGTTTGTTTGTTTGTATGTTAATATTTATAAAGGGACACTAAAATTAATTAAGTGATCTACAATGCATTTTGTGTAATACATAATCATAGTAATTGATCTCGATTAAACAGGACATACATGTAATTATAATATGCATATAATGCGTTATTAATAAAAAAAAAACAAAAAAACGATTGTAGTGAGAATATTGTTATAATAAGATTAACAACATGAACGAAATATGGCGATTCATTTTGGGGGTAATGTCTGCTTATTTTTGTTGTGCATATTAAACAGGACTACAGTATATGGTGGAATGATTGAGTATCGTGTTTCCCTTTCTGGACCAATTTGGAAACAGAATCGTAGTCAATGCTGAATCGTAAGTCGTATGTACATTATAACAGGCTTAAAGAAAAGAACAACCACAAAATGATTCTTGACTGTGATAAAAAAAAAAAAGAGATCTATATTCTTTTTGCACCCCAATCTCTTTTAGTTTAAGATGTCACTCAATGTCATTACAAACAATGAATTGTAAATAGCTTGATGGGTATGATAGGAATTTGAATGACACATTGGGATCTCAGATCCGCAATATGATACTAAATAACGGTTAAACACACCAACTCTACAACAAACAACAGCAATACGACGGCATTTTATATCGCCCCAGGTATACGATGCGCATAAAAAAAACGCCGGCCGCACGCTGCGCGCGGACAATAGGGATGCGCGCACCCTCTCCGTGAGATGAGGAGCGCGAACACGGGAATAGATTGGGGGAATTGTTCCGAAACTGCGGCACGCCTTTTGTCTACAGTGGTGACGGGACAATCGCAATCAATGTAGTTTAGTGTAATGATAAGTCGCAGTGTTTATACCTGAAGGGGATCCTCACGATATTTAATCGGATGAAAGACGAAGTTAGATTTCGACAGAATGATGAGTTTCATTTTGATGGTAATCAAAATCTTTATAGTTATACGTAATTTATGTTGCTTCCGATTACGGACCTAGGTCCATGGTTACACTGACAGTGATTTTCAACGGGAAAAAAAATTATTCGATTATTTTTACTATATGATACTGTATATTCGTGATTTCTTTTCACAGGCTGTCCTCAAGGTTTCAGTAACATGGACATTATGTCGAATGATTGGCAAAATATTTCATTTTCACTTTACTTAATTTTTATTTTCTTTGCTCATGATGCTTTATTTTACAATGATTTTTTGTTGCTGTTAAATTATAAATTTATTATAAACTACAATATGGAGAACAAAAATTGTTTAGGTAAAAACATGATTATTCAGATATTAATATTTGATGTTGATTGAGAAGAAGCATGAAGGCTTCTCAATCTCTCAAATCTATATAATTATACACTACAACACAGATAAAAGATTCAAGATAGATATATAATGCACAAACTCGCTTCTCTGATAATAATTACCAAGATCTAATGAATATAGTGTCATCTTCGTATAATACCTTGTACAGGCTGTAGTGACAGTACATTAAAGGGGTAGTTTAGTTTTGGTAGAGAGGGCGCTGCACATCACAATTTGTGTGTGAGATAATGAAAAACTGAGTGTCGAAATTGAGAGAAGATGCAATTTTAATGGCAGAATAAACTTTATTTGGTCAAAATCGGTCCAGAAACGGCTGAAATATCAATAAATATATTTGATCTTATAATTATTTGGGGCCCAAATAATTAGATGATTTTTTCAAACAATTACAAAAATGCTTACACTTTTTCAAAGATTTTCAAAAGCGTTTTTTAAAAAGTTGTTGATGATCTATCTACTTAATCATTATTTCAATAGAACATCACATGCATTATTTTGTATGGAAAATGGTTGAAACCAATGCCTTTTTAGAAAGCGCCCTCTTGTGTTTTAATGGCTCTTTTTTAATGATAACAAGCTTTTTACTTAGTCGTTTGTAATTTTGTATACCTTTTGAGCATGGTGGAGTAATAACTATTAGTTTAATAATGTTACTGTCCAGGTTTGGTTACTAAAGTTCAGCCTTACCAAAACTGTACTACCCCTTTAACACGAACAGTGTGATCATCATGCTCGGTTAGAGCTCGGTTATAGCCATACCCGACAAAGCGCGTGTTAAAAATGAGCAATTAAATTTAAGTGCTTCTGTTACGTAACAGCAGTAAAAGGGTTACTAGTATCCGATCTTTTCACGTTAACAATTATTAAAATGTAAATTATAATATTTGAAATAAACTTTGTAGAAATGGATGATTGTGTCTTGAAATGCATATTATAATATACATGTATATTATCAACATATTTAATGTTAAAGCTGTAAAGTCTCAAATGACTCATCTTTGCATTTGTTGTGTGTGTTGCTTTTGAGCATTGGTTTATTCAAAGGCTACAATTTATATTGTATAATAGTGCATACGATAATTTTAAGTCTAACCTAGAATTTAAGTTCAACTTAAGAGACATTTATGAAACACCCCCTGTCGTACATTAATCGCGAATCTATAAACCGAAAACAAAAAGTAACTACCCCCCTAATCAATTGTTCATAATTTCATAACCAATACTTGTTTCAAGATGTCATCTTACAGCACATGTGACTGAATGCATTTATTATGGTTTATTAAACAATGTTGTTTCATATTCCATCCATTTTAATTTTCAATGGCACATGTGGGTATTATTGTCAATTGTAGAACAGTGCATTTTGAAATTTTCCAATACGGTACTCAATAAACTGCAATTTTCGCGAATTTTGAAAAATGACAATTTTCTCTTTAATGTGTGCTTACTCAACCATGGATGTATGGTTACCTCTTATTTGTACATATTATTTTCCTAACTACCATAGATATATTTTGGCACGACACAATCTTGACACGATTCTTGGTTATGAAATTATGAGCAATTGTTTAGGGGGGTAGTAATCACGATTGGAATCATTTTTCACTCCAATCACGGTATTTGTTGACAGTGTGAGAGCAAACTAGAATCACGAAACGCGAAACTCTAATCGTGGTCCGGAGGTGTTTTCTAATTATTCGCTCAAATCACAGTGCGAATCTCTAGTGTGAGCGAGAATGTCGCTTTTATTTCCGATTTTTTGTAAAATCTCTAAAAATTTAATCATGCAAATACAATCCTTTCAGTTTATATTTCAACCATAGTCTAGTCTGTACAGCATGTTTCGCAACTTTACAAACCTAACCCATGCAGAACAGTACTCAATTATATCTTTAAATGTTCAATAAGCATGATGTATATTATACACACTAGCTTCGATTACAAATTTTCCCTTGATTTTAACCATAATTATAAGTAATTATACTATTCTAACCGGCCAATTGTAATGTCGGGATGAAAGGAGTCTATCGCGGTATATGGGGGAGAGTATCGGAAGTACTTTTATTTTCTTCTACGGTGATTTCTCTTTTGTAGGGTAGATTGTTAATTTGTTTTTCAATTTCATTTTGAAATTGATATTAGCTTGAAGTAATGTATATCCGATTCAGATTTGCTAGTAAATCAGCGTTTCGTGATATTCACCGTGATGATCTGCTCTTTGTCACGAACAGGAAATGGCGTCTTAAAGTTTTCATCCTTATCCAGGTACTAGGTCTATATTACTTTCCAATCAAGTTATCACAAATTAATGAGCATCTTCATAGGAACGTAGGAGGAGCTAATGACATTTGTTACCATGGTTACGTTAAGAAGCATGGGTGACGCAAGCACTTTGTGATTACATTATTTCTTCTTCTTCTTCTCTTCTTCTTCTTCTTCTTCTCTTCTTCTTCTTCTTCTTCTTCTTCTTTCTTCTCTCTTCTTCTTCTTCTTCTTTCTTCTTCTTTCTTCTTCTTTTCTTCTCTTCTTCTTCTTCTTCTTCTTCTTCTTTCTTCTTCTTCTTCTTTCTTCTTTTCTTCTTCTTCTTCTTCTTCTTCTTCTTCTTCTTCTTCTTCTTCTTCTTCTTCTTCTTCTTCTTCTTCTTCTTCTTCTTCTTCTTTCTTCTTCTTCTTCTTCTTCTTCTTCTTCTTCTTCTTCTTTCTTCTTCTTCTTCTCTTCTTCTTCTTCTTCTTCTTCTTCTTCTTCGGGAAAAAGGTTCGGAAAAATGTCCGACGAGTGACCGATGAAAATGGTCAAAAGTCAGTGTACGATCATCCGGGAAACAGATAATTTGCATGGTCTAAAGAAATGACGTCCAATTACATTTACGGTTTAAATAAGTATTTGCGTATACAAAAGGGGAACTCATCATTTTATGACGCGCATTCATTGTAATTGCGGGGTCATTTTATACTTCATCTGCGTTGCCTGATGCAACTTCTTCATCAGCCCCTTCTTCTCCATTACTGACGTAAATATTCCACTTATATGATTACAGGGACGTTATTTATCTGGGATGATTGCTAGGAATCCTTCACAAGACTTTAGTAATTCACATTACCATAATTACCATGGTTACCGTATGCATCATAAACACAATTATGTCTGGTACTTGAGAGAAACGCAAGTATTAGTCTACCCAATGTTTCACAAAGATGTTTAGGTTGAACTTAAATTTAGGTTAGACTTTAACTTTATCCATTAACTTTATGTTTTTCCCAAATGTAATATTTCAGACTTCAATAATATACATATTTCTATGTAATATTCTTGATAAGATATGTGAGATTTTCATAGAAAAAGAACAATGTTAACCTATTGAAAACAGAGAAAATCAATGTATGATTTGTATCCCGATCCTTCGCGTGAAGTATACAATTTTAATGACAGAAACAAAAATGTATTATTTTGATAAAAATCGGTTTAGAGACGGCTAAAATATCCATGAATATAACCATTTGTAATTATTGTGGGGTCCCACAATAATTCTATTTTGAACCAGCCGTTGAAAAAATCAAAAAACTTACACTTTTCACAAATTTACAAAAGATGTTTTTAAATAGTTGTTGATGATCTCTCTATTTAATGAATATGAATATCAACAATACGAAAACAATCACAATAATAGTGAATACTTCGAACAATCGATCAATCAATGAAACAATTAATTATTGGTAAATGACCACCTTATCAATGTACTTATTATTTCATGCACGCGATACGCAGTATAAATCTTTAAAAAAATGTATTTCTAAGTAATATTTCTTATAATACAGCAATGAAGTGCAACGGGGGATTGACCCAATTCAGCAGAATTAAAAAGACAAAACCACTGTTCTTCCTTGGGGTCCCACAATTAGATACAGTATATACAATTAAACGTCTATATAACAATGATTGATAGGGGAAGCGATAGAGAAAGGGGAGAAAGCGAAATAGAGAAATTATAATTTCATAAATGATTCCATATTATGTACACTAAATTAAAATTGGTTACAAATATTATATTAACACTTCCAATTTAGCATTTTTTAGCATGAAACTAATTATAAAACATAATATTCTGAATGGTATATCAATGATAAATAAATCTTTATTTGAATATTCTATATCGTGTTATTATAGTGTAAGTTCAAATATGTATTAACAGTTTGTTCATCAGTGATAAGTATTACTAACAAAATACACATGTTTTTGTATTGTACTTAATAAACACTTGTAAAACATTACACTCCTAAAAGATGATCATGATATTAATACAGTTATCTTCATTTTGTCTAATACCATGTTATTGGTGTAAGTCTAAACTATTATTATTTGAAACTTTTATTAAAAGTATAGTTGAAACTAAAATCACACATTGTTCCATGGTTCGTTAACAAAATCCTCAAACTGTTATATTTGTATGTTAACACCTGAAACACATAAAATAGACCGTAACTATCATATGAAAATTAATTAATCGATGGGTATAAAACTTTAGTCCAAACGGGAGCCGTTTCACATTGATTATCGTCTTTATACTGCCCGTTGAGTGATTACATACAGTATTGAAAGGCTCTAAACAACAGGTGTTCCAATACACGGTGAAAGTGACCACCGATTCGAAGAAAGACTAGTGTATATTATAGAACACTCCATTTCTGATTTTGCCTAATTTTTTTATTTATAGAAAACGACGTGATCTGATGTTATTTTATTAAGGTATATATACTATATAGTACTTTCCAATTTGCGGATCATTTTTTTAAATTTTTTGTTATGGAGACAGTAATATGCATCCTTTTGTTTGTGTTTTATATTTGTTTTAGCACAATTATACGGTGATGAACATAGTTGTGGCCCACTAAACTGTTTCTGCATCTTTTTTTTTTTTTTTTCTCTGACCGCTTTTTATTAAATGTATATGTTTACAAATATAACGTGTATTTTATTTCCAATGTTTTGACTGATCGGCGCACAGAGATGATTACAAAAACACACATATGTGACCTAAGTCAACTTTATTGCATTCTCGATATTGAAATTGCAATTATGAATATTTACGTAGCATATACCAGTGAGTCCCGCAGGGTACGGGTTAATAAAACATTGAAGAATAAAGTGCCACGTACGCTGATTGCTGTGGATATACGAGTCGATGTACATTTAGCGTTTTATTATTGTTGAAACACTATCCGCTTCCTCTGTAGATTTGAGGGGAAATTTAATACAATATGAGCATGCAACAAAGAGGAGGAAAACATGATAAAAAAGTGAGATTATATTAATAATATCTCGATTAACTTAACAGGGCAAGCCTATACTGAGAGGAAAATACAAGTGATAATAAAATGATAGCACAGGCTACAGTAAATACAGGATGAGGCTGATAGAGAAGGAGGAGATAATGTGGGAAGAAATGATAAGATAATACTACGGGGAATGCAAGACGAGGAAAGAAATAAAATAAATGATGACAGAAAATAATAGCTCAATCTATGCAGTCACGGAGGCCCCAGCGACACGATGCGACAAGCGGCTATTTCCCGGGCCAGTGGCGACGGGTGAGGCCCGCGCCTCCGCCACGCTCACCGCCGACGGCTACCGGCGACTCCCACGTGTAAGTGACACGGAAAACAACGAATTCTCCCGATCCGATTGAATGCAAATTGCCGCTGGTGCGATCTCCGGAAAGCGGGTATATTCTTTCTGTGAGAGTGTGGGATGAATTCGTGAAAATTCTGACTTGCTTGTCTTCGCCTGCTGGGGGAAAAACACACCCGAGAAGCAATGTAAAATCAAGCAAAGCAAAACAAAACTAAAGTAAATAAATAAATTATAATTGTTGTTATGTTAACATAATTATTTACTCAGACTTTCAAACACAAAACACGTTCTCCTCCATTCTGATATTTCTATATAAATTCTATGATTTATACATGATTTTGTTTTATTGTCGTCAAATGGAATTGTTTTGTAATCTTCAGTATTTTTTCATGAAATGAATGATTTCATCCGGATTCATCCGTATACTTAATCATGCAATTGGTTGACTGATTGATTGATTGATTGGTTGATTGGTTGATTGATTGATTGATCGATCGATTGATCGATTAATTGATTGATGTAGAGTATTTTTTACTGACTGCTGACACGAGTGCGAAAACGAGTTTAAAGCGCACATTTAATTGTATACAATCATGTATACTGCCCGGCGCAGACAGAGCCGACTCGACTGGTTGTCATTCCGATCGGCTCAGTTTTCAGTGCGACGCACATGTTGCCAGTCGAGAGACAGTCGGATGCCAGTTGGGGCCGATTCAACAAGATAAATCTGCTCCGACCGACCGGGCCCAACTCTAGCCTGATTGAAACCAGTCGGGTCGGGTCGAGTCGGCTCTGTCTGCGCCGGGCTTTAGTCTCTTTCAGTTTTCGATGTGTGTTTATGTAGATTATTTGTATGTATTTTATATTGTGTTTAATCGCTTTGATATGAAATGAACTCACAAATAGTTAATGTGTATGTGTATCTTAAGATTATTCATTAATATTGTATAGTCATAATGATGTGAAGGGTTTAATTCAAATAATGTAAGTAAAAAACGATATTTTGTGTACCAATTCGTAATAGTTACGATTAAACCTTAAACAAACATTGGAAAAAAGTATAATATTTGTAATCGTAACTTCAAAAACATACCTTGTTTATGCGATAATATATATATTATAAGGTATCATTTTAAAGTCAATGTTTCGTGTTATATCAAAGGTGCACCTGTAAAGTGTCCACAAAAATGTATTTGAGCTTCCACATTTCTCTTCTACCGTGTTGTTTGGCTTATAGAGAAGAATACATTTTTTCTTCAAATGCGCCTTTAGTATGACGATATCTATCATTGATAATCATTCAGCTCAAGAGCGTTTATAAACGGTCATAAAAGTCATAAACGTCATACTGTAATTATTAGTTGTAAAAGCTGACGCAAATTTTCGTTTTTTTAACCAGGAAAGCTGTATTCTTTTTCAATAGGGGGGCTTAACAAAAATTCCCATCATTGAATGGAATGGATTCCAAGTTTCCCATGACACAACGAATGCCTCGCAGAAAATTGTTTTTTCCCCAAGGTGATAAACAAGTTCCCATCGTTAAGTATTTATGAATATGCCCTTTTAATGATATACAATATTCGTTTGCCCTATGGTCAAAATGGGAACCCTTCAAATATTCTGAGATATTAACTAAAATGTGAATTAAAATACGTATTAAAGATACGGCTTAAAAGGAAAAAGGATATTACAGCGTATAGTCCGCCGCCGGGTGTATTTTGAAGATGTGGAATTAACCCATTGCTTATATGGGAACATGGTGTACCAAGTGAGAATTTCAATATAATTATCTAGAGAAATCAGGCTTGAAGTATTGCAGGCGCGTAAGCGGTGAGAATGCTCAGCCTCTTGATGATCTATAGGCAGATAGAGCGGCACGGTAGAACTATACTATACGGTGCATGAGAACACTGGTATCTATGCCGCAATGCTATGGGTGAGAAGATAAGAGAATACTGTAAGCGATTCGACTAAACCCTATGCGATCGTATTGTAATACACCCCCGAAAAACCCGCAGGCATTCTTTAACATCGTCTTCATCATCTCGTGGACGCAACGGTGATTAGGGATTCATTCTCTGTGCTTCAATATATCATCAACCCGCTCTCCCTTGATTATCTTTCCCATGTATTACTCGATACGCGATCCATCCAGTTCCTACAGTCAATGGGTTAATATTTTCCTTCGAATGTTATCCATGTATGTATTACTCTGTCTCGTTTATATTCTATATCACGAGAAAACAAGTTGTCGTTATTTCTCACGGTCATCATAAGATGACAGATCGTTCGTAAAGCACCTGGTATCATCTAGAGAATATTGAAATTAAATCGGCGTATCATCGACGTTGTTATTTACTTTTTATTCATTTATTTATATATTCATATATATATTTATTTTTCAATTAATTTATGTATTTATTGTGTTGTCAACAAATATTATATTGACTAAAATAATCAAATCAAATAACCTACTATTTGAATATGGAAGTGTTTTTCGTAACTATATTGGTTTTGGCCATCGTATTTTCATGCGAAAGTCGTGGGTTCGATGCACAACCCGACATGATGCATGTATTCCAGCAAGTACACACGTTGCCCTAATTTATTGAAAAAACCTGCTAACCGACCGACCGACCGACCAAACAAACAAACAAACAAACAACAACCAACCAACCAACCAACCAACCAACCAACCAACCAACCAACCAACCAACCAACCAACCAACCAACCAACCAACCAACCAACCAACCAACCAACCAACCAACCAACCAACCAACCAACCAACCAACCAACCAACCAACCAACCAACCAACCAACCAACCAACCAACCAACCAACCAACCAACCAACCAACCAACCAACCAACCAACCAACCAACCAACCAACCAACCAACCAACCAACCAACCAACCAACCAACCAACCAACCAACCAACCAACCAACCAACCAACCAACCAACCAACCAACCAACCAACCAAACCAACAATCAGACAAAACAACAACCAACCGACTGACTGACTTGTCATTGCAACCACTCGGAATAAAAAGAAAAAAGAAAACAAACACGACGGAAGCAGGAAATGTTCTGCAATTCATCTCGGAATGTCACGTTCTAGTGTAATTAAGACTACTAAATGCAATGCTGATAAGGTCATGTGTGTCATTATTAAAGTCTACAATAACCTCAAGAAAAAAACAAGATTCGCTTTATTGGCAGTCATTTGCTATCACTGATTAAATAACTATGAATGTATAGGTTACACGTAACAACTTGGTTAGATATGAAAACAACAAGAATAAAACTATTGTAAATAGCACATCAAATCCGAAATAAAGAAATAATTAATTTTTAAGAAATTAATTTTTGCTGAGTATGCACTATGTTGAAGTAAACAAATTCTAAGCGATTTGAAAATGCAGTGTTCCACTTTGGTAACGAATTTAATTTGAAGATGTAACTAATAAAGGGTAATAATAATGCGCTTAGAAACATTGTATTAAGCGCTATATAAATGTAATATATTATTATTATTATTATTAATGAATTAAACAATATAAAGGTTATTTTGAGGTACATAATGCACGTATTTCAAAGCACGAGTTCAAAGTTGCTCAGCCGAGGCCGTAAATAATAACTCAATTAGGCCTAGTAAAAAATAAAAAAAAACGAAATACTTTATAGTTAGTATGTGAAAGGCAAGGGCGTCGATTTCTTCTCATGGTTGGGGGGGATGATCAGGGGGTTTGACCCAATGACGATGCGGAGCATCGTCCACGAGCCGCGAAGCGGCGAAGTCCGAGCCGCGTAGCGGCGAGGCGATTTTGTGTGTGGCTATTTTGCTAAGGGGGGGGTTGACCCAATGACGATGCGGAGCATCGTCCACGAGCCGCGTAGCGGCGAGGCGATTTTTGGGGGGGCTATTTTGCTAAGGGGGGGGGGGGGGTTTGACCCAATGACGATACGGATACTGTGTGGGTCTGGACACAATGTTGGCGTTTTTCTATGCACATCACATTTTCACTTGGCAGCCCAAGGGGGGGGGGGGGGGGGGGGTTTAAACCCATGATGGCGTTTGTCTATGCACATCACATTTTCACTTGGCAGCCCAGGGGGGGGGGGGTTTAAACCCCCTAACCCCCCCCCCCCACCCCCCACCCCCCGTAGATCCGCGCCTGGGGGGTGGGTGTGGGAGGGGGGTGTCCCCCCTCCCACGGTAGGAAGCTTTTGCATTTTGGGGCTTGAAATTGTGCAATCTGGAGCATACCTAAGGCATCAATTTCACGTTTTATAAACTTGTTTCTGAGTTACCGTGTTATAGATAAACACAATTAATGAAATCAAGTTTGCAGAAAACCAAAGGGCGGATCGCACTTCTTGTTTTGCTTATGGTAGCCTCTTCCACAATTATATGCGCCAGTATACTTTTTTAAATTTTTTTTACCCTCCCAAATATTGGGGGGGATGATAATACAGGCCATCCCCCCACCTCAAATATTGGGGGGGGGGGGGGTATATCCCCCCCACCCCCCCCCCCCCCCCCGTGATCGACGCCCCTGGTGAAAGGTATAGGCTTTATCAGAATGCTCGTATTTTGTTACGTCTAACTAAACCAATTTGAGTTAATAAGATCTGTTCAAGATTTGCACCCAAATATCTCATCTTATAAATTATGTTTAAAGCCCAAGTCCAGTTTCGGGAAAGTAGCCGAATACATCTATATTGATCAATATTGTTGAATATGTATTGAAATAGGGCTTGTGTGGTAAAATCCGAACCTAAGCATCGTTAAATACAGAAATATCGGAAGAAATCCAATATCCGCCTGTGGAATTCATAAATCCACCGCCCGTTCAGACCTGTCAGCGCCGCTAGCGCTGGGGGAGATATCGACAAGCTAGGGACAAGCCCGTATAACGAACACCTCGTAGTCGTAATACAATGGGCGATTCCGCGTTGGCGATATCTATCCACCCCGAGATCAATTTATAATTTTGCAAATATATCAATTAGTAGGAGGTTTCTTGGCCAAATTTGGATAATCCTTTATTAGTACAATTATATTCTTTCACATTATTGGTAATAAGAGCTTCCATTTTATTTTTTTGAGAGGGGAGCGTTTCCAAAACTGGCCTTTACCTTTAAAGTTGAATGACAGTAGTGGGAAACGCCCCACCCACTAAAAATGAAATGTACGCTCTTATTACCAACCATGTGAAAGAACAGTGTTTTACTAATATTGGATTATACAAATTTGGCCAAGAAACCGCCTACTAATTGATATATTTGCAATATTATAAATTGATCTGTTGCGGATAGATATCGCCAACGCGGAATATCGCGCATACGCTACGTGCATTATTGACCGCGTGCGTTCGCTATACGGGCTTGTCCCCAGCTTGTCGATATCTCCAGTCCAGCGCTAGCGGCGCGGACAGGTGCGAACGGGCGGTGGATTTATACATTTCACGGGCGGGTTTTGGATTTCTTCCGATATTTCTGCATTTAACGCATCGGATTTTACCACACAAGCCCTTTTTAGATACTTATTCAATAATATTGATCAATTATAAATGTTTGCTGTAACTTTCCCAAAACTGTTATTCATCTTTAACAAGTCGGGCAAAACAAACAGCGAGGGTATTCGGACTGGAAAATGTGAGCGGAATTGAGAAAAGTCCCCCTAATCCTGCACTAATGATCAATTTACCAAAGTTACTTGGCCCAATTATCCAAAAGGGTAATTTCACTTATCAGAATTTTGATACACGCTTACGTTCAAGTTATGTTCACGTATAAGTAGCCAATTGACATTTGAGTACAGATTGGTTCAAGATCGTACATCCAAATCGCTTATCATACATGTTAACAACAAATAAAGCCGGAATAAACAAACAAGGAATTCAGCGAAAATAAATTACGTCACGTCGTTGACCAAATCTAAATGGGCCAATTATATGTGAAAAGGATTATCATACTTAACTTAAGATGTACACTTTCAAGTATTTTCTCCTTATAACTAGCCAATTGACATTTGATTTGAGTATAGAGACTTAATGATGTTAACAACACATACGTAATAGCCAAACAAAATACATTTGCACAAAAAGACAGAAACACAAACCACACGAATACATCACACGCTTACATGATCACACATACACACCACCTAGTGGGGGAAATAATAAACACATTACATTACATAAGATAAACATGTATAATATATTTTGTATACACATTTTGTTTTCTTCAAAGGCCGTCTTCTCTCCACCCCGGGTTACACCACTAACATTCACTAAAACACAACACAATCTAGTACATGAAACACAACGCTTAAATAATGTAGATATTAAACCAATGAACATGTGATTAGTCTTCTCACTCAATAGTTTTTATTTAATCCTTGCAATAAATGTTACATTAAAGTGTTTTGTAAGACCAACAAGAGTCCTAAATCCATATGCGAAATAGATGTGTATCCATACAGTAAATCCTAAATTGTACATTTCGACCTGTAGTGAGGACTGATATGTAGCCCCTATGTAGCGCCGGGAGGGGTTACGTCCCCAGCCTCCCCTTCCGATTCGAATGCAAACATTAATAATAATTAATAAAAAGGAAAATTAAAGAAACAAATCATATAACATGACACAGAGCCCACCCTATTCCCTCCGCAACAATACCATGCAGTATACCTGCCGGTAATCGTTCTCAAATCCATAGTATTTAACCGTTTGAGTAACAAAATTTATTTAATGCATAAGAATCGACATGACATACTTTACACCCCTTTCCATCTACAATAAATGGTTGTCTACTACTATACAACTTATCCCACACTTAGATATGATTCTTAGAGTATCGTCACTAGAGTTGAACGTGACACTCGGAGGTTGGAAAAGAATCCCCAGCCAACACTTAAAGGGATCTAGTAACTTTGTTGACATGTGCAAAAAGTGATGAATGGCCGATACAATGTGTAGAGTTGTGATCTTATATGTCCACTGAGTATTGTGTGAAAATTTCACGTCAAATGGAGGTTATATGGACGAGTAATGAGTGAAAATGCAAAATGATATTCACTAACTCATTGCACTGACTTTGTACACGGTTAGGACTATCCATTGGATAGTTTAAAATCCAAACCCTTCAATCGCACATATCTTTTTAACGAAAGGGAAATTCGAAAAACTGAAACCTGTCACATGCTTCTATTGTCAATAAGAATATAACAAGGTATGAGAGAACCCGTAGAATTCCAAGTAAGCTTTGAGGATTTGGACAATGTTACTAGATCCCTTTAATGTGCATACAGTGGCATAGTGTCCAGGGCATAGGGAATATTTCCTCATTTAAGTGCCAAAAACATTTAAAAATAAAGAATAATACAAACACAAGCTTCCCTATGAGTAAGCCCCCACCCCACCGAGTTTGTATACAAACATTATTGGGCTTGAAGTATTCCAATACTGTTTTTTTTTTTTTTACTCGAGCATTACAATGACTCCAAATATTCTTCAACATTATTTGCATCGATTTCTTGTATGATAAAAAGCAACATTATTACCCCAAAAGTTTAATATACCAAATTATACAGGCATACAATACAAGTAAATAACAAATGTGATTTCCAATCTGGAGTTTTCTGCTTTATGCATGTCACCAATTCGTTCAATATGAACATCATTGTACAAATTATTCCAACAAACTATGGAGTTATGATTTGTATAATTATGAACTATAAATATCTACTGAAACTAGAGTTTGGTCATGTTTTTCTTAACTTATTGAAATTATTTATGATTGTACGTCTCTCTAATAAAAATCAAATTGGGAAAGAAAAATAAATGAAAACAAAATTCTCTTAAACATAATTAGGCTCATTGACAGATCATTCATTTAAATACATTTAAAACATCATTTTCATTCAAATAGGGTGAATAGAAAGAGTCCATTCAAAACAAATGTACAAATGCAAATGATAAATTATACATCTCATCTATTGGTCAAAACAGTTTTAATTAGTACAATCTATTTCACATATTTTGTTTTAACAAACTGTTTACTATGATAAAAAAGTATGATATTTGAAGTGTAATATTACACACTAACATTTCACAACAGAGAAAACATTAAACATAGTAACATACATTTCAAAATGTTCATATCACTTTGTGTAACTGTACATACATTTAGAGTATGAATGCCTCATACTTTAAATGTAATTTCTGCATTCAAAATTATATAATGTAGATACATGATGACATGCACCCATTTGAAGCAAATTAACTTGAAGATCATAATTGTATTTCCAAAGCGTGATGATTTTGATAACAAACCAATAAAATTAGATGTGCATCAGGAGAAATGCCAAATATGTTGCATGGACCTCAGTATTATATACACAGTAAATGCACAAAATGTTAGTTTTCTGTGTAGACATAACATGAATGTATGGAGTTTATTTTGTCATGTAGTTATCTTGTGCACCATCTGAACTCCATTGGGAGCATACTAGACACAAGGCACCAAATGTTGCGTTATTATATGGCTAATTAACCTAAGAATCAGGTATATTTACCCAGCTACGACCTACAAGATGGTAGGCAGAATTGACTTTACGCCATTATCACACTCAACCGCCAATAATAATCGCCTTGTTGAGAGACAAAAGTGCCGAGTTGGGTATCAAACCCATGACCTTTTGATTAAGGTCCAATGCAATGTACCACAACTCCATTCCTCATGGTGCTTTAACCATTGATGTACAGTCATCAACCTTGCAAAGCTATTAGGATGAAAGGACCGTGTTAGCATACGCGTCTAAAGCCAATAAGTACATACAAGTAGATCATTAAAAGAAGCCATCTTTCAGCATCCCTGGATACATTAATTGTGCATGTTCAGTACTACATGCTCTGTAATATTGGTCCTTCAATTCTTAACATGATGTAAACAAATTCTTGTAGGTCTTCTTCTTATTCTCTTTTGTAGGTTTTCTTTTTTGTTAAAGAAAATGAAAAATAAAAACATGCTCACCTGAACGATAAAGCAATGTCAACAAATTTAGTGACGTTGCAGTCAGAACAAATTGTAGAGAATATTATGATTTTCCTTGCTGAGCTAGGGGCTTGCTTGGTTTAACTGCTTGAGTGCCAAGCTCACATTTTTGCGAGTTACAATACACACAAATGTCATAGAGCATTTAAATCCCTGGCACTTTAAGAGTTAATAATACAGGTTCACATAATTGCCATGTGTAATTTATACATCAGTTGAATTGTCTATGCATGCAGAATTAAAGAAGAGTGTGAATTGTTGTTCGTGGCAAACACATTTGTTTTTATTTTGGCTTAGACACAAGCCAGAAATGAAACAAATTAAATATCATTAAAATGCTGTAACCACCAGTATGCGAGTTTACATCAAATAAATGAAATACATGATGCATGATACGGGTGACTTTTTAATGGCCATGACACTACCAAGATTAAGATTTCATGTCAGATTTCATGACAGTCTATTTATGGGTAGTGTATTCATGTTTCCTTATGTAATCTTCTCTATGGGGAGCACAAAAAAAGATGCTAGCATAAACATGACAATATATGAATATTTAGAGACATTATTCAATGTTTCTATGACATTTGTTTTCTTCAACCTCATTTTGCATGTTCTTAAACCATCCAGAATATTTTCAGTAAAACTTTGCAATTTTCATTCAGTTTAACTTTCAAATTTAAAGTGCTCACTCGTTCCTTACAAATTTCAACACAAAAAAAACATGGTTTCCAAAAGAATCTGAAACCAAAAAATTATACTAACACACATAAACATACTCACATATGTGCATTCAATCACATTTACATATATGCACACACAAAAAAAACATCCATACAAACATTACATTAAACCATATATTTACAAAGTTAGAAACCCTACACAGATTCAAAAAGACAGACATGAATAATTAAAAATACATGTTCTTCAATGGACTAGTAAATTTGATTGCGGTATGGTAACATTATGTTTAACCTAGCCGTTCAGCAATGCTCAAAATGAGCACAGGCCCGCTGGCCCAGGGCCACTCAAAATAAGCGTCGGGCCACCACATTACATGGACGCTACATTTCTACTGGCCCTAATGGGCAATGATTTCTTTGTTTGGGGTCAACAAAAGTGAAAAATCATGTTTTCACTTCCCTGAATGGAACAAGAGGCCCAAAACAGTTAATTTCAAGCATTGCATGAAGTCTCATGGACCTTTGGTAGCAAGGCTGTAGATGTGCTAGTCAGATGGTGCTGTCTGTCTTCTGTGTGTTCCTCAGGCGCGCCTCCTAGTACCTCCTCTGAGAGTATCCTCCCCTACCTCCTCCTCCTCCTTGGTTACCACCCTGCATTCAAGATAAAAACATGACATATACATCATAACAACATTTACAAACTTCAATAATGCTTTAGGTGAAAAAAGAACTTCCAAACAAAAGTGAGAGACACTGTTTTAGCTATAGAAAAGGGGGAGAGGGATAATTTTTAGAATCACACTGCAAGTAAAGACCATCTGTTGATAGAGACAAACTACACAATACATGCATCTTGAACTAACATGTGAATTAACCTCTGTATAAAGACCACCAGTCCTGCTTTGCTAAGACCATGTTTTCTGCATTGCTGTATTGGTCTTGATATAAAAGTTTGACTGTACAGTGCTCATATCATAACATCAAAGTCAAAATTAATGTTGGTGAGACGCAAAAGCAAGATGATACAAATTTGTATTACAACAAAAATGAAAATCTTCTCTCCATAAAGGAATCCACACAAGTGCTTGTTTCATTAATGTCTTATATAAGATGACGTCATAATGAAGGGAAATTTAGCATTCCTATTGGTTGA
The DNA here is from genome assembly GCA_037951105.1 of Echinarachnius parma. Taxonomy (NCBI): domain Eukaryota; kingdom Metazoa; phylum Echinodermata; class Echinoidea; order Clypeasteroida; family Echinarachniidae; genus Echinarachnius; species Echinarachnius parma. The sequence continues at coordinate 427,232 of JBAMJV010000426.1, forward strand.
TTACCGATGCTTAATCCAGTATAGTGCACGTTACTACCTGGTAACGTGCACTATAACATAGTTATAGTGCACGGTATGTGTGTACAAACTTCCCATAGAGAGTCAAACAAGCCGCCGCGGTGGCATGGCTTTGGAGTGCGTAACGTCAAATTCAGTCCGCTGCGATTGCCCAAAAATTGTCCGTAAAAGTGAGAATAATGAAAGGGCTGCGTGCATTTCCATTCCCAAACTTAGCAATATCAAACCACCTACCATGCAATTTACGAAACTGCCAACATTTATTTACTACAGGACAGATAATTTACAAAACAAAGCATTTTCCATCTTTTTCATGATCACTTTTCAAGTCTTGTCTTCGATGCGTGTAAACAAGCATTGTGACGTCACAGCCGTGACGTCACAATGCTTGACACTCAATTCGGGTTCATCAATATGATAGTAAAAACCAGTTCCTCCAAATAATCATCTTATATAACAAATAGTACATGATTCCTGTCGTTAAATATTCCATAATAGACACCTCTACATTTTTAATTTCCCTCGTGCGATTATATTGCACTCGGCCTACGGTATTGATGCAATATAATAGCTCTCGAGAAATTAAAAATGTATCGGTGTCTATTCTGGTATATTCAACTCCAAACCATGCACTATTTGTATAATAAAGTACAGCTGATGAGTGGTTTTAATGTTAGCCAGGGCAACAAGTACATAATAACAGAAGCAGACAGAAATAATAGGAGAGATAAAAAAGAGCACTTGAAGAGGTACCTAGACACATTCTTGAAAATGATGTGGAATATCTAGGTATTCATTACAAATTTACTACATTGTAGGGTTTCATTTAGTCAGTTAAGATCAACTGTGTAGTTGTATAAAGTAATGTTTGCATTCTCAATGGAATACAAAACAACATAACATGCAGAATATATGAAAGAAAAAGTTGCTCAGTAACTAGTGATTAAAAAGAAGATGGTCCTATAAAAATCTCTGAAAATATGATTTCTAAGGTTATGGTACATTCTATTCGCACTTCATAAGTGACTCCTTAATCTATACTGTTACCAAAATCTAAAAGACTAATCTTTGTATTTCTATGGTTATGTCTATGATAATGTATCACAACAGCTACAATTATAGGTTAGTTTTGCAAGGATATCGGTATCTCACTTCACTGAGAACATGATTGACAGATTTTTTAATTCCACAAATAATGAAATTGCAATATACACCTGACAAAACACCAAGATGTTCCAACAAAATGCATAATGCTCACTTTCTCTGATATCTTAGGGCTATACATCGACTGGACGCTTAATTGAATGCTTACATGTATGTCTGACAAAATGAAGCATCAAAGAAGTCATAAATAATCTTGAGAACGAGATTGTAGAAATGAGAGACGGAATGACTGGTCTTCAGCAAGTGCCTTCACACATGAATTGTTTTTGGAAACCTCAAGAGAAAAACGCTAGGGCTTCAAGCCCTCTAGGGGACCTCAATTTCAAATAGCTCTCACCCACGTGCGCAAAACTGACATGAAAATATTTAGAAATGGAAAAGTTGTATAATTAGAGATTGAGATATGGGGATATAGAGAATGGGCGACGGCGGCACGGGAGGACCTGCACGTGGGCTCAACCCTCAGAAAAAGAACCCAATCTCATGAAAAGGGGATTCCATTACAAAGTCTCCCCCCGTCCCCCTGAGGAATCGGTGCAGCCGCTGGGCCTACGAGCCCCAATGTTTGCGAATCGTCTTTGTACCAGTCGCGGGTGACAATGGCGTCCCGCGCTTCATGTGGTTCCGTGCTATGGGGCGGAGACATCCGATATGCCAGCCCGCTTGCGCTGGAAGTGTGCGGTACTTGCTAGTGGCAGCGAGCCATCGGTTCGGACGAGAATGACATCTCAATAGTCTGGTCTTTTAACAGTTATATTCAAGGGACAATATCGTTGTTGACTTTTTATTTCACTTTCAAGGTACACGTATGTTTAATCCAAATTAAAGTCAATGGCCTTACGCATTCAGAGTTTTCCCCCTTCTTTTGGGAGAGGAAGGAGCAGAAAAGGAATGAAAATTGACTTTGGGACTCAGCTGCACTTCACCCGCTACACAAGACCCTGACTGCTCCATGACTAACTCCACATTTGAAAGTCAAATACAATACTTGGCCGAGAAGAAGATACCGCGAGACCGAGGGATAAACTCGCACTTCACATGCTAATCACGGCATTTCAGTTACTTTTCAATTCATTGATCTCACTTTCCGTCTCAACAAGACAACAGAGGAGAACAAGTCTTTGAAGTTGCCAACAATCCTAGTTGCCATTTAAGATGTTCCATCTACTTGGGTCTTACTTAGGAACTATCCATGGATGTGAACAGTAGCGTTTACCAGAGTCAACAATGAGAGGCAAGTAAGGAGTGTGGGGAGCAAGGATGTAAGGGGGGGGGGGGGGGACTAGGACAGCCTTGACCAAATATTAAAACTATGTTATAATCTCTTTATTTGCCCACATTACATGCTTGGAGGGAAGCTAAGGCTCCAATGAGGGGTCAACTTGCAATAGGCCTTTTTGCCACATCATATTTAAACAAATTAATAATGCTCTTTATCAATTTCAGCTAACAATTTATGAAATCAAAATGTTGAAATAATTTACTGGGGTGGGACATTAATGGGGAAGGGGGAAAGAGCTAGGATGTATACTCATTCCTGATTGATATCATGTGAAATAATGCAATAATTTGCAAATGTCGTAAAGTCACATGTATTTCATAGGATAAGGAGGTTTAGAAGGAGGGGAGGAAGGGTATAAGGAAAGAAAGGGAAATTGAGGGCTGGGGAAATGGACGATGAGAGGCAGAGTTGGGGAGGGTGAAGAGGGCCAGCTGAGGTGTAAACAGGAAACCAGTCCAGATTAAGTTGGTATTGGCTTTCGCTGGACAAGAGGAAGATACTACCTCATCTTCAAGATCAATCAAATTTAGAAGATGAGATGTGAACTTAATTTCACTCTTTTATGAAACTTGCGGCAAGTTCTTTCTAACATCATGGAGAAGGATGAGAAATTTAAACCTTTAAGATGTAGGATGTAAAAGAATAAACCTCATTGGAGAGGGATAAACAAATCTTCAATCTCCATCGAGATCGGAGGATGAAAAACTTCCAATCTTCTTGCGGCACTTTGCCCATGGCCGCAGACACTTCATCTCGATTTCTATTTGGTCTCTTCCTGTTCAAAAAGAAAGGAAGAGAAGATGCCACACATTCTATTCCTCAAATACTCACTATTAAACTGGAGATTGCACTGATAGATATTATGAGGAATGTGGAAAAACAAAGTGGATTATAAATATCAAGAGGGGGGGGGGGGTGGAGGTCTAGGAGAAAAGAAAGGAACCAAGGGGCTAAAAAGGAGTAGTGGAGAAATTGAGAAAATGGAGGTAGAAATTAGGGGATAGAGCAGAATGTTGGATAAAGATGAAAATTATGGAAAAAGAATGGAAAAGAATTAAAACAAAGAAAATGTGTAGAATTGTTGTGGTTTGGAAAATACCTGTTGGGTCTGCTTGTGGGGAATATGGGTATATTTCCAACAAGTGGCTTGCTAAATAAGAATCTCTTCATTGGGATAATTTCCTCTCCCTTTTTTTTTTTTTGGTGGGTGGGGGGGGGGGGGGGGGGGGGGTGGAAGGATGGATTGAATCTGGGTAGGTAAAAGCAGGGGGAAAAATGAAAGAAGGTAGACCACGATGAGATGCATTACCCCCGTAGTCATGGACGAGAGAAATCAGGAGTGTAATTACAGCAATTTGCCGGTGTAGGTTTACGGGCATAAAAGCGCTCCAGTGGCCGCACTCGAAACTCAAGGGCTTGTGGGGATGCGTGGCTAATGGCACACACGGCGAGGAGCACCTACTTGTGAACTTCCTGGTTTTGGGGGGAGAAGCACATCTTCACGAGCCCCCTCAAAAAAAGAAAGGTAAAAAAAAAAAGATGAAGTACATTTTCATTGGCCCTCTTAATACAATGAAGGAAAAAAGAAGAGAAGAAATATTGCTAGGTGCAGGAATTACTTGGGACTGGTGCATGCCAACCAAAGGTATGCATGCTACCCCCCTCCCACAACCTCTGTCTAACTCGTATAAATGAAAATAAAAAAGTGGAATAAAGATCCAGGATACATCTGCGATGATAATTGAATGACATTGAACTCGCTAGAAATTCAAATGCGGTCCTTTACAAACACAAACTATGTGAGTAAGGACGTAAGGGTCTGGTTGATATACATTCTGTACACCATGTGTAAATATGAGCAATCTCAATTCATGAACACTCAGCGCGTGTAAACAATCTCTAAGCTCCTAGGATAATTTTGTTTTCACTACTTAGTCACAGAATAATTACAATAATTTTGTTGAGATGTTCTCCCTTGATACTAAATCTTCTTATAAATAGTCTATGCTCATCTCTCCATCTCTTTTATGAACGGTCAGACGCACTGCACACATTGTAAATTTGTTTCTTCATCTTCTACTGGTTTCTATGCTGTTGTTTTAGTATTTTAGTGGTGCATTTTCCATGTACCGATATCTGACAGATTAAAAAAGATCAAATAATGGACATTTTCTGTATTATACTTTGTGAAGTTGATGACCCAAAAGTTTTTTTTCTCTCCAGTAAATGGTTAATTAACTTGATATTGCAAAGTGAATAACATGCGCATTAGCAAGTGATCCATAGCACACCTCTTTCAAATAACTCCCCCTCTTTATATTGTATAACTAGCTAGGTTACCATTTGAATTGCTTGATTTGTTTTATTTACTTCATTAAATTAGCTCAAAGCTGCAGAGAGTCATTAAGACCGCCCATCTTATAATTCATCCTTCAAAGGAAAAAATATCTTAGCAATTTAGGTTCATGTGAAAAAATAGATCAGCAAATGTATTAAGTACGTGTATGAATGTAAATCTGAAGAAAAACCCAATCAAGATTGATTTGCAGCATGCCAGCAATTTGTAAGGTATTCTTTCTTTTTTTAAGTTATCTTATTGCAATCACTTAACAAATTGCCCAATAACAAATTATTGGGCGGGTGTTGATCAAATAAATGATTGCACATCCCTTTGGAAGGGGCTTGGGAGTTACAAGGGAGGGTACTTTTGGGAGCAAGGGATCTAATAGGGGGTTAACTGATGATGAAAAAGGAGGGTTGTTATGGGCGGTGACAAAGACAATGCTTGGAGGGGATAGCCTAATTATCGCAACATGAGGGCAGGGGTATCATAGCTTCTGTTTACATTAAGTCTCACAAGTGCAGGTATACAATACTGCAAAAACATCACAGATTTCAAGTGATCACGATTTGTATTGAATCAGACCTGAATGCAAACAGAGTTTGTTGCGATGTTGCGTAGAAGAAGCTGTGGTGCCTCATACGAAAGAAGAAGAAGAGTTCATTGCAGTTTCGATAGTTAACAAAATATCCGAGCTCTGGTAGATATATGTAGATTTCAACTCAATCTTAACAAATACAATAAAATTGGTTCTAAACATACACAAATTAAATATAATTATAGATAAAATCTGCTAAATGAACTGGAATGAGAATGTGTCAATGCTGAACAATATTCAAATATACACAATAGGCCTACTGCAAAAAGCGCTCCGGAAGACTTTCCAATTCAATCATTAATTTCTCAACAATCAGAGTCTTTTGGTTGGATTTGAAGTTGACAATTCATTTTAAGCACGGTTTAGTTTATTTCAATATCACTCATTAAAACAATGTATACATGTCATGAATTTCACACAGAGGGACATGAAAATGTACATATTTACCCCCTTAAAATGAAAAAAAATAGGAAATTAGCAGAAAAAATAACAACAAATATAAAACATTCGAGGGGTAGAAGCATAGATCAGCTAAAAACTAAAAATTCCCAGGTCGAGTTTTACATAAAAAAACTCCCAAGTCCTAACCCATTAAAACTTGTAGGACTTCAATTTATGCTGAATTCAAAAAAAATATATAATGCAAGAAAATAATTGAATGGATTACAGGGGGCAGGGCAGTCTGATCATTATAATGAGCTTAAAACCATATGCAGCATCATGTTTACTTTTTTAAATAAAAACAAAAATGTCCTTCAAGACATGCATGCTGTTATTTTCTTGCTAATATACCTCTGTTTATTCCAGAATGCATGCTAGTAATAGGGAATGGTACGATAGGCTGCGATTGGCTACAAAGTTTGCCATTTACCATTCACCGCTTGGTGCATGCTTGTGTGTGACGTTCCAGGCTGGTAAATGCATAGTAGTACTCAAGAATACATAAACAGATTTGCACTTAGCACTGAATTCACAGTCATTAAAATGATCCAATAACATTGTAAAATTCAACCCAAATCACTTTGAACTCTCACATAATTACTCTTGTACCTTGTTATTTGGCTTATGGTATTAAACTTAAGAATGAGAAATGGGTTATGTTTTCAAATGATCCCTAATTAATTCCTAGCCAAAACATGTGGCTGGCTTTGGGTCAAAATTGTTATTTGTTAACTTTGGCCTACTACCATTACATTGAAATATATGTTATGAAGATAATCACGGGCGTAGCTACTTACGTAATACCTATTCATCAGGGGGGGGGGGGGGGGGGGTGAATGAATAGATTGTCCCCCCCAGTTGAATGGGTATCAATGTCATGTCTACGCCCGTGAAGATAATTATCAATGTTTTAATCTTGTCCCGCCTGCCACACCAATTTTTACTATTAATTAATTAAAATAAATTTGTTGTCTTTTTATGAACTGTTTACCAAAATCCTGTCTGTGTCCCATATATTTCATGCTGACTTTAACAACCGACCAACAACTACATGTATATGTCAAAGGTCACAAAATATAAACACATATATTTTTTAATTATGACTGCTACTTAATAAACCGCAAAACTTCTGTGTATGGATTTGCCTACAAATTACTCATTAAATAGTGTTTCATGCGCCTACAAAATGTACATAATATTTTCAAATGGAAATTCTAAACCAGTATGTGTTTAATAATATCATTAATTGTGTTTTCTATATTAAATATATATTTCATGAAGTGTGCTCAATATATGAATCCTTGCAGGATCATTTGCACAAAGTGTTGAGTAAAGAGTCTTGATATATCATGCTTGACATTGATGTTCATTATGAGGATAAAAAACAAACAGTGACAACACCCAAATCTTGTTATAAAAGAATTAACAACAAAAACCAAAAATAGCATAATTTCAATAATACCAGAAGGCTCAACATAATCAGGTAAAACATTTTTTATTTGCCTAGTCCGTGTTTTTCTTTTTCCTTTTTTTGGAATGTAATGCGTTTGTTAACATAAAGCCTAGATGCATATAGTAATATGTTTGTTGATTACTTAAAAACAATTGTGTTTATATTATTTTGTTTTGTTTTTTCGGGCCACCAAAAATTTGAAAATTCAAGAATTTGGAAAATAAAGTTAATGTGGAGCGTTGGATAATGAAAATAATCAAAATAATAATCATGAAGTTTAGTGAAAACTGCAACAAACAAAAACACCAAAGGTGATCAAAGAAAATTCACATTTGGTGACTATCAGAATATAATCATAACATTTGGGGTAAATTGGAACAAAAAAACAATATTTTGGGAAATCTGCATTATAACAAACATTAAGAATTAATTTGATCAATGCAAATTGGCATGATAATTATTTTTTAAGGTGATACTGATATACAAAAATAATCATGAGCTCTGAGAAAATGAATGAATATAAGTACCTACAGGAATCAGTGGAAATTAGCATGAAATGATCATTTGAATGATACTGAATAATTATAAACATATTAATGAGCACGAGCTTTGGGGAAGATGAACTCTAGATAAAACTCATACTGGTATGAATGAAAAATTAGTATGGAAATGATCATCTGTGGATGATATTGTAAACAATTTGTCATTAATAATCCTCACGAGCTTTGGAAAAATGATCTGTTCAAGGACGCTCGAGAGCTGGTTAAGAAGCGCAGCTGGTCATACAAAACTGATACATGCACAAACCTACCCTCACAATATAAGTTTACAACTTAATCACAGTATTAACAAGGAACCCACTGGGCAGCATCAACCAGCATATATAATACAGTATGTTCCTCATAACTGTTGCAGTGTTAGTTGTGCACTTTTGCACTCTTCACGATATATACAGTCTATAAAGGTGCCTTACTCCGACAGGCTAGGTGTTAATCCATTGATACAGAAATCACGACAGATCAAATAGAAAGAGCAGTGAGGGAAGAAAAGGTATAACTGATTATGTATGTACACACTAATTAACTTGATTTAGTAACTGGAAGAAGTCTATCAATTTTAAATCCAGTATATTATCAACAACTTTTAACAAAATCAAAGTGTATTGAAAACAGGTCTTATTCAAGAAAGCAAAAATTATAACAAGGAAAACAAAATCTTTTACAAAATTGGACTAACCCTACATGAATAACCACTATAACTCTTCAACAACTTCTCTCTTCTCTCTTCATCACATCTTCTACTCCTCATCTTCATCCTAAGTACTATATTTGAGTTTGCAATAAAATATACAACCAAAATTAATGACAATTTCAAATCTCGTGGCAAGATAAATATCTCACTTTCATGTGGATGTGTTTACATAAAAATAAAATAAATACAAAATAGCTCCTAAATCTAACTAAATCAAAGTATTGTTTCATTCCTTAATAAGCTAGACAGAGCCTCTTCAGAATAATGTACAATATGTACAGGTACATAGCGAGCTCCATTAGAGTTTGTAGACAATGCAATACATTAAAGAAATACAAATGTATCAGGGCACAAGGGTCCTCCAAACAAGAGGTCTAAATTAAGAAATGAGTCTTCAAAATGACCCAGATGTACAAATGAAAAACTATCATTTGCAGGTACAGTGGGAAGGACTTTGCTAACTTTCCATTTTTTACTCAACTATCGAGTGGCAACACAGGAAATACCCCCTGCAAAAGTTGCTGCTACTGAGTTTTGATTTCATACAACCATTTGCAATCAACTTTGATTTGGATACGTGATACACTTTATGGCACAGCTGCAGATAGGAACACTATACAATATATTTTCAAGAGGTCGAAATTAGAGAAGATTGGTAAAAATTTAAACAGGTAGGCACAAAAGATCTTCAGTGGGTATAGTAAGGATAGTTACTGTTAGGTAAAGTAACGACAACAAAATATTGCGTGAGCTGGTAAACATAATTTGAATTATTTTCTTCAAATTACTATTATTAGTTAAGCACCCACTCACACACACACACACACACACACAGGTACATGCCTCCCACCTCACCCACACACTATAACACATATAGCTTCATAAATGATATGACAATTATTGTGCTATCGATGCTTGACAAAAAAAAAATAATTTTTACTACAAAGGACTATAATAATACATTCAAAAGGCAATGCAATTGTTTTAGGAAAGTTGTCACTGGAAATAAAATTATACAAGCTAAAACACCCACACACACATCCATTCAAATTTCACTATTGAGTTATAATTTGAAAACTGGAATTAAAAATTAAGAATTAAAACTAATATTTTGATGAGCAAAGCAGACTTTAAAGATAATTATGTAAGAAAGATGAAGGCATCAATCATATGACTAAAAAAAAGCTAGCATAAAATGTGGAAAATGAGCAGTAACATATGATAGGAATCAACATTCATGATTGAGATCAATACAAAAAGGGGCCATGTCTTGTCAAAAACATACAAAATAAAAAAAAGAATATGCTCACCTGATAGCCCTGATTCCTGTAGCCACTGCCTCCACCTCCGCTACTTTGGTTACCCTGGTAACCACCCTGCTGCTGGTACTGCTGCTGTCTCTGACCGTAACCACCCCCACCACCACCTCCATACCCCTGCTGCTGGCCACTCTGGCCCCCGTAGGTCTGGGAGCGCTGGTGCTGGTTCTGCTGGTAGGCATGGCCCTGTGACTGCTGGTTCCGGCTCCATCCTTGGTTGGACTGGGAGCTTCTAAAAATGAGATACAAACAGGACTATTTAATGACTGGAGAGAAATCATAAGAGATGAGAATATGAATATCAACCACTTTCACTGTCAAGGTTTTTCTGGCCTTGCAGCTATTTTATTTTCGCTGCAAAGTTTGACTCTTCATCCCTAAAATCTGTAGGAAGAGGAAGAGATGAAGATGGACAGTAACTCAGTGGGAAAATATGAACACCAGTCAAGACACGCATTGACTTGTTACAGGATACCAAACAACTCACAAGTCTGTGATTGGTATTATTGTTAAAGGCAGAAGGAGAAATTATCCATACCAGACCAGCCTTTGCCCCCCCCCCAAAATTGCTACATACATGTAATAACATAAATAAAACAAATCAAAATGTATAAGTTGTACTAAATATAAAAGAAGATAATTTTAGAAAAATATGTGAAAACTGTAAAAAAAATAATTCAAAAAAACTTGATTTGTGTAAAAAGCCTTTTTGCTTTAGGGTGGTGAACATTATTTTTTCTTTTAACTTGCAATTAAAGGGACATTCCCTCTTTTGCAAACCAAATTTCAAAAGTTGCGAGGTTATTGTCTTATATGAAAGAAAATGTCAGTTAATAGCATGCCTGAAAAAATTAGGGCTTGAAATCTCTTTTTCGTGGAGTTATAGACCTAAAACTAATAAACCGTCGTCCAACAAACAATCGTGCATTATACGTATATTCACCCAGTGAGGATGTTCGTACAGGGATTCCAAGAAGTACCACAAAGCTATGCGTGACCCCTACGTGACTCGCGCTAGCTACGTGACCCGCACACACATACAAATAGCATGACCGCACACTAGGCAAAATAACCAAACCTCGCTTAAACTGACTACATGTAATTACATATTCTTCATTTTTTAGATTTTTGTCCGTGACATACCTTTACAAATGTCGGCTTCACAATACCTTTGCAAGAATAAGTACAATATAGTTGTAATATTATGCTAAATGAGTTAAACTCTTTTATTGACCGATATATAGTCTGATGGAGGGACGCATTCGTTTTTCATTCATAGAATCCAAATTCTAAAGCTGTTCGATCTGATTTTGTTTGTGTGTGTTTCATTCATCCCCATTCGTCAACTGGAAATTGTTCAGACGTTTTGTCAAAGAGGGACTGTCCCTTTAAGAGAAAGACATCTTTTTTGTTAGTATCTTCAATCAAATTGGCACTTAAAGGGGACCACCAGGCAAATAAAAACACAGAATTGTTTTGCACCGTTTTGTGATATTAAATAGATGCCCAACACTTTGCAAAGGGTTGTGTAATTCATAAACAATGCAATTAATTACTACCACTTAATTAAGGAACCAACATGGCCTCATGGTTCCATATGCGCCAAAAGTCTGGGAGTAGTTTTCAGCAGTATTTTATTAATTTAATAAAAGTCTGGGAGAGCGCCAATTCTATTCATGCGTACATTTGGAGATAATAGAATCACGGACGATACTAGACAATACATAGTATTTGTCTGCAGACCCATGAACACATGCTTTGGTGTGGTGATGCGTTTTCAATTACATGATTTGTCTGGAAACCTGAACTTGTTGGTGCAATGGACTAATTGTTACCTTTCATTTATAAGAATATAATTTTGGGATGTTGGTTCCCTTTAAGAAGAATCACATTCACATATGTATATCTGTACATGTAGATAAACTAGATTTCACACTGAATATACTGTACATGTTAACATGTGCCTTTTTAATTTTTTAAATTATAAAAATCATTTTGAAAACTTTATAAAACATTCCCCAATCTAATATTTTCTATAAGGTATCACAATATTCAATTACCTAAATATGATTATGAACTATGAGAAAAACAATCTTTCTTGTTACTATGGCAACACAACAGAAGAGGGTCGGAGTAGAGCATGAGGAGCTCTTCAGTTCAAACGTGAGATGAATTATTTCTCTGTTGGTCTCAGAACTCTGAAATTAGATTCTTTTCTCTCATACTATGAAGAAAAGGCCTGAAAGGGCAATGGAATTCATTGTCCAAGAGCTTGTGATATTTGGTTTTAATTCATTTCAGTTTATTATTTTTTTCCTAACCCAAATATATACTAAAATCAAATGCATGTAAACAAATAATATATCACCATAGCAATACAAAGTATATCATGTCATATGAAAATTAAATGTTTCAAATTGAAATGTGCATTGTCATTTTTATGTAAATGTGGAATGAAATTTTAAAATGTTGTTTTCTATTAAAGGGACTGTCCGCCTTTTACAAATCGTCTGAACAGTTTCCAGTAGACGGATGAGGATGAATGTAACACGCACACAAAAATTCAAATCGAACAGCCCTGTAATTTGTATTCTACGAATGAAAAACGAATGTGCCCCTCCACCAAACTATATACATGTATCGGTCAATAAAGGAATTTTACTGATTAAGCATAATATTACAACAATATTGTACTTATTCTTGTAAAGGTATTGTGAAGCCGATATTTGTAAAGGTATGTTGCGGAAGAGAGTATGCAGAGAGGACAACAACCGGGTGCCGGGCAAGATGCACTTTAGAGATTTAAATAAGAATAATTTTGCTTTTTAATGATAATGAAATAGACTTGACCATCTTCGCAAACAAGTACAAAAAGAGACAAATGATGACACACGCGGTACCCCGGGGTACCGCGTTGTGTAGCGCCATCTTGCGTCCAACCATACCGCAGCTATTGCGTTGTGCATGCAGTGCAGCGCAGCGCGCGATTGTATGCACGCTATACCCACAGTACAGCCCTACAAATTAAATAAATAATTAAACAAAATGGCGGATTTTTGTCTGGTACCCCGGGGTACCGTTTATGTCATCAAATGCAATTTATTGTTTCATTGAAATCAACAACAGAAAACCAACATATTTATTTGTTTATTTATTTTTTTTAATCAATATTTTCATTGATTTTTGAGGGGCCACCAAAAATGTTCATATTTAAGAATTTGTATGTTTATGTGGACCACTGGCTAATGAATATATAAATTATTAAGCCTGAGTCATGTCGGATATATTCGGAACCGGGTCCCGATAAACTTTTACCGGTCGGGAACCGGTATCCCGATAAATTTTTACCGATATTTATCGATATTTTGCGTAATTGTTTTCATTGTTTTGGGGCTCATTTTTGTTTCTGTTCAGCTATCAAACGCCATGAAATCCTGTAAGTAGAATATCAAAACATTTTAAAATGTTGCAAATGACCAAAATACGTATTTTGAGCCACTTTTTGAATGCACTGGCTCATCAGCTGGATCATACGAAGATCCATCAGACAACTCCCCTGGAGTATCAAACTAACTTTGTGTGCACATCCGCCAACAATATTGTTCAAATGACTAGCAATTTTGCACTTCCTGTTCAATTTCTGACTGTCAAACGAAGTAACGAACCAAGAATTTCTCGAAAATAACCACTCTTTAAAGTAAATGATATCAATTGCCCCGTTTTTACTTGAATTCCGCTACATTAAGTGATAATCTTAATTTCTTTTTTAACATTTTATTTATTTTTATTTTTATTTCGGGGCACCATTACCGATATAACGAAACCGGGTCCCGATTGAAACGGTCGGTAACCGGTGTGATCGACCGAATCGACTCAGCCTTATAAATTATGTTTAAAGATTTCAATTGATGTTCTTTTTCTTTTCCATTGTGATTGCACTTCATATTTGATTCCATGATTCTGATTTTAGTCTGGCATTCTTATGACAAAAATTATTTTGAGGCAAAATGCAAATTCAGAGAGTGACATAATCATCAATGCAGGTAGTTTAATATATTCTCATCAGAAATGTTACATACATGTATGTAAATTGATAAGTACTATTCAAGCAATTTGCCAAACTAAAATCAGAATCATGGAATCAATTATGTAGTGCAATCACAATTGAAAATTGAAAAAACATCAATTGAATTCTTTAAAAATAATTAATATATTAATTAGGCTATATATGCTAAATATTTTATCTATACTTTTGGTTGTTTGTATTTTGTTAAATAAATTACAAATTGTTCTCCTTTCATAGAGCAGTCTAGAAGTATGATAAGAAATATGTCTAATACACCCATTTTATTTCTTTTTAATGAGTTCTTCTTTGTTCTGTGCATTTAACATAAAACAGAAGGTGAACTTACTTTTCAATATGATATATAATAGCACCTGGCCAATTTCATTAAAAAAATTGAATTGGTTTCTTTTCGAATACAAGTAGCAATCAAATGACACTTGCGTCACCATAATTGGCAATCAAAAGTTTAATCACGGGGGCAGATCTTAGGATAGTGCACGCAATGAAATGCTATTAGATAGTATGGGACATAAAAGAAAAACAAGTAATAAGTACATAATTATGGGCATCTATTCATATCTCATGAAAATCTAGACCGTGTCAATATTCCTCTTACCCCGAAAATTGTGGAATATACATGTTCATTTTATTAACCAAATCTCTCTTTTCAAGGTTAGTACCTCAAAGCTACAATGGTGGGATTTAGGAAAAAAATAAAAATTTGTCTTAAAAAAAGAGAACACTATAACGCTGTATACTTCTGTGGTAACACATATTGGTAAAACAAATCAATTATGCAATGTGATTTTTAAGGAAATGTATTTTAAAGATGTCTACATATGTACAAGACTATTGTTTTGTCAATGAAATGATCATGTTTACCCGTTACGTGCCCCGTTGCAGAAAGAGATACAATCGATTGTAAGCCAGATCATGTGTTCTAAATGCACGAATCTAATTGGTTGACATGCGCAAAGTCTCTGACTTACAATCAATTGTAACTTACAATTGATTGTATCTCATTCTGCAACAGGGCCCATGACTGATAGATTTGTTTGTAACATGTATTCTCCATAGACCCATGCCCGAGTATTTTCGGGACCAGTCCTGGATGGGTTAAAGGGAAAGAATCCAACTTATAAGTGACTGAACTTTTGGAGTACTAATACTTATTCGACCATGCTTGACTGGTAGAAAGAAATCTTGAGGACTTAATTAGGAGTCTGTTTTCATTCAAATGATCTTCCACAGCGCGCAGTCAAAATGGATGCCTCCGCCATTGCGTGATTTATATGAGCAGAGTCACCTTTGACCTTTGACCTAGTGGCCCTTTAATTCTAATCAGTTCATTGGCTCCTCAAGATACATATGGGCCATTCTTTGAAAAGTGAAACTTTTTTGGAAAAAATGAAGTTTGTTTTTTCAGTTGTTTTATTCCATTATTAGAAAGATCAATTTCTAAGGTTTTATAAAATGTATATTTTATACTCAATTTTGAAAATTTCTTACTCATTTGCATAAATTTACATATTTCAATAATTCAAAAAAATTCATAACTCCAAAAATAATCAAGCTAGTTTATTTCTTTTACTCTCCTGTACATGTTGATACCAACTTTGTGACAATTGAACTTTATGTAATTATCTAAACCTGATATTTGTAAAATTCCCATTTCCATTCACATTGCACATGTCACACACGTGACCAGGCCAAAATGTCACACACGTGACCCAGACATCCCCACATAATAACATACGTTAAAAAACAATTGTTTGAGTAAAAACAATTTTTGTACCATTTTCTTACTAACATATATATACCTGTTGTCTGATACTAATATGAACATTTAAGCTTTTCATATCTCACAGGATTTCCAAAGTGAAATTGAGTTTTAAAAAATGTCTTCAAAAATGCTCTCGTGCAAAGTCACACACATGACCGATGCCATTTGACCTCTGTCCTTCGGTAACGTAATCTAAATAAAATCTTTTGTGTTACACTTGAAAGACTTCAACATATGCAAGTCATATATGAAATTCATATCATCATACCTCCTATACTTACTGAAATATTAGCATCCTATTTCAAAAAAATTCATATTTTGGGTCACACACGTGACCAAGAATGGCCCATATATGTACCAAGTTATGTGGCAATCTGTCAACCAAATCTAGAGGTTTCACGATTAAGAGCTATTTTTCCACATAAAATGAGCCCCGTGACCTTTGACCGCATGACCCCAAAATCTATTCAGTTCATTGGCTCCTCACATACATGCATGTACTAAGTTTGGTGACAATCCGTCAACTAGCTCTTGAGATAATGCAATAACAAGCTATGGTCGCATACATGTATATAATAAGCCCTGTGACCTTTGACCTCATGACCCCAAAATCTAATCAGTTCATTGGCTCCTCAAAATACATGCATGTACCAAGTTTGATAGAAATCTGTCAACCGGTTCTTGAGATATCGCGATAATGAGAACGCGACGGACGTTCATGTAGGTACGTACGTACGGACGGACAACCAGAAAACATGATGCCTCCGGCCACTTTGTTGCGGAGGTATAAAAATATTGTTTTGAAACGCGCTCTCGACCAGAACTGTACTTTACCTTTAAAACATACAATGGTAATGGTAAAGATAGCCAAGCTAGAATCAATGTGGACATTTGTAGAATGTCCAAATGGAAACAAATGCATTTATACCTTTCATACCTTTCAAACTGGTCTACAGAACTTCAACTTGGATATTAATTTGTCAGATTTGTGTTAAAAATATATCTTTAATCTGTTTCTTAATATCTTTTCTCTTCCTGAAGGATCCTAATTCTTATATACGTTTTACTAAACTCCTTTGTAACTGTCAGGACCCCATCAAAGGATATTCAATTCCTTAAACATTAAATACTGTGGCTTTTTTACAACAAATAATAATTCTGTCCCCCCTAAAATTGCCCACTTTATATGTTATCACAATTTACATGAGGCAAAGTACCTAGAGTTCCTCTATATTTTGTAGACAAATTCTAAATATACAATATTTTCCCTCCGTACATATGTGCATACTCACTACACTAGATCTAGTCCAATCCATGAAAGAATTTTGTTTATAAAGGAATTGAAGTAGTTAAATTGCATGGTAAACAGGTTAATCAAAATTATGTTGTGTCAAATCATATTTAAACTGGAATACATACATACATGTATACATACCTCTTGTAACACTTATCCAGATAATATAACCCTTTTTTCATGTGATTGTTCCAACACAAATACAAAATTTAAAAAAATAAAAATTTTGGAGAAAACATACCTTCACTTATCTGGCATTTTGTGGCAAAATTTTGGAGAAAACATACTGTACCTTCACTTATCTGGCATTTTGTGGCATATTTGGCAACTCAATGTCACCGAAAATTGCAAATGTGAAAAGGAGAGTAAATCCCAAATAAATCCACTTGGTGACATGATCTGAATATAATTGTGAAACTTCCTTGATGTGTTGGCTAGGTGTGGAATGATTGTTCAGCAGCCTCGCTAGCTGGCAAAAAGGGAAAATTGTGACTGTATGTGTTTGGGAGTAGGTGTTTTTATATACAATATACCCTGATCACTTAACGTACTTGTCCCCTTGAAACCAGCGGTTGTACTTGATAACAAGATAACCAGCTTTACCAACTCCTCTCTACCCACCCTCTCCAAGCCCTCCCATGCCATGTAGAGCCCTCCAAAACTCGGAGCAGACTCTCGTGACATGCCCACTCGGCCCTCTTCAGGATCGGAACCATCGCCCCTCCGTTCTAGGGCCACTTCTTCCACTAGTCTCAATCACTCGTTCCACCTCCTCATATTCATTTGATCTCAAAACTCTCTTCGCTACCCTCTCGTCACCGCTCTTGTCCTACATATTCCACCCAACCAACCAGTTGAAAACAACAATTGATGACCCTTTCTATCCCCCTCTCTCCTTCTCCTTCTCTCTATCTCACTCGAGCACAACTCCATGAGTTTCCATGCCAACCACAATGACCCTCAGTTCTATAATACGAAACCATTATCCACTGTCTGGATCTCATAACAATATCCCAACAATTCAATCATATTTTCCTGCAATTGTCTTTTCAAAAACTTCAAACGTGCAATTTCCAATCAGAAAAGATTGGTAATTATCACATCTACCCACTGGCATTATTTCAATTCCATAAAGAAAATATGCAATCGAGATTGCAGAGCAAAAATTGTTCTGGCACCATTCACGCTTCCACTTTGGCCAAGTGGTACAAAAACTACTTCAACCCCGATGAAGTGGCGTTGCCAGTCTTGCGTGCGCCACGTCTCATAACCCTGATATATATATATAACTCTAGTATAGTCCCTCCACCTTCTTCCCAGGACCTAAGAGTCCTACAAGACTCTCCAAGTTGTTGTTCTTACGTCAGACCATGTTTTTCTTTTTTAATTTTTTACATAGCCCTCATATTCTTTTCCATTATACTGTACTTAAATCCTCCTTTTAATTTGTACATAGCCTCCATTTTTCGTTTTCTCACATACATAATTTTTGTCCTTTCTTTGTAAAGCCTTTCCTTTCCTCTCTTCTCCTCTCAATCTATTCCTCTTTCCAACTATATTTAGTTCTCGTCTTTGTCACCCTTTCATTCTACCTCTATTTTCCAATACACATTCCCCTCTAAGCATGATTCCTCTTTAATGTTTGAAAAATACCCACTGGCAATTCCAGATAATCATTATAGAATAAAAAACCTATATTCTTCATGAGCTTTAAAACCTTTTCCTTTGTTTTTAGAGTGAATATGGATTAAATTTGTATTCAAGAAATACAAACTATAAAAAATTCAGAATTATGTTATACAATTGTCATGAAATATTTACTAATAATCTGTCATTTCCTTCAAAGATATACAATTTTCAAATTTCACAATATATTGATATACATACTGGTTCTAAAAACTAGCAGTTTATGTGGGTATTACAATTTGGATGTCCCATTAAAATCTATTAAACATTTATTGATGGTATTTCAATATATATAAAACAATGCATTTGAATTATAACAAACTTAAGGAAGTAGTCAGAATATAATGTACATGTGATGTAGCACATATACATATTTTGATTTATGGTAATTGTGTGACAAGAGTAGAGAACTGAAAACAATAATCTTAAATATCAGAAATGGATACCCTTTCAATAGTAAAGCAACATATTCACTTTGCTTGATAATTTAAATTCAATCAAATTGAGGGTATACATTAAAACAAATTTCATGAAACGCATACATGTATATTAATATTTGTTATGTGGCTATCATAAAAAAGAAAGAAAAGAAAGCCTAACCGCTGAATTCGTTTCAGTAACCACACTTTTGGATTTACATTTTGTACCGCTGCCCCTATTCCTCTAACCCATTCAGGACTGGTCCCCAAAATACTAAAGACGGGGTCCATGGAGAATGCACATCATACTAATATTCAATTGTCTACAATGGATTAAAGGGATCTAGTATTATTGTCCAAATCCAAAAGACTTACTTAGAACTGTAGTAGTTCACTTATACTTTTTTGATCTCACATTACCAATAGAAGCATGGAACAGGTTTTGTTTTTTAAAATTTCCCTCTCGTTAAAAAGATATTACTGATTAAAGTGTTCAGATTTTTAATTATCCACTGGAAAGTTACAACTGTGTACAAAGTTAGTGCAATGAGATAGCGAATATCACTTTGCATTTTTGCTCATTACTCTGCCATATAACATCAATTTAACATGAAATTGTCACACATTACTTAGTGGACATATCAGATCACAACAATACACATTTTATTAACCATTCATCCCTTTTGCACATTTCAACAAAGTTACAATGTACTAGATGATGTCTAGATCCCTTTAAAACTATTAATGTATTAAAGTGAACAAGCTTCATGAAACAAACATTTCATTAATTAATGTAAATCATGAGTATCCAATGAATGGAGCAATTTATCTTCCATTGTGCAATGTTTGCACTGAATACTTATCATCACCTTGTACATACATGTATCACTGTAAACGGTGCCTAACCAATGCAACGAGTGGCGTAATGGTTCCCATTGCACGCAACGATTCATAAATCATGCTGGAAAGGGTACAAGTGCCAGCACGATCTGTGTGCTAAATCACCTTGGCCACGCTGCTATATGGCGGCCAAAGGACTTTCAAGAACCCTTCAAAAGGAAGACGATCTACTCTCAGAAGACAAATCTATCTATCCCTCCGTCTTTGATTACCAAGTTTTCAATCATGATACTTTGTTTCTCTTTATTTCCTAGTATCTCTTCGAAGGAAATGGAGATAGCACAAGGGAAAAATAGCCAAGACTGGTATATCGGTTAGGTAGATAATAAATCTACAACTATTTATAAATGGATCCTTTGGTCTTCAATCACACAGTTTCAAATGATCCTTTTACTTTCTTTTATTTTGTAGTACATTCTTTGGAGGCATTAACCCGTTCATTCGAGTTTGGGAAATCCCCATAGACTTTGTACACAATCCACCCGGTTCGAGCAGTCAAGGGGTTAACTATACATGTACATGTATGTACATGTTTATGTATAGTGCAGGGGAAAAGGGATAGACTGAAACACTGTTCAATCATAGTTGATACATATCAGGAATTATAATCTTGGTTACCGTGAGAACCAGAGGAACCAGAGGAACCATACGCTATGTAAATTCTAGTTCACACTTCAAGTGTCTGCCTGCTAGCAACTACATGTGCTGCTTGCTAAATAAGGTCATTATACAAGGAATATCTGGACATTATTCGATATTGGTAAATTGTTTCTCTTTGTGTTGAAAAAAAAATGATAATTCGACTACTGCCACTATCAATAATATCAATAGTAAAATAATAATGATAATAATAATAATAATAATAATACTGGTGAAAATAATGATAATAATAATAGTAATAATAATAAAAATAGTAAAATAATGTTAATAATGTGTACAAAGACAGAAGGAAGCAACATTGGAAATGTTAATATATTTCTAATACTTCTAATAACTTTTTCATAACTTTGCATCAAGTTGAAGAAAAAAAGGGAACTGGGAGCTTACAGATCTCAACAAATAGATAAAACCTGTAAGAATTCAAACAAGTACCATCAGAATATGACATAAAACTCCCAAGATATATATTTGCTTCCTGTGATCATGCATGAAGTTTGCCGAGTACCTGGAGATTTCAAGAACTTGTAATGCTATAATAAACAATAAATCTGTTATTGAAACAGAAATTGAAATCTTCACAGTCGTTTTATTTTTATTCAACACTCGTAGATAATAAATTAAGAAAGTACCTGGCCACTTTCAGATCCCCACCCACCCACCCACAATAAAACCTGTCACAGTCTTGTCTGGAAATACATTCTAATAAGCACATAAATCAGCACAATAAGCTCAGTATCGCTTGCAAACCAAGTTACACAAAAGTGTTTATTCGTTTCCTAAGTTTTAAAATCTGCAAAATAAATCAAAATAGACCACAAATTGAATTTAAGAACATACATGAATAAAACGTTTTGCTGTCATTTAGTATCAGTATATGATCTTCTCAAATTTTATGACATAATGTAGACGCCCATTTGCAAATAAATCAGTACAATAAAGCACAGTATCACGTGCAAATATCCGATACCAAAAAGTGTTCCATTCACTAAGTTCTAAAATCTGCCAAATCAGAAATGACCACAAATTAAACTCAAGATGATCCCAGCAGTTATGCTGTCACTCATTTAGTATCAGAATATGATCTTTTCCATTTTTATGACAACTACAAAATGTATATTTAATGCAACTTAGAAAATAATATATATGTACAGGGCAGATGCTATTTTTGTATAGAGTTCATTGTTATTTTGTGATGATGCTGATTCTTGAATATGTTCTCATGTATTGATAACCCCTTCCCTCCAAGTTAGTGAAATTCCAATTAAGTTATTACATGGTAACATAGTTTCCAACTAAATTGAAATAATTTCCCCATATGACCTGTGTGCACAGTGTTAGAAAGATGGCACAGCGCATCCGATTCACAAATTCAAACTACCTTAAAAATTCACTCACCTATTGTATCCTTGGCCTTGTCCTTGGCTGTATCCACCTGCACGGGAGGGGAAAAAGAGAAAGAAAAAAGAATACTTGAATATCAGTTTCAGGTTGTAAAAACATACTGCACCAAGTAATACAATTTATGTCCCAAGTACAGAGGTACACACAAAAATATATTTGTAAATGTATATATCGTAAAATTGGATCATTTATAGTGCATTATCATAGCAGTATGTGGGACATACAGTGTCAATGTGTTTCAAAATATTTATTCCTATTATTATCAACAATTAGGGAAAGAAGGTGAGAGTGTAATTAGCCATTTTAATTTAAAAACTACATTATTACACAATGATTTATCTCTGTGCATTATATTGAAGTGATATTGTATCAAATTAGGCGCTATATAAATCAAACCTATTATTATTATTATCATCCAAATATAAGATAATTCAACCTTCAAAATCAAATGTTAAACTTGAAAGGGTACTGTGTAATTAGCAGTTTTAATTCATAAACAAACTCATTACACCATATCTTAATGATTCATCTCAGTGCATTATCCAAATATAAGATAATTCGACCTGCTTAATCATATATGTTTAAAGGGATAGTTGAGTTCTGGTAAAGAGAGTACAGTTTTGGTTGAAAACTGAATTTTAGTAACCAAAACCTGCACCATTACATTACAAACTAATAGTTATAACTCTACCATGCTTGAAAGGAATTCAAAATCACAAATGACTGAGTAAAAAGCCTTTTATCATTCAAACAGAGGCATTCAAACTCAAGATGGCGCTCTCTAAAAACACATTGGTTTAAACCATTTAAAATAAAATATTGTGCATGTGAAGGTTCGTAAAAATAGTGATGAGATAGAGAGATAAACAGGAAACAGTTCACTTGTACAGTGCGTTGCATTCAAACACAACCAATTAAAAGTCTCCTCATCACAACCACAGAATAACGAGATAAGACATTTATGCAGTCCAACATTGACAAAACCTCTGAATTATTGACACTTAGAAAATGGCCTGTAAAGGAATAACATAATTATAATAAAAGCAAAATTATTTTTTACTGTAAAGATGCATGAATTCTAAAAAAACAAAAAACAAAGAAGAGATAGGGGGACATAAACTTGTAAACATTCTGAAATGTGTGAAGCAGACAGGCTAATCAAAATATATTTTGTTTCTCACATCAACAAAAAACATGCTGCACATACATGTAGCACAATGCTTTGAACTGAAAATCATGGTGTAACATCTTTTTAAACGTTTGTACTTAAATACTCCTTGCACCACACTTTTTCTTTCATTTAGTTGTATATAAAAGAGACCACCCTTTCTGTTGACAGATCGCATGCTGAGATTCATTGACTCATTGTGCCCACTGATTGTGCGCTGTCCACTGATGCTATGCGAGTACAAGGCTTCTTTGGGGGTCAGACAAAACATGAGAGATAATGGAGGGTCATTACCAACAGACTGGACAACACAAGTCTGGTCACTCTAAATGCCTGTCAATTATCATTTAGGTTGGTTGGTTGTATTTGATGAGGTTGTGTAATGGAGAAGATTAAGGAGATGCTTCAGTCAATGAACCTAAATGTAACTGTCACTCTCTGGCATCATTCTATAACCATGGGGTGCATTTCACACACAAAAAGCGATGAATAGTTGTCTTTTTAATAATGGTGAGGACAAAATTTTTCCACTTGAATTTGCTGATAAAATGTCTCAAGACTACTTAAAATAGTCATTGTAAAAATCTGAAAATATTGCAAAGATGGGGATGATATACTGCAGTTGAAATTTTAAATAATGATTTAAATATTTTGTATTGCATTTTAATTATTAAAATTTAAGAGTAATCTAATATGGAAAAAAGACAAGTATTGCATAGGAATTAAAAGGGAGGAGCTGGAATTGTGTATATACATGAACTGTATATATAAAACCAAAATGTATGATTCTATTTTCTTTGAACATGAACCCAGAAACAGAGAAACAATATACATATATACTGAAATAAGTTTGAATGAAAAACAGAAAGGGAAAGTGGAGAAAGAAAAGAAAGAAAAAAGAAGTGCTCACAAAAAGTAAAATGGGCAAACATACTCTTTTGCTACATTTTCAGCTACTGGGCATCTTTCATTTGTAGGTTCTTTGACCACAAATCAGAAAGGTAAACCAACGCTCCACAGGTTGTCTCCCTGCACCTCTACCCCCTTCCCCTCTCCCACTGTCTCTACAGATTACACCCCTAGGAACCCATACAGACCCACTGTTTACCCCTCTCTGGTCAAGAGACAAAGGCTGCTAATTACAAGGGCCTGGTCTCAGCCCCATTTAGGTCCATTGACAGGGGATACTAGGGGGGGCTTTGGCCGGATCAGTACATTCATGGCATGGGGGCGGGAACAAACACTCCAAGCTGTCAATCACTATGACTGACAATGTGTGGAACTGCATGCATTAATCACAGCACAGGGAAAGTTGCAGTGAAAGCTTCATGTGACTGAAACTGGGGAAGGGGGAAAGGGTTCCATGTACTCAGTGAATTGAGGTGGTTGTGGAATGGTAGTGGTGGTGGTCATGGTAGTAGTTTTGGTAGTGGTTATGGTAGAGGTTATGGTAGTAGCTGTGGTTGTGGTAGTGGTGGTGGTAGTTGTGGTGTTGGTGGTGGGAGGAGAGGGTGCAGCAACATATTTTTATGTTTGCAGTTCCATTAATTGCACAGGATATTATATTTGGGCATACCAAATGCACTAAACATGAGAGGGAATGGAAAGTGATCTGGAAGAAAACTCATACAAGGAAAGATTTAAAAGATATTGTGAGAGGAATTGAGATGAATTTACTGTGGGTGTTTGGAAAAAAGCAAATTTGATGTTGATAAATACCAATGTGCTATTTTAAAGGGGTAGTTTAGTTTTGGTAAGGCTGAACTTTAGTAACCAAACCTGGACAGTAACACTATAAACTAATGGTTATAACTCCACCATGCTCGAAATGTATACAAAATTACAAACGACCAAGTAAAAAGCCCGTTATCATTCAAAAAGAGCCATTAAAACTCAAGAGGGCGCTTTCTTAAAAGGCATTGGTTTCAACCATTTTTCATACAAAATTATGTTTGTGATGTTTTATTGAAATAATGATTAAATAGAGAGATCATCAACAACTATTTTTAAAAAGCTTTTGACAATTTTTGAAAAAGTGCAAGCCTTTTTTTAATTTTTTGAAAAAATCATCTAATTATTTGGGCCCCAAATAATTATAAGATCAGATATATTTATTGATATTTCAGCCGTTTCTGGGTCGATTTTGACCAAATAAAGTTTATTCTGCCATTAAAATTGCATGTTCTCTCAAATTCGACACTCCGTTTTTCATTACCTCACAAAAAAATTAAACTACCCCTTTAAAATTAAACTACCCCTTTAAAATGGTCAGAGGCTAGCTCACAAAGCAAATATCGACTACCACTTTGGGAGGGATTCATTTTGTTATGTTTACCCCGTTTAGATCAAATTAAAAACTGTTTATTCATTCACTTTTAATATCCTCATAATATGTGAAATAAGGTTTATTATGAAACCATTTAGGAGAACAAATCATATATTTCCATTTTGAATATAATTGTTGTTGCACATTTTCATTACGTCATTTTGCCATTTACATATAATGTATATAAAAAGAAGACATCTAAAGGCATCAATACTTTCCCATTTTAATGAGTTAATCTTATTCTTATCCAAAGCCATACATTTCATTTTCAGTTTAAGTAAGATTGATCATTATAATATCTGTATCTGAATCACTTTCCTGAAAGTAAGTAGAAAATAATCCCTCGAAGATCAAACAGATCATTATTTTTTTCAATTTCCAGGTAAAGTTTGAGTGAAAAACAAAGTTGACATTTGCAGCACTCAACAACAAATTTCAGTGTACAATGTTGTTCATACATAAAACTTTTAATCAAGCCTTTAAAAGTATCTAGTAACGTTATCTTCAAAAGAGGAAAACAAAGTTAGCATTTGCAGCGCTCAACAACATATTTCAGTGTACACATTATGTTCATACAGATACGTATAAAGTTTGAATCAAGCCTTTAAAGGGATCTAGAAACTTTATCTAAATTGACCAAACTCTCTTGCATAGATCTCATCTCTAGTGGTTCTTTCTGCCTAGTTGCTTTCCTCTACCTAATACAAGTATGGCGTCAGCTTGCTGTTCTCAAATTGTCTTTCTTATCGAGATATTTATGATTTAATTTAAAAATACCCAGGGATCATTTAAACTGTGTACAAATTTATAGCAATAGCAAAGAGCACTTTGCATTAACTAGATCCCTTTAAAAACAATACCAGAGCCATATATATAGTATGAAGTTATTTTTTCAGTTCAGTTCAAAGACAATACTGTAACAAAAATGATAATGTCCATATTTCAAATGCCCTAAATCAAGGCTCACAATAAGCACTGTTCAGCTGGCCTGTGGCCACTGAAATTTAGCTCAGGGCCATCAAAATGAAATTAAAGGGATCTAGTAACTTTGTTGAAATGTTCAAAAACTGATGAATGGTTGATAAAATGTATACTGTTGTGATCTGATGTGACCACTAAGTAATGTGTGAACACTTAATGTTGAATGGTTATTATATGGCCAAGTAATGAGCGAAAATGCAAAGTGATATTCACTAACTCATTGCACTGACTTTGTACACAGTTATAACTTTCCAGTGGAAAATTAAAAAGCATTTTCAAAACTTCCCAATAACAACCAGACTACAAAAGAAAGTGTATGATTTGTCTCTAGCTATGTGTATGGCAAGAGACACTGGTATTTGCCTAACTACGTGGTGAGTGATGGTGGGATATGCCTAACCATTGGTCACCACTCTGTTTTGCACTGTGCCTAACTATATGGTACTAGCAGATAAACAATTCACAGTACAAACTGTACACAATACAGTATCACACAACTTCCTTATCATGGCTTGGGTAAGGGCCACTCCATGAGAGAAAAGATTTATCAAATGTGATTTAGAAAAGAAACAGTATATAAATATATACATAAAAGTATTTTTATAACATTTTTGGAATATAATAAAAGCTTTAAAAGTCAAACTGAAAAGTGAAAATCATCAGTTTTCAGACCAATAATCTATAGACTATTTCATATTTGATAACACACCGTTATCCATTATCCACAGAAAACACCCCAAATATACAATATAACAATAAGCATTTGCTTATTAATGGTATTTTCCATATTTATATTTTTTTCAAAACTGGTAGACTTATATCAAAACATATAAAATGCCATTTTCAAACAGTTTCTTCTGAAATGTTATTGTTGTTATTATTGCCTGATTAAAAAATGTACTGTATTTGTAATTCATTGTAAACTTCTAACATTATTTTCTGCAGCAGATAACAAATTTCAAATCATTAAAAGTAAACAAAAAATCAAAATAAAGACATCAAAGTGTGTGTGATTGTTTGAGCCAAGAAAACAAACAACAGTAGAGAGTGAGAGACAGAGATGGGAGAGAGAGGGGGAGGAAGAGAAGACATAAATACATACAAATATGAGAGAAGGCATCACAGTATGTGTGCTTGTATGAGCACAGGATCAAGAAAACAAATTACAGTAGAGAGAGAGAGAGAGAGATGGAGAGACAGTGAGAGGGGAGATAAGTAATATTTATCATAGATATTTGTATGTCGTGTAGACAGATTGAGAGAGAGGGGGAGAGAGTGAGTGAAGACATAAGTAAGAATTATCATAGCCATTTGTATGTCGAGAGTGAGAGAAGAGATAAGCAAGATTTTAACACCATAGCCATTTGTATGTGATGTAGACAGATGGGAGGAGTAGGAGGGGGTAAATAGTAAACACATGTATGCCACCCAGTATTGCTTGGTCCTGCTTGGTCCCTACTCCCATTCATGGGGGGAATCTTCAAGGGCCCTTGGGGTGCAGCGATGACCCTCTTAGACTGATAGGGGAACAATGGTAATCAACAGGGGTGTTTGGATGTTAGCATCCCTTTCAGGGCTTTGCGACTATTTGATGCGTTGTTTGGTTGGGGACGTAAAGCAGGGCTGGCGGGCCCTAATGTGGAAACAATTGGTTGCTCACACCTGTGTGCGTTGTCTGCTGGAGTCTCATAATAGAAGACAACAGGGGTCATGGGATGCAATGGGATGATGATAAATACAAAACTAAGTGGGGAGAAAGAGGGGCAATAGAAGATGGAAGAATGCAAATGGATTGTAGTTCTACATGTGGGCCATTCTTTGAAAAGTGAAACTTTTTCGGAAAAATTGAAGTTTTATTTTTCTGTAGTTTTGTTCCATTTTGGAATGATCCATGTGTAAAGTTTCATGAAATACATGATTTGAAGTTTAAAATGAAACTTTTTTACTCATTTGCATAAATTTACATATTTCAATATTTTTCTAATAATCATAATTCAGAAAATAATCAAGATATCAAAAGGATAATTAGCAAGCTCATTCTTCTCACTTTCCTGTACAGGTTGATACCAACTTTGTAAAAATTCAACCTTTCATTCTTTTCTAAACCCGATATTATAAAATTCCCATTTTCCCATTCATATTGTACATGTCACACACGTGACCACCCCAAAATGTCACACACGTGACCAGACGTTGCCACATAATTAAGTACTATAAAAAACAACGGTTTGATATAATTCTCATTCATTGCTATTGTTGTACTTACAAATGTATAGTACTTCTCTGGTAATAAGATGAACATTATAGCTATTCATATTTTAAAGAATTTTCCAAATGAAATTTAGTTATGAAAAAAGCGCTCCGTGCGAAGTCACACACGTGACCCATGCCATTTGACCTCTGACATTGAGTTACGTAATCCTTATAAAATCTTTTGTGTTAAGTTTGAAAGACTACAACATATTCAAGTCACATATAAAGTAAAAATCATTATAGTCTCATACTTACTGAAATATCAGCATCCCATTTCAAAATTTGTCATGTTTTGGGTCACACACGTGACCAAGAATGGCCCATGTATGTACATGCATGTAGAATTCTACTTGAACATTTCAACATTTCAAAATGAAGAGGTAATAATAACACTGATAAATGGTAGAATCCTCATCTGATTGGACAGTTGGACTCAGTTTTAAAATAAACCCTACAAGTTAATAATCTACATGTAAAATAATAGTCATCTCCAGACTCCACTATAGGTTTTATACACTCTCAAAACACTGGTAAAATGTTCATGTATTAAAACTGTTTGGTTAAAATACATAACCAATCGTTAGTTAAAGTGACATGGTTGGTTAAAAATGGTGTTGGTTAAAGATCGTTCCGCATATGTTGGTTAATGATAATGTGGAATTACCACCGTTCGAAGTTGGTTAAAAGTTTTAAACATGTGACATGAAATTAGCCAATGAGAAACAAGGAATCGCAGCAATATTATTTCGGCTAGAATTAAGCATCATGGAAGCTGTAGCAGTTGGGTTTTGAGTTCCTCATTAAAGTTTTATTATTTCTCAATATTCAAAATATTGTGGGAATTTTAACGGTTTCAAACGTACTATAAAAATTAATCAGTAGATTGGTATAGTAAATATTTGTTTGGCTTACCTGCAAACAATTGTTGGTTGGTTAATAGAATTAACCAACAGTTGTTTACATAGATGAAAATGTAAGCAACTGTTGGTTACTTTTATTAACCAACCAGGGTTGGTTAAATTATTTATCAAATAATTGGTTTAAGTTTTAGTAAATAGTTGGTTATAATTGTACCCAACTAAGGTTGATTAAAAAAAAAATAATAATAATTAGGTTAAGTTTTAATAAATAGTTGGTTTAACTTGTAACCAACTAGGGTTGGTTAATCTTTTAACCAAGAGTTGGGAGGTTCACCTGGAAACCAACTGTTGGTTAAAATTGTAACCAGTTGGTTAATTTGTTTTTGAGAGTGTAGGGTATCTTTCTGCACCCTTGTTTACTATGAACTTATACAATTCATTTGAATGGATAATCATAACAAAAACAACATTTTTTTAAAGGATCATTATAAATCCAATGCTTTCATCAAACACCAGTGCTTCTTTGAATTGAAGTCTTAAAAAAAAACGCCCTTATATTTTAATATACAATTGAGGGTGTTCCTCTTCAATATAATAAGAGAAAACATAGCATAGAGCATGAACAAAGGATGGCTTCTTCTTAATGACATGATCAATGTTAATTAAACTTGTTTTTATGACCCTTCAGCTTCTCTTGATTGTCTATTTGCCAGATTCTTTTGCAGAAATGCACCCAAATAATCTTTGGAAACCCTATCATATATACAAAAAAGAAGCCCATGAAGTATAGGCCAAATCACCCCTTACAGAAACAAGGCATTTCAAATCATTAGCATGGGATTTTCAGTCAATAGTTGAGAGAGATGAGATTCATTAGATTAACGAGAGGATGATGATTAATAACTGATCAGTGATCAGCTTGCTGATATGTATTGGCTTGTACACATATATTTCAAGTACCTATCGGACCGAAATGAGAGGCACTTGGGACGGTACAGAGGGGGCAATACATCACCCTTGAGAATGCAAATATATCTTGGCTCTGATACAGTTGTAAAGTGGGGGGGGGTTTCATGATTCGATCAAAATATAGTTTCCATTCAGGCACGGTATCATTAATTCTCTGTCGAGAGCTTGAATGAACTAAAACTAAGGAGATAATTGATACACTGGCATGTATCTCATGTTGGTCCTTTATTCATGGTTCAGAAGCCGATGTGCCTTTACAGGGAAGGTTTGCTCTACTCTACGCTACTCTACACTACCTGGCTTAATGATCATGGATTTTGGGGGTGAAAAAAATGAAGGAGTAAAGACAATCAATTCTAAAATTCTGTATGTACATTTATTTCAGGAAGAATGTTGTCCTAAACTTCCTATTTATACAGGGGAGGATTTGTGATAGGATGTTCCAATGTAGCAAAGATAACACATACTACTGCATTTATCTCTTTGGGTTTTGATATATGAATATACATAGAGAGTGATATCTTAAATATATTAGAGCCATGCACAGAAAAGAGTAAAATAAACAAGAGTACAAGAGAGGGAATAAATAAAAGCTTTGTTGAAACATATGTGTATTGGAAATTAGAATGGAAAGGGAAAGGGAGCATATGCTTTATTTGGTTGTCTTAAAGGTAGTTCAGATTCGTCAAATCAGATGCGTGGCGCCATCTTGCATTCGCGTTGCGCACAGTGCGTAATGCACGTTAGCTCAGTGGCATGCGGTGCACGCAAACTAGCCTAGTTCAAAATGGTGACCCGCTGTGTAGCATCCCCACGTTTGATGACCTTTAAAATAATAAAAAATACAGGTGGAGACACAAAATCATCTAAGATTTTTAAAAATATTTAAAAAATACATAGAGGGAGCAAGGTAGGAGTAAAATATGTGATACTTTGAATGAACAAAATAACTACAAATGCAAGAAGCATGGCAAGTCTCCTTACAAATAAAAAATTACAGGTAAAATGAAAGAGAGAGAGAGAGGATAAGTTCATACATAATCAAGAGAAAGAGCGGGGGAAATAAGTATGTATTGGATGGGTACTGTTCAAAATAAAAAGTTAAGAAGAGAGAGGGAGAGAAAGAGGGAAATAGAAGAGAAGAAATATACTTGTGTAGCATGGTTGAAATTAAATAATTTGTCATCTTGATAATAATAAGGAGAACAGAGAGAGGGGGGAACATAAATGAAGCTTGGTTGGGTCGTTGCACTATGAACTGTTTTTTGGCATATGCATGTTGGCATTCCAGCGAGGGGCGAAGAGGCGACTGAAGAGCTACTCTGGGGTGATTGACAAGTCTCTCCAAATCCCTTGGGTAAACCTTCGCCCCCCTTCTAGCCCCCTGTCCATCTCTTTACCTCGGTATGTGTCTCCATCTCCTTTTAAAGGTGTCTACTAAACTACAGGTAGAAGAGAAGGATGGTGGGGGGGGGGGGGGGGGGGGGGGATGTTGCGCTATCTCTGGGCTAAACTTCTAGCCCTCTACCCATCTCTTTCAAATGTATCTCTATCTCTTTAACTATCTATCTAGCTGCTCTACAGTTATAGCGTGTTGCACAATATCGTGGGTAACCTTACAACCCTCTGCCCATTTTTTTTTTTTTTTTTTTTTTTTTTCTTTTTCAGGTCAGGCCATTTTAAATTGTATATGTATATGTTTTTTTATTTTTTTGTTTTTCTTTTTCATGTTGTATATGTCTATGTTATGTAGGTAGGTTTTAATTCAATTTTATATATTCGGTGGCAGCATTAATAAGGCTATTTTGCTCTTTCTAGCTGTCTCCTCATTCTCATAATTGTATTTATCTGTTGTTATATTTTGTAAATTTTGATGTGATTTGTTAATGTTATTGTTTTTATGAGATTTGAAATAAATGATCAATTCAATTCAATTCAATCTCTTTCAAATAAGTCTCTATCATTCTAAAGATGCCTACTAAATTGCAGGTAGCAGAGAATAGTGAGGGATGTTGCACAATCTCTGGGGCAAACATATCTTCCCATCTCTTCCAAATGTGTCTCTATCTCTTTAATTATCTATCTATCTGCTCTACAGTTGTAGCATGCCAGTAGGGAGGGTGAGGGGTGTCGCACAATCTTTGGAGTAACCCTTGCCCCCCCCCCCCCCATACTCATCTCTAAGTGGTATGTTTCTCTATATCTCACATTAACCAATTGCCTACACGAAACAGCAAGACCTTGCTAGCTTAGTTTCATGCTAAGTCTATTTTAGATGACATGGCTAAGAATTAAAAACATGATCTTTTGGTTGCTAACTAGGGTTAACTTAATGGGTACGTAAGGCTTACTCAGCTAAACCTAGTTGGGTACTAGGCAAACTGTTTGTTGCATACTAAACTGTATCATTTGGAATACAATTAGCGTGTAACTAAGCTAGCAAGGTCTTATGATTATGGCCTCTGTTTCCTGTAGGCAATTGGTTAATGTTTTTTAGGCTTTTAAGAATATAGGCCCTGATGTATAGTGCACCAGCTCAATATGCTTAAAACTGGGGGAGGGGAGAAGTGAAAGAGGGAAAGCGGAAAGGGGGAAAGTGGAAAGGGGGAACGTGGAAAGGGGGAAAGTGGAAAGGGGTAGGGGAAAGGGGAAAATGGACGAGGGAGAGTGCAGGGAGTGATGATGAATGGGAGTGGGATTGGATCTGGTAGGAGGTTGAGCCTCTATGTTTGTAGACTGCTTGAGAGTAACAATCAAGCCTTGAGTGCCCCTTGGTATGTCCAAGGCTTGGGACAAAACAATCAGAAGAGTCCACTCTTTTTTACCTACATGTACATGATGAGTTGACAAGTATAAACAATGGAAGCACACAATACAATGCAAACCCTACACAAAAAACCCCTTTTGAATAATTCTGGTTGCTTTCTCGGTGCAACAATGCCGATACTTTCATTAAACCAAACTTCCCGTTATTCCAAGAGACAAGGAGTGCAAACAAATACGGTATGCAAATGTTGGATAGAGTGACAACCAGTGCGCAATGCAACATATTTATCACTGATAGCATGCAATTGGAAACAATCAAATTGACAGATCTGAAGAGAGAGACAGAGAGAGGGGGAAAGATGGGGATAAAGAGCACAGTTCTGATCCTGTGCCGGGCGTTGGCAACTTAACACAACTTTTGCTGTGGTCATACCCCAACAAAATAATAATATCCACTAATAGGCTTGCGAGACAGTGTTCAAATAGTCAGTAGACAGGAAGGTTTTACTCTGCGCACGGCAACAAAACAAAAACAAACACCACAAAGTGCAGCGTGTATCGGTCCTAAATGGTGAACTCTGAATAGTGCCCCTAACACTGTAAAACAATGAGACCCTTCCCTGCCTTTGCTCTACATCCATTTGTAAACCTTTTTAGATACAATGGTAATTCTTGTGTCCATTCCTGTTTCCGTTTTATCCCGAGACTTTCCGGCTCCACTTCAGTTTGACTTTCGAAAGAAGAGAAAGCAAGCCACTTTAACCAAGCAAAACATGTTTTTCAACCCAATAGTATTGTTTTCTCCCTAATGTACTGTAAGTCTTTAGATTATAATGTACATACAGTATTATAGCAGAGCGCATCGTGATAAAGAGGATTCCAGAAATAAATGGGATGAAATGATACGACTACTTATAGCTGATTGACGCACCATTGATAAAACATAAATAAATAGATAAAACATCTCTTTAAAAACCTGATCCTGTTAATGTTTTAATACAAAAATACTAAAAACTCTTTGAAAACAGAAATATGTTGTGAGAGGATTATTTTGGAAATAAGGCCACATTAATCAATAATAAAACAATTTCTGTAAACTTCCTGAAAAATTATTTTGGAATACTAACATTTAATAACGCAACCTAGTTTAATGAGCACCTAAACCCTGGAAAAGAGTTTTCAATATAAAAAAACAAATTAGCTACCTACAAACATCCCAAACATCTACTCACACATAATCACACATGCATGTACCTGAGCTACATTCACACAAACATCACCTACATGTTTTGACAAACAAACCCACACAAATTGTGTCTTTATTGTGATTTTCACTTATTTTGCTATAAGATTAACACAATGTAGGCAACCTTCATTGTAGGCAACAGTAACACACCCATGCAGTACATGCATGCATACATACAAATGTGCACATATAGACAAACACATATTTGTTCTTACATTTTACCTACCGGGGTATTCAATATACATTATATCCCTCATAAGATCGTTTTACCATTTAATTTGACAAATGATAGTTTTGGACAACACGTGCAATCCCCGCGCAATCACGTCACCGGGCTTGTTAAAAAAACTAACACTAAAAGTTTGTTACACACGATCAAATTTGTGCAGTACTCTATGGCGCACACATTCTAGTCACGGGATTGCCTTTGTTAATAAAAACTAAGGTCAAAGGAAGAAGAACGCCAAGACAGCCAATAAGCACATCCGTGGGAGCGCTAGCATGCGTTCATCGCGTATGTGCGCACTCAGTTTTGCGTCTTTGTGTTTGTATGCGCAAAGTAAACAATGACTTTAAGCGTATTAGATGCGCCATGGTTCTGGAGGCTCATACTGGCTTCATCAATGTCGATTGATTTTCATATCAAAATTTACAAGCGATTTTATGAAATATTAAAGAGATTTTCACTTATTTTGCTATAAGATTAACACAATCCGTGATATTGATGAGTGATATAAAACAACTAACTAATGTGCTTGATTGTGATAGGCTATATATTACCTCGGTGGGCTCAAAATGACTATTACCCGAAGCGTATTTTGAGCCCACCTCAGTAATAGATTTGACTATCACAAGAAGCCCATTCGTTAGTTGTATAATATACAATATGTTATGTGTGGTACCGTAAAATCTGTTCTAGAGACCATCTGTCTATAAATATCATTTTAACAATTCCAATGGTCAGTCTTTATAAGTAGTATGCGTGTATTTACATTGGTTGTATGATTGCTTAATGAGCTCAAACATACACACACAAACACACACACATGAACTCACATACACGATAGTATGCACACATATGCTCACACGACCAGCACACACATACACACAGACAAACACACATGCATACATACATACATACATACATACATACACGCATACAAACATACACACAAAACATAAATACATAACTAACCAAATCTGTGGCATTTTGTAGACAATTTATAATCTGTACTTATCAATAGAGCCTAGCCTAGCTTAATCAAGTGCTTGAAAGTGTTGAACTCACCTTGATTGTATGATCCCCCCTGAGTGTTGCCACGATATCCCCCCTGGCCCTGGCCCTGGCCCATCAGAGGAGGGGCCCCTAGGACAGACTGGTTGTAGTTTGATCCATGATGCCTTCAAAAAACAAAAACATACAGATTTTCAAAATTAGTTACAGGAAATGCATCATAAAAATGCAAACACAATTCCATAGACTGACATGGGTCTGACCAATGGTGTCTATAAAACAACATTGCAAACATTACTAACTATTATTTCTCTAGAATTGCATTTATAAAACAAATTAATATCAATGTAACTGCAGAGATCATATGATGTTTTTAGGGCAAAAATTCAAACAATTTTTTTTTTTTTTAAAGACGGAAAGAAAGAAATTCAAACACACACATCCCGTCACGTCTGTAAAACAAGACAACAAAAAGTCAGAATACCTGGAGAAAAAAATAACGTGATTAATTAATTTTTGTTAAAGGAAAAGTTTCCCCGCCTTCAATTTACTCTTGATTTATGTTCTCTATGCATTCAAACAGAATGTCATGCTAATATTTCCAACATTTGCCTTGAGAACAAGGGAGGGACATCGTCCAAAGTTGCTCATGATTTATAACTAGATCACGCAGTCGAAGATTATGCCTCCGCTATCACGCGATTTTAATATCAAGCCCAAATTAACATGCACCTGTGACCTTGACCATAAATCCAAAACTTTGATGGCTACATTGGCTCCCTAAGAAACATTCATGTACGAGTCCTGTGACCTTGACCTCAACCTCTCCAACATTTTATGGCTACATTGACTCTTTATGATACATTCAGGTACCAAGTTTGATTGAAATTTGAAATTTAGTTCTTGAAATATTGCCATTACAAGCCATTTTCGCAGTCCTGTAACCTTGACCTTTGACCTCATGACCCCCCTAATCTAATCCTGTCATTGCCACCCCGATGTGTACACTCATACCACGTTTGAAATTGATCCGTCAACCGGTTCTTGAGATATCACGAGAACGAGGCATTTTTGCATATATATTGAGTCCTGTGACCTTGACCATTGACCTCATGACCTCTAAAATCTAATCAGATCATTGTCACCCCAATATGTACACTCATATTAAGTTTGAAATTGATCCGTCAACCGGTTCTTGAGATATCGCGAGAACGAAAACGGGACGGACGGACGGACAACCCGAAAACATAATGCCTCTGGCCACTTCGTTGGCGGAGGCATATAAGAATTTTGGCATAAATTTGCATTAGTTGATAACAATCACAAATTGATAATTTTCAAAAAGATAATTATGCAGTCTTGTAGATTATGCATGCCAAATTTGATGGCCACTGTATGTCCATTGGCCGAGATCTCAGATAGCATAGCCAAAATAACCCGGACTGATAAGGGTTAAATGGGCTGACTTGGTCTGAAAATAGCAAATTTTGCAAGAAATTATATTGTTTAGCCTAAAAATGAGGTGTTTTGCAAAATATGTTTTCAAAACTTTTGGGGTAAGGCAGCAGCCCCTAACCTTCCACCTTCCCAGAAATAAATCAGGTTTTATATCCCTACCAGATCAACAGAGATATTTTTTCAAAAGTATAATACAAGAGCCTAGCAATCTGATGCCCTACACAACATGGCTGATGACGAACCATGACGTTGATTTGCCTAATGACATCTTAACATAATACTTTTGTACAAACAAATATTGTAATTCTTAAAAATTGTAAATCCACAGATATATTTTGTGCCGTTGTTTCCGGCATGAGTATAAAGAGGATTATACAAGTTAGAGCTCAGCAATCAGACGCCATTTCTGAGGATAGATAATGAGGTTAATATGCCTTTTGACATTTATACACACAATAATTATTGTACTAAAAATATAAATATAAATGGAAGGCCTCAGATTATCATCCCAAAAGAAGAAAGCAAACCATCAGGATAGGAATGAATAATAGAAAACATTCCATGTATTACGAGATCATTAGAGACGATCAACGTCACACAGCTCAAAGTGAAGACCATCAATCCAAAATTACTTCCAAGAAAATAGTCATCACTCAATCTGTGCCTTGCGTTACTGTAAAAAAAAACTAAAACAAAACATCTAGCTGTGGAAATAAGGAAAGCTAACAAAGAAAAACTAATTTTTTTCAGCAGCTGGCATGAGCAAGGCAGGAACCACGATTGCCTGGACATCAATTTACAGCTCCCTTCTCAGGCTAGATAATGTAGCTAATTGCAATATGAAATTAAGAACTACACAAATCACTGTTATGACAAGTTTGGCCATTCCTTTAGGTTATTTGAAGAATAAATGTAAGTTGATTGATACAAAAACTTGGTTTTCCATACATGCAGAGTTGCCAACCTTGATCAACAACAAAAAAACAGAATAAAATAGAGCAAAAAAATAGAATTTTCAGAGAAAAAACAGAATTGGATGATTTATCATAAAAAATGTACATTATTACCAGAAAAGCACAGAAATCGCACATTGCGATCTTCATTGCTTACTACATACTGTAGTTCGCACTCAAAATTAGACGATCAATTTGAAGATTGTATATATTTGAACAGGATCGGGGCTGGTGCGCATTTTACATATGTGACCCCTTACACCACAAAACGACCATTATGTCGCAGATTTAGTTTCTCTGTTATTAGCTGAAATAGTCAAATTTGGTTAAAAGTATGAGATTCAGGATTTTTGTATTTCCTGAATGAAGGTATCTTAATCTACCTTCCATACAAATTTGATCATCAGAAATCATGCTTAAGTATGTTTTTTTCAATGAATACAGCGCTTGAAGGGACGCCGATCTTTTAAGTGGCCTGTTTCTCCCTTGTTTTAAAACGGCTTCAGCCATTTTCCAAATCTTTGGCGCTCATTTTCAGAGGGTTTGCCTTGTCTGAATATGACACATTATATACCATTTTAAAGGAAATTAATTCTGTGATGTCATGTGAAAATCAGCATAATCGTTTTCCCAGACTTATTGGTCGTTTCGTGGTGTAAGGTCACATATTACAGTGTTTGAGCGTTGTCTCTAAAAGTTCAAATGTATTTTTAAAAAATGTAAAAACCCAAAATGAAGTTAGTAGATACAGCATCTACGATGATGTTCGTTCAGGAAACATAATTAAGCAAAGCATGTTTAATTTTGCTTTTTTATAAGTAAATAATCATTATCAGCAATCAGTTCATACTTAATTATGAATGGAGATTATGAATGAAACAAAAATAACTATGGAAAACATCTCAAAGTAACAAGATCATTGATACTGTATTATTAGAATCAACTTCATGTGAATCAAAGGGATGATCATTAAGCTAAGCCTTGTGTAAATCAAAGGGATGATCATTAAGCTAAGCCTTGTGCCTGCGTCAAGATGATCTAGCTGAGGAAATGAGGTGCTTGTATCACACACAAAAACAATTCAAAGAAAATGTGTCTTTAAGGGTTTATAAAGATTGAGTTTACCTTTGTGAAGTACCCCTAATGACAATCAACTTTAATACAGTACAAATAAAACACTTTTTATAAGCATTTAAAAACATGGTAATTAAGATGTCTCCTTATATACATGTATATATCCCCTGCAAAAAATGCCAAGGATATTGTTCAGTACTAACCCTCCTTAAAGCATGAAATTCTTTCTTTGTCTTATTTCAAAAACAGGAAGTGCTATCTTCAATAATAAGCTTTAAAGCTCACTGCTTCCTTCATCTACTTTCCAAATTCCATTCAAAATTCAAACTTATAAAAGG
The DNA here is from genome assembly GCA_037951105.1 of Echinarachnius parma. NCBI lineage: Eukaryota > Metazoa > Echinodermata > Echinoidea > Clypeasteroida > Echinarachniidae > Echinarachnius > Echinarachnius parma. The sequence goes on from JBAMJV010000426.1 coordinate 466,934, forward strand.
TTTATTGCACACAAACAGTCTGGCAGGCAAAGGCTGAATAGTACATTTGTTTAAATGTATCAAAAACATTTACAATATATAAGTAATCCCTTTCCCCGTTATACATGTATTTTCTTCTGTATGACAATAGGAATTCCTCATATCATTTCTTGCTGTGTAATATTTCAATCATCAAACGTCTCAAGCCCACGCCAATCAGAGTCCACTTTCTTCCCACTTTCCCTGCCTCCCCTCACCCCCACCGCCCCCACAAACAATCCCTTCCCTAAGACTACCTCAGATGGCTGCTCGCTGGGGCTTGGCTTGGCAGGTTACCTTCCCAGCCTGGCTGGGAATGGGAGAGGGAGGGGGTGCCCATGGGGTACACATTGCGTACCCCTAGGACCATGGGGGAATGGGAAGGGGGTATTGCTGTTGCACGGGGATCTTGAAATGCAGTGATGGAGGGGACATTTAGGGTTGGGTAGGGGGGGTTGGGGGGGTTGGAGGGGTTGGATAGGTCATTGAGGAGCGGGACAAGCTGGCGTTTCCACTGGCCGAAGAGCTGGCATGCACCAAAATACTCCTGGATGTCTTGATCCCTAGTGGATGGAGGAAAGAGATGGGTTACACATCTACAATGTAAATGGTCATACTAGGTTGTATCACCATTTACAATTTCCTTGTAGCACAGAGAACATAGACAATGCATGCGTTGGCAGTCGATTATCAGACACCAACCATGCATTGTCTTGGCAGTTTCTGCTCTACACAATAGTATGGTAATGCTTACTGCTTACTTGTATAATCTATGACTTTTATTATTAGCAATTTTGCCAAAATGAAATTTAAATATTATAAAACCTCCAAATTCATGAAAATATAGTCAGATTATCTCTCTTTTGAATGCTTACCGTACTTAAGAAAAGAAATAACATTTATAATTTTGAACAATGTGTGTAAATTTTCAGGTATCTGCATAGTGCCCTCTGTGTTAACGGCTACTATTTGAATGAAAAAAGCCTTCTAAATTAGTAATTAAGAATAATTTCTACCATCCATGCATGGTAGTATGATAACTGTCAGTTTGTAATGATAAAAGACAATTTTTACATGAAATTTTCATTCCCTTTAACATAATCTGCACTGTACTTAAATAAGAGTCCTAATTTGGTGCACATACATGCACATGAATATGTATCTGCACCTACACTGGGATAACTAAACAACTTAATAGGAAAAAAGGAGGCAGTCACGTTCTGATTTTCAGTGCCATGTGAAAAACATGTGATCCTTCATTACTATTTCATAACTTGATATGAAAAATGGCAGTAGTCACATTTCAATGTTAAAGGCCATTTATACAATTTAAAATAACATGTGACCTTTCATCTAGACATATTTGCATCATTCAATGTATTACTTCATTAGTGAAAGAAGTGCTTCAAACATGTGCCTTTTGAAAAATATCATTAAGCCATGATGAAGTTATACTCAAAAATATTTTGAAGATAACTAAATATCTGTATTAATGCTCCCCCTCCCCCCTAACGGAAGTATCAACATGAAAATACAGCGTACAATTTGCTATCATTTTGTCACAAATATTTTGAAGTATAGCACTTATGGTATTACATAATAGATGTCAGGTACATACATGTCTGTACTTTATGTTTAGTATGATAATTGCATTTTGCATGACTATGTCAATAAATATTTTAATTTCCTGTGAGGTAAATTCAAATATTATAATTGCATTTATTCAAAAAATTTTCTCAAGCATGAACAAATCATATAGGTTTTTAAGCCAACGAAAGTGAGCCAATATTTTCTTTTCTTAAATTAATAGCGAAGTACTGTAAACATGGTTATATTTGCGTGATTAATATTTCCTGCTGGCAGCACAAAAAAACATATGCGACTTTAAAAAGACTTAAATTCACGCTTAGCATGTGTTGATTTATTTTCCTTTCCAAGAGGAATATAGACATCATTCACAAACACATTTTACATGTGTTAGGGAAACTATTCACACACTCGGAATACCCACTGAATATCACGCATATATTTGTGCGGGTTTTATAATTCGCGCTCGCCAAATCTAGCCAAAAATGCGCAAAAATGTATGCACCACGAATATAATCACGTTTACAGAATGTCAACGTTCAAGTTATACCAATCTCTGAAAAGAAAAACAAATATTGATCAAATTAAATAAATCCTAGAAATACAACTGAAATAATGAGAAAACTAACAGATAATTTAATTTCATGTCATTTTGATTGTAACAAACTTTAGAAGGGATGTGGATAGCCTAAACTCACCAAGAAAATGAAGGGAACATTTGTAATAAAAATATCTGTAACAAATATTTATGAAATATACATGCCCTGATCATTGCTACTTTTCCATGAATAGAGTTATGCTTTGTACAGGCCTGGATTCCCCGCCTACAGATAATCGTGTTTGTCAAGTGGCAAAGCACTTGTCTAGGATTATGCCTAATGTATGAATTGCTACTGAATCAAACACTTACATAAAAATATATAAATTTCCATTTTTAAATCATGTTAGTAAGACAACATTGCAAAACAATAATATTATTAACAAGGAAATAACATAAACAATTAAATTTAAGGGTATTAATGTCATCAGGAAAACATAAACTTTTGCATTCTCCGTTAGCGAATGCACAAATATTTATTTGATGCCCTTCCTACAAGGCACGCCTCTTCCTGTCTCTAGAAAGTGCAAGAAAACGGTTGATTGTGAAGATAATTGATATAATACCTTCAAATAGAGAAACACAACATTAGGTCAACAAATAAAATAACATCAAGACAAAAATCTCGCTCACAAAACGGAAACAACAAGAACACAACATGAAGAAAATTAAATTAAAATGGAAAATGTGGCATGAGCATGGAAATGATTGTTAAAATTCAACATTAACCACACAAACAGTGTAACATGAATATGTGGGAAACTCTTGTTTTCTGAAGAAAAAACAAAAACAGTTTGGAAATATGACACCTGAAAATACAATATAACTGTTGATTATGTGCTTAGCAAGTCACAATAAGTTGAGAAAAACATTAATACTAAGCTGCAAATAAATGTCTAACTCGATAATATGAAACAAACAAAATCAATCACAACAAAATAACCAGAACGTCAATGACGTAGCGCTCATCCGCCATCTCGCAACATCAAATATCGCAAATTTCATGTGGTACACTTTTCAACTGGTCAAAAAATAAAAATTTGATGCCCTGGAAGGGACATGGGAAAAAATAAAAAAATTTAAAAATAAATTTAAAAAATAAAAATAAAAATAAAAATAAATAAAATAAAAAACAAAAACAAACAAAACAAACAAACAAACAAACAAAAAATAAAATTAAATTAAAAAAAATAAAAATAAAAATAGAAAAATAAATAAAAATTAAATTTAAAAAAATTTAAAAAATTTAAAAATAAAAAATTTACCATAATTAATGAATGGAGAAAAATTTCAAAATTCTGTGTAGAAGTTTAGTGTACCAAAGTTAGCTCTACCAGATAAAGCAAACCAAATCAAAATCGGTCGAGAAATGAAGGAGAAGAAGCATTTTTTGTGATTTTGAATAATTTGCATAAATTACCATAGATAATGAATTTCATGAATCTGTATAGAAGTTTGAAATCCCCCTCTTAGCCCTATCTTATGAAACCTAGCCCTATTAGATAAACCAAACAGAATGAAAATCGGTCGAGAAATGAAGGAGAAGAAGCATTTTTTGTGATTTCTGGAATAAATTTGCATAAATTACCATAATTAATTAATGGAGAAAAATTTCAAAATTCTGTGTAGAAGTTTAGTGTACCAAAGTTAGCTCTACCAGATAAAGCAAACCAAATCAAAATCGGTCGAGAAATGAAGGAGAAGAAGCATTTTTTGTGATTTTTGGAATAAATTTGCATAAATTACCATAATTAATTAATGGAGAAAAATTTCAAAATTCTGTGTAGAAGTTTAGTGTACCAAAGTTAGCTCTACCAGATAAAGCAAACCAAATCAAAATCGGTCGAGAAATGAAGGAGAAGAAGCATTTTTTGTGATTTTTGGAATAAATTTGCATAAATTACCATAATTAATTAATGGAGAAAAATTTCAAAATTCTGTGTAGAAGTTTAGTGTACCAAAGTTAGCTCTACCAGATAAAGCAAACCAAATCAAAATCGGTCAAGAAATGAAGGAGAAGAAGCATTTTTTGTGATTTCGAATAAATTTGCATAAATTAGCATATATAATGAATTTCACGATTCTGTGTAGAAGTTTTAAATCCCCCTCCTAGCCCTATCTTATGAAACAATCAGAATCAAAATCGGTTGAAAAATAACGAAGAAGAAGCATTTTGAAAATTGTGGACGGACGGACGGAAGGACGGAAGGACGGACGGACGGACGGACGGACGGACGCCGGACGCAACGCCATGGCATAAGCTCATCGGGCCCTTCGGGCCGGATGAGCTAACCAGAACGTCAATGACGTAGCGCTCATCCGGCATCTCGCAACATCAAATATCGCAAATTTCATGTGGTACAAAAAATAAATAAATAAATAAAAAAAAAATAAATTAAAAAAAAAATAAATAAAAAAAAATAAAATAAATAAATAATAAAAATAAATAAATAAATAAATAAATAAATAAATAAATAAATAAATAAATAAATAAATAAATGAAAAATTACCATAATTAATTAATGGAGAAAAATTTCAAAATTCTGTGTAGAAGTTTAGTGTACCAAAGTTAGCTCTACCAGATAAAGCAAACCAAATCAAAATCGGTCGAGAAATGAAGGAGAAGAAGCATTTTTTGTGATTTTTGGAATAAATTTGCATAAATTACCATAATTAATTAATGGAGAAAAATTTCAAAATTCTGTGTAGAAGTTTAGTGTACCAAAGTTAGCTCTACCAGATAAAGCAAACCAAATCAAAATCGGTCAAGAAATGAAGGAGAAGAAGCATTTTTTGTGATTTCGAATAAATTTGCATAAATTAGCATATATAATGAATTTCACGATTCTGTGTAGAAGTTTTAAATCCCCCTCCTAGCCCTATCTTATGAAACAATCAGAATCAAAATCGGTTGAAAAATAACGAAGAAGAAGCATTTTGAAAACTGTGGACGGACGGACGGAAGGACGGAAGGACGGACGGACGGACGGACGACGGACGCCACGGCATGGCATAAGCTCATCGGGCCCTTCGGGCCGGATGAGCTAATAAAAATGGAGCAATGTCTAGCATGGAGTTAGTTCATATACATTTACTAAACACAATTCAATCATTATACAGCTCCTGTATTAAAATCAAACAACAGTTTTAGTAACAATACAAATTTGAAAATATGAAAGATGGAAATAACAAAATAACACAAACAGTTCATATTAAAGAAAGATGTATGAATGTTTCTGTCAAGAAACAACAAAATTACAGGTAAAATGCATGTATTGTAAACAGATTAATAAAAATCAAATTATAACTTTAAAAATATGACCAAAATGCAAGAAAACAAAATATCACAGTAAAAGAACAAAACAACAAAATAAGATCATTATTGACAATTTAAAGAATGTAAGAAGTTAGTCAATAGCTTGTTAAATAAAATAAAACATTAAAGAGGAATGTAAATTGCCGCTATCCATGATTGTTCAATGCAGGGCTCCATATAAGTTGAAACTTTATTCTGCTAGCTTGGTCAAGCAAGTAAATTCATTGCTTTCAACTTTCAGGTCCCAGAGATATATATATGTCTTTTTTTTAAAGGGAAATTCCTGTATTTGATGGCCCAGCACAAATTTGTGGTGAACCCTGGCTAGCAGGCCAGAGCGAAATTTGAGCCCTGGTCTATGAATGAAATACATGTATATGACAAAATAATGGATGGTGGTCCCAGGTCAGTGGGCCAGAGCTAATTGACCTGAACCCAAATACACCTAGCCAGGGATCAACACTAGCTCTTGCCCGGGGCAAGTAAAAATTTATGTTGGGCAAGTAAAATTTCATAAATTGTCTAGTTTGCAAACAACCTAATGACAATAATCAGGGAGATTGGCTAATGCGATGATATCTGATGCATTCATCTTCGTTTATTTTCAGGGAGTCTCCTGCGAAATCCGGGAGACTTCGCAGCTCTGCATATGTTGTAAGCCTTTCTGTGGCTGTAAGCTGTATTTGTGATAGGATCAATCATCAGCCCAAGTACAATTAGCAAAACTTAATGTGACAACAAATATGAAAAATGGTTGGAAAATGTAAAAGCTTTTTACCTCAATGGAGGATAATTATTACTAAAACCATGCCTGGAAATTACAAGAATACAAATTGAACGTTTGTTAAAACAGATAATTGTATCTGAACAAAAAGGAATCTAAAGCAATAAGACAGCATGCATATAAAATGTGCCCCTGCCTTTAAAAGATGGATACATTATTCGTCGGTATCTCAATCATCTACATTTCTTAGTCCAAACATGCATCACATTTGGTTCTTAAAAAGATATGTCCAAAAAAATGCAAACAAAAGCAAAAAAGTTTTTTTAGTGCAATTACTGGTTGGACAACTAAAGGCACACCCAAGAAGTTGAACAAAACAAATTTCTATGGAAATTATGGCTTCTGGTTCATTTTCATTTCATCATACAACCCCACACAAATATAATTGTATGTTGCTAATAATGATTTTAGTGATTGGGAATGAACCCGAGATATTTTGTACTGGGGTCTATAGAAAATCTTAGCAAAGGTCTTCATTGCAAACAACCTGACATTCTGATGACATTTGGCTTTAGCTGTTTTTCAGTGCTTGTTTGACTTGCCATGTAGCAATGCTAACAATGAAATAAAAGTTACTGTTTGTTTTCAAATAGTTTTATCATTTCAATATTCGGGAGATGGTAATAAGAGTGAATCCTGGAAAGATCTGACATTTTCTTGATCATAGAATCCCAAGAAGGATTGTTTATCTTCTTTCCTGTATTAATAGGAATTTTAGGGAATTTCCCGACATATCTACATGTTGACTTTCAGAGTAACGCAAATAAGATGAATAATATATTTAAAATTTGAGCAGAATTGGACAAGAAACTAGAGGGTGGACTTCCCCTTTAAGGACTACAGCGAGTGTGAACATATACAAATGTAGTACTGTATTACAAGGGGGCAGTCAGTTGGAATGAGTGAATGACATTTGGGATAAGTTGGCTGTCCACCATCAGTCTAATAGAAGTCAACCTCCCACCAGCCAATTTGTACACTACCGGAGTGCATATAAGCAACACCATGGAAGCTGATAAAAGAATTTGAGTTGTGATGCAGTATCAATGGACTGTCCTATGGGTGTCGATATGCAAGAATTTCTTTCATCAGGGGAGGACAAGTTAAAAGGTCATTACCTATGAACATAAGAATTCCCTAACAAATTGACAAATATGATTGTTCCAATAAAGACTCACCTGATCATCCTCTGAGCCGCACTGGTGTCCATCCCATCCCGGTATCCACTGTTCCTCTGGAAGCCAAGCTGTGGACGGTAGCCACCCCCCCTGCCACCCCTACCGCCTCGACCGCCCCTCCCGCCCTGGTACCCATTGGCATTCGCAAAGTCTTCTGGCTTCAGCACTTTGTCTGGTGCCCTAGGAGAACAAATCAGTTTGAAAACAAGTCATGAGATGCAATGATATAAGAAACATCAACTTGAAAAACATTTAGATGTTAGTTACAACTTTAAAAAGTCTAGCGGAGTCCAGTAGCTTCTATGTTTTTCTGGTACCCATTGACATTAGTAAAGTAATCTGGCTTCAGCACCTTGTCTGGTGCCCTAGGAGAAGATAATCAATTTGACAAAATATAAGTTTCCTCTTTTGAATGCTTTACCTAGTGGCCAAATAAAAAAAACATAGTATATAAAATATGAAACCAAATTGCAACCATCACCCCTACTTCTAATGAACTCAATTATAGAGTTTATACACAATACAATAATCATTACATCACAAAAACAAAAATAATTTATAAAACCACCATCACTGCCAGTATTTTGTAATTTTATTTACCGGTATTATTGAAATTAACCCCAAAATAGAATGTAAGAAGGTTTAAATAGTGATAATAATAATAATAATAATTAACCACTTTTATATAGCGCATAACACATAAGCACAAGCATGTCCCTATGCGCTTATTATTACCCTTGGTCATCAGGTACAGGTCAAACCCGCACAATTATCTTGCGCACCATCTCAACTCCCCGGGGAGCATACTAGCCAATGGCAGCCATATGATAGCGCCCAGGCTAAATAACACCCGACCAAGTACCCATTTATACTCCTGGGTAGAGAGCAGCAATAGTGGATAAATTGTCTTGCCGAAGGACAAACGCGGTGGGCAGGGTTCGAACCCGGGATCTCACGATTGGAAAGCGCGCGCTCTACCAATGTTGCCACACCACATCCACATGATGTTTAATGAAATCACTTACTTGGCTCCTGGTAACCGCTTGGCCTCAAACAGGTATCCCTCTGGGTAGGTTGGATCTCGGAATGTAACACTGTAGAAGAAAGTAAGCAGTACAAATATTGTCAAGAGACAGTCACATCTTAACAATATCAAGACACCCTGTAGTTAGCATGGGCATAACAGGCCTCAATTTTGTTCAGGGGGGCCGAGGTTTGTCGCCCAAATATTATCCCTCCCTTTTTTCTCCCGACAAGAAAAAAAAGTTCTTCACCACTTTGATGCCCCAAAATAATATGTTTTTGATGTTTTAGTCTGAAAATTAAATGATTTTCAGTTGCACAAATATGACACAAGTGCCCCAAGAAATGTTATATTGCCATAAAGTGACATGATTTTGCTCGAAAGTGATGCGGGTTTGCCGGAATATGACAATGCTCATGCATGCAGCGCAGCGGTGCATATACACCGTGTCTCAGATAAAACGAAACCGGGTTTCATGGCAGAAATTTTCTGTCATAATGAATAATTTCCTTGATGATATATATATGTCTGAAAAGCTCTGTGTCCCTTCTTTCATTTGATGTACAACTTATGGCACATACTTCAAGCATGACTGAATTAGAACAATGGAAAGTGGTGTTACCAATATTCCATTTGTACGCATAAATTTTAAGTTTGTGTGAGTTTTAAGGGTTGTAAACGTACTTATTTTTAAACAGGACAAACACCACATGAAAGTTCATATTTGTATCTTTTACATGACACCTCATGCTAAAAAAATTAATGATTTATGCCAGAGAACGAGTACAATGAAACCATGCCTGATTTCTGCCCAAATGAGTGAAAGTTGAGTAAGAAGTCGCTCACCTTTCCTGACAATGGACTTTGATGCATGAGTGAATTTACACAAACATGGTGATCAGGGAAACCATGGGAAACAGGCTAGATCAGGAAAATTACCCATTTGGGCTGGAATCAAGCATGATTTCATTGTACTCGTTCTCTGGCATAAATCATTTATTTTTTAATCATGAGGTGTCATATAAAAGATAAAATTATGTATTTTTATGAGGTGTTTGTCTTTTCTCAAAATAAGTACGTTTACTACCGTTAAAACTCACCCCAAAACCTCACCCAAACTTGCAATTTCTGCGCGCAAATCGAATTTTGGTAACACCTCTTTCCATTGTTCTAATTCAGTCTTGCGTGAATTATGTGCCATAAGTTGTACATCAAATGAAAGAAGAGACACAGAGCTTTTCAGACATATATATATCATCATAGAAATTATTCATTATGACAGAAAATTTCTGCCATGAAACCCGGTTTCGTTTTTTCTGGGACAGTCTGTATATATTCGCACGGCCGGGGCCCTTACTATGAAACCGTACAAGCATTGTAGAGTATATTGTTATTATGTATCCTACATATGTGTATATCCGAACAAGACTATTTTCGACTCGGTCGTTCGTGAACTGGGATAGTGTGCGATCGCTGCTTACACTGAGCAAAGGGGGATTACGTCCCGGGCGTAAAAGTGCGCAATATGGTTTCGCGCATCTGATATACCGGTCTGAATTGCCTTTAAAACATAGGGTGGAATTCTCATAAGAGGGTTTAATTCACATCATCAGTAGGGTAAATTTAGACCACTGTTTTATGGAAAGCCAGGAAAATTATGCTTTGCCACCATGTTCTCCATTGGGATTTGTCTTAATTTAGTAAGCGCTTTCTACTTTCGGTTTCAACAGCGGGGGTATGGAGGTTTCCCCAAAACATGAGTCTATATCATCAAGATGAAAAACCAAATAAACCTGCCAAAATCGACGATAATCATCAGCTTTCGTCACAATAAAATTATTTCTTCATGCCAGTTTAGCGTGAAAAATAAGTGACACGCAATGACTTAGTTAAATTTAACCCACTCGTGAGAATTCCACCCATTAAGTGTCAGTTGCAAATGAAAACTACTTTCCCTAATAAATCAAGCAATGAAACCACTACAGAATATAATAATTTCCACCTGAAGTGCACTTCAAAAGCTTGGACTACAAATTAATTACTTCATCAGTTTTGGAGCTGATCAAAAGTAGAAAAAAAGACTAAGATGAAGTGAATGACTGGTACATTCATATTTCACTTCACAGCTTAAATTTATTTACTATGCAATCAATAGATCACTTTTACCCCTTATATACAAGATTCTTTCATGGACCATTCTCGGAAAAGCACAGGAATCGCAGATCACGAGTGGGGCGATTTTCATAAATTACTTCAAACTGAAGTTCTCGCACAAAATTGGACGCTAAATTTGAAGATTGTATATTTGAACAGGGTCAGCACTGGGGCTAATAACCTGCATATTACAGTGACCATTGCATCTATTTTCAATCTCCAAATTGGCTATACTTTTTAAGACTCATTGATTCCTTAGTGCAGAGTCATTCTATTTTATTTACTTTACTTGAACATTTAAACGTTGTCTCTAAACGTTTTTTTATACAAAAACGTAATCAAAACTTTAAAATCGTCCTGCCATAATTACATTGAAAAAACGTAACAATTACGGCAAACACGTTATAGTTGGCAGCTCTGCATTCTTTCAGTTTAGCAGGTGTGAATTCATGTAAAAAAATGTATTGTTCTATATCTGTCCATTCCTTTGTGCCTTCTTCCTTTCAACCTATGGTCCTTGGCAAGTAGTTTATATGTTTTTATACAACATATACAAAGAACTCAAACTTACTTGGCTAATGTACTAAGTGTACATTTTAGGGGAGACAAAAGTATACTTTATGGCAAGTATAGTTTGTATGTTTGTATACAAAATTTACAAGGACCTCAAACTTACTTTGCTAATGATCTAAGTGCACATTTTAGGGGAGACAAAAGTATACTTTATGGCAAGTATAGTTTGTATGTTTGTAAACAAAATTTACAAGGACCTCAAACTTACTTTGCTAATGAACTAAGTGCACATTTTAGGGGAGACAAAAGTATACTTTATGGCAAGTATAGTTTGTATGTTTGTATACAAAATTTACAAGGACCTCAAACTTACTTTGCTATGAACTAAGTGCACATTTTAGGGGAGACAAAAGTATACTTTATGGCAAGTATAGTTTGTATACAAAATTTACAAGGACCTCAAACTTACTTTGCGAATGAATTTAGTGTACATTTTAGGGGATACAAAACGCATACACACATAGCTTACTCTTCATGTTTTGCTCTGATTATTAATGTTGTGACTAAGGTAAAATGTGGCACTTTCAGGCATGCAGCCAAGATTTGTTTCAATCTAAAAACAAGACCACTAGTTTACAGACCGAGACCAGGGCCAATATTCATGAAAGCTCGCTAGCTTAGCTCCTTGCTAAGTCTATTTTGGATGACGTGGCTAAGAATTCTACACAAGATCTTTTAGTTGCTAACTAAGGTTAACTTAGAGGGTACAAGGCTTACCCAGTTGACCCTTGTTGAGGACTAGGAAAACTATTTGTTGCTCAATAAACTGCACATATATAAAATACACTTAGCAAGGAACTAAGCTAGTTGGGTTTCATGAATATGGAGCCAGGTAGGACCATTTTCACAAAAAATCACACAATTTCAGATTTTTGGGGGCCTCGATCATCCAACACTGCTTGAAAAGTGGACCTTTCTGAAGGGGGGAGGGCATAGGCACCCAATTCAACAAACACATCCATTTTCCCTTGCCAGATACTGTTGTAATTCATACACTTCCTAAACTAAATATTCAAAATTGATTTGCAACAGGTCCTGAAATATCCTACAGTCCTGAATGAATTAAATGAGAGGGCAGAATCCATACTTCATTTTGAGTGGCACTTATGATGTTCTTCAATGAATGACAGATTAAACCATTAATTAATTTAGATCTGTTTGCTACAAAACGGCACGACTCCAGAATAACATTCTAAGTGGGTAGAAACCATATAGTTTTAGACTTAAAGGGATAGTTGAGTTTTGGTATAGAGGGCGCTACACAAAATATTTTTTTGTGAGATAATGAAAAACTGTCAAAATTGAGAGCGCATGCAATTTTAATGACAGCATAAACTTTATTTGATCAAAATCAGTTCAGAAATGGCTGAAATATCAATAAACATAACCATTTGTAATATTTGTTGGGCCCCACAATTATTCGATAATTTTGAACCAGCCGTTAACAAAATTTTTTAAATGCTTCCTCTTTTCAAAAATTGACAAAAGAGGTTTATAAATAGTTGTTGATTATCTCTCTATCTAATCATTATTTCAACAAAACATCACATACACAATATTTTATTTTAAATGGTTGAAACCAAAGACATTTTAGAAAGCGCCCTCTTGAGTTTTAACGGCTCTTTTTGAATGATAACAGGCTTTTTACTCAGTGGTTTGTAACTTTGTATTCCTTTTGAGCATGGTGGAGTTAGAAATATTAGTTTGTACTGTAATGGTGCAGGTTTTGGTTACTAAAATTCAGTTTGACCTAAACTGTACTCTCTTTACCAAAACACAACGATCCCTTTAAATGTAATTTTGGGTTCTAGTTAAAATCTCATGAAATCAAGAAATCAAAAACAAAATTACCAAATATTCAGAATGACAAATACAAACAAAAAGAAGAAAAAAAATAATTGCTGAGAAATCTTTGAATAAACATTTTTGAATATCCTACACAAATGATTATGGTAGTTCCACATTTTGATATATATTTTGGTGATTTTCTGGTCCATACTAAATAATTCACCGCCCAGAATAATCTCAAACAGTATTTGTTACAATTACTCAATATTACCTTTAAAGCAACATTTGGGGATTCTAAAACTCACACGATGAAAACACTTGAATAGACAGATATATACTCAGATATCATATTTCTATATATATTTCCATTTCTTAATGAAATAACAATTTTTTTTTTAATTGTTGATTTAAAACCATGATGGTGCCTATTCTGCACCTCATGGGCGATCTATGTAGACGAGTTTGACAGTAATAACCTACACATGTTTCTAACTTCTAACTTCTAACTATAATTCAACTATTTTGAACCCCAAAACAAACTGAAATGTAAACAAGACCAAATAGCCAATGATATACCTCTTTTTACGAAAACTGATATTTCCATATGTTTTGTACACAAATCACGAAATTGAGCGATTTTCGGGCTGACATGCATTAAAGGTCACGTGACTTCGTAACGGTAGGTCTGATTTTCAAAGCGGCGCGTCATCTTACCGCGTTTTTGAGCAATAACAAAAATCGCGGAGGGGGGGGGGCCATTATGGCCCCCCCCCCCCCCCCCCGGCCTTATTAGGGTTAACTCTAAGCTGGACCTTACAATTATGGAAAGCCGTTAATTTCTTCGTAAAATGGTTGAAACAGCTCTTTTGAAAAGGCATAAAGTGTGATAATATCAGTTGTATTTGTTGAAACAGTTCTTTTGAAAAGGCATAAAGTATGATTAAATCAGTTGTATTTGTTATTTTCAAGGAGCCTTGAAATAACTGATATATTTGTGTGTGGGAAGTCTCAAATACTTGTATTTTTGTTGCTTTTGAATATGTTTGATTCCAAGGATACAAATGGCTTTCCATAAATGTTAGGTTCAACTTAGAGTTAAAGTAACATTGTCCAAATCCTCAAAACTTATTTGGAACTCTAGTGGTTCTTTCATATCTTATCGTATTCATATTAACAATAAAATTTCCATTCCATTCAAAAGATATTTATGATTGAAGTGTTCGAATATGAAATTGTCTACGGGATAATTTCAGCCATGTACAAAGTAAGTGCAATGAGTTAGTGTATATCACTTTGCATTTTCGCTCATATCTCAGCCAAAAAACATCCAATTAAAGTGAAATTTTCACACATTACTTTGTGGACATCACAGATCACACCAATACACATTTTATTACTCATCATTTTTTGCACTTGTCAACAAAGTTACTAGATCCCTTTAAGTTCAACTTAGAAACTTTGTGAAACACCCCGACAAGTGCCGGGTTTTGCTATAGCCGGTCACATATATCAATTGACATGATTTATGACCTGGCTAGGATTCTTACCTCAGCACATAGCTCTCCTGGATGTCTTCTAGCTCAGGGACGGGGGATCTGTGCAACCTGGGCAAACATACACAGATTATCATATTGTAGTAATCAGACATGAAAAGTACTGTTCATAAAAAACACTGAAAAACTTTCGAGAACTACTGCAAGGGAGCGAAGCGACCGAGCGGGGGGAGGGTGTGGTAGCGGTAGCGAGATTTTTCAATTTTGGGGTTCAGAATCGTGCAATCTGGTGCATTCTGTGGTGAGATTTTTAACCCTATTAATAAGAATCTGGAGAAAGAGGATTCCATTTAGCATAACACATACTAAAACATGGGTAAACATTTTTCTCATTACCAGCAAGCAGAGAGGATTATTTGAAGAAAGAAAAAAATTGGAGAAAAAAAAAAATTTGGAGAAAAAGCGGAAATGCAGAAAATTGTCCTGCCTAAGTAATTGAATGATTTCAAGTGTTATGTAACTGTGTAGATAGTGTGCACAACATTTTGTTATCATTGCTCTTGATTTTCATATTTAATATATATCAAACAAAATATTATCACTAATGATGACGATGATAGTAAAAATACTGCTACTACTACAACTACTACTATTACTACATCTACGACTATGACTACTGCTCAGTGTTATGTAGTGCGCACAACATTTTGTTATCATTGCTCTTGATTTTCATATTTAATATTTATAAATAAAACTAAACTGAAATTAAAACCAGAACTAGATGGATCTTCGACTGCGCGCAGTCGAAAATGATGCCTCCGCCATTACGCAATTTATTCATATCAAGCCCAAATCAACATGTACACGGAATTAATTCTGTCAACTAAATTTTGATGGTACTCTGTCTTTTAGATCTTGACGTATCACAATTATGAGCTATAAGTGACCTTGACCTTTGCCCTCATGACCCCAAAATCTAATGACTACAATTGTTCCCTAAGATACATTCAGGTATCAAGTTGGATTGAAATCTGATATTCAGTTCTTGAGATTTCCAATCTCAAGCTACTTTTACATATAATGAGCCCTGTGACCTTTGACCTCATGACCCCCAAAATCTAATCAGTTCATTGGCTCTCCAAGGAACATACATGTACCAAGTTTGGTCAGAATCTGTCAATCCGTTCTTGAGATAACGCGATCACGAGCTATTTTTGCATATATAATGAGCTCTGTGACCTTTGACCTTTGACCTCATGACCCCAAAATCTAATCAGATCATCAGCACCCCAAGATACATACATGACCCAAGTTTGGTGAAAATCCGTCAATCGGTTCTTGAGATAACGCGATCACGAGAACGGGACGTACGTACGGACGTACGTACGTACGTACGTACGTACGGACGGACGTACGGACGGACGGACAACCCGAAAACATAATGCCTCCGGCTACTTCGTTGCGGAGGCATAAAAAGTGACTTACTTTCCAGGCATGGTCACAAACTCATCTATGCCGATTTTCCCCCTCACTCCGAAAGCCAGGGTGGGTACAATGTCAGTGTCTGGTTCAGCCTGCAAGGAATGGAAGTAAAAAGTTGTTTGGATTAAAAATCAGTACGGTTTGTCATCAACACTAAAATCAAATGTAGAATAAATATTTAGCGATAAACGTCCAATTAAATCGTCCCATAAAAGTTAAAATGAATTTTAGAGTTGAGTAAAACACCCCCAGATGTCATGTGCGGTGCCATCTTGCAAAAACCTTGCATACCGTGCAAAATACTGGCTCAGTGTTATGCAGTGGGCACAAACTAGGCTAGTCACGATATTGTAACAGGTTCAGATGGGTCCTACAATCCTCACACATGACCATCTTTGAGTTGGATCTTTTTTCTTCTCTTTTTTGTTGTTGAAGTCTTATTTATCCAGGTTAGCCTCTCCAGTGCTTTTGCTCTGTTCTCCCAGAGGGACCTGCATCCAATATTAGTTTTACCTCGGCCATTGTATACACATCCGCACTTTATTGCGCACGCTCTCCACTCACTGGGGAGGATTTTTCGTTATTTTTGCAAAAATATACATGAAATTCTGTTACTCACGTTTTTGAGGCAGTCAGTCTCATAGAGCTCTCTGACGTAGTTGAACAGCTGGTGATGCCTGCCAACAAACAGACGATCGGGCCCATTGCTGTTTCTCTTCCCTGGGGTGAAAGGGGGTGGGGTGGAAATGAAGCGATGAATGGTCAAAAATAAAAAGTCAAATAGGGTGGGACCTAAAACCGGTGACCGGTATAGAATAAGGGCACTCGCAAACATTTGGCACTAACGGAACAATCGGCCCTGTTAGTTCCATGAGTTTCTATGATTATTGCATTGTTTATGAATAACACAAAGCTTTTAAAGTGTTGGACATCTATTCAATATCAAACAACGGTACCAAACATATAACCCTGTGTTCTTTGCGTGGTTGGTGGGAGAGCCCTGTTGGAGTGAAAATTGATGTAAGAGATGCAGATACTTACTCTCTGTGGGTGTGAGGTCAGGGTAGACCTTGGCCAGGGTGGTCAGAAGGCGGTGCTCATCTACAAACGGCAGGAGTGCCACACCTGAGGGAGAAGTCAAACAAGATCATATCATTACCATGGGTAATAGTCATAATTTGCGCTTGTATTCAGCCCTGTATTAAGCGCCAAATGAATGCAAGCTATAAGAATGTTTGTCTTCTTTGGAATTGAATCGTGGACATTTTGTCTTTCTTGGACATTCTGCCAGCAGTGTATGGAGACTCTTCTATGACAGTCATGAGGTGTCATCTTTTCCAGTGGCTGTACTACATGTATGTGACTGCCTCAACGTTACATAAATCCAGTAATTAGGCTGAAAGTGTGCGGATGTGCATCAAAAGCTTCCAAACAGTAAGTAAATATCAAAGCGGGTAATTTTTGTCAATACTTATAAAAGGTTTTGACTTTCAACTTTCAATCAATGTAGAGAAATAATAAATCAACTTTACACAATCATACAAATAAAACAAGAGCACTTTGACTGCATGTAGTTGCAAAAGCCCTCTGCAGACAGAGCCGACTCGAACCGATCCGACTGGTTTCAATCAGGCTAGAGTTGGGCCCGGTCGGTCGGATCCGATTCATCGTGTTCAATCGGCCCCAACTGGCATCCGACTGTCTCTCGACTGGCAAAATGTGTGTCGCAAGGCACTGAAAACTGAGCCCATCCGAATAAAAACCAGTCGGATCGGGTCGAGTCGGCTCTGTCTGCAGAGCGTGAGGTGAGGGTGATGTTACATCTTTATTTGTAGCATGAAGTCAATGACTTATGAGATATTCTTTAGCATTCTATTCTTATTCTACGCATTGCACATTGAATTTAATCGGTTGATCCATAATCAGTCAAACCTGCTGTAAATGACAACCTGTATAAAGACCACCTGTCTGCAAAGTCCACTCCACTTGGCTCCTTAGGAAACAGTGCACAAGTTAATATCTGTATTTAAATTCAACTTGCCTATATAGACTGAATGTCTATCTCATTTGAGCGATCTTTATAGACAGGTTCAACAGTTAAAATGATGGTTAAAAACGGTGCAATGACTGGATAGACTGATAACTTATTAAATGTCCTACCTTGCCAGGCATACTTCTTGCCATTCAGATCAATCTGGAAGTCATCCGGGTAGAAGTCAATGATGGGAGAATCCTGGAAAATAGTGCAATAAAAAGAATTATCACAAAATTAATGAAACATTTCCTTGTACACTAGATTGTCGTATCCTGATCCCCAGCAGTAAGCTATCCATAGTATGTACCTAAACCTTTTTCTTTCTCATCAGAAACTGTTTTATAGTTTAATATTTAGCTATGGACCAGTACAAAATTGCAAAAATGTGCAATGAAAACAAAACTGGTTAGATGGGACCAGGCAATCCTGGCAAAATGCATCCGTTTGATTATTCATAAATGCATGTTCTTTTATATTTATTGTTTTACAAATTTTATCCATGCACTTTTTATCGTTTGGTACAATTTTCATAAAATATCCTAGGGTTTGGTTACACCAATCTCCCGAACGCATCAGTACATTGAAAGGGAAAAACAGGAAACTTTACTAATGGATTTCTAATAAACAATGCTGTAAACTTACAATGTCGCTCATACGCTTTCTCCATGTCTCGGGCAAGAAGTTGCCGCTGGCCGCTGGAAACACACTCATCAGCTGCTCAAGTGGCTTGAACTGGGAGGGGGGTGGGGGGAATAGAGTAACATTGTACAAGACATAGTTAGCTTTTAAAGCATTTCATTTCAATTTGTTTATTTCCACAAATTTGAATAAAAACATACAAATATGACAAAAATAACACATAATGTACAATAGAACAATAATAAAAGTGTGGAGGGAGAAGCAGAGGCCATTGACCTATCAAAGGCTTCTCCCAAAAAGCATACTGTCTCAACAACTTCCATTACAGAAAGGGTTCAAGGTTTTATATCCCCCCCCCCAAAAAAAATAAAAAAATAAAAATACAGAGATTTTCAAATCAAAGAATATAAAGATTTCAAAAGCATTTCAGATGCTAACATTTTCATAAATAGTAGACAAAAGTGCAATTTTTCAGAAGATACCAAACACTTCAAATAGACTTTTCCAGCCAGCTCTATGATTTCAGCATTTATTTATTTGAAACTATGGCATGCATTTAGAGTCTTTATTTTGTATTCATTATTTATTGAAGTGCTATAGTTTATTAAGTAATTAAGTAAATATCAAGTGCTTTCAAATGATAACCATTGCAATTTAGTCTAAATAGACATTTAGCCTGTTTATTACAAGATTTTGCAATCCTCATGTAGGCAATGAGTTATACAGAGGATGATTTCTCACCGGCTGAGTGCCCTTCTCAAAGTCGTTTGGCAGGCTACCGATGTCCTGGAAGTCTGAAGCAAAGGGGGCGTAGTGATAGGGGAAGTACCACTTCCACGAGGCACAGCCCTGGTAGTAGTAGCGCAGCACCCAGCAAAGGCCTTCTACATAGCAACGCACCTGTGATCAAAACAATAAATAAGAGCATTATAAACCACGGTTTCTATGAAAAAGTCATACTGTCCAAGGTAAAGGGGGCGTAGTGATAGGGGAAATACACTTCCACGAGGCACAGCCCTGGTAGTAGTGGTGTAGCACCCAGCAAAGGCCCTCTACATAGCAACACACAGGTCTGTGATACAAACAACAAGACAGTATTAAACAAGGAAGGATATGAGGATAATGAAATCTGTCTAGACACAGTTTAAGGTAAAGGGGGCGTAGTGGTGCGGGAAATACCACTTCCACGAGGCACAGCCCTAGTAATAGCAGCAAGGCAGGCCTTCCACATACCAACGCACCTGTGAAGAAGAAGAAAAAAATGAGCATTTAAACCCATGACTTTCATAAGGAACTATAAATACTTAAAAGTTATCCATTAAATTAATAAGTATTTTCCAATACTCATGGAAAAAGAACACTGTTTACTTAGTAAAAAAGCGAAAATTGGTGTAAGATTTTATCCCCTACTGCCCATTGATTTTGACTACAATCAAAAATGCATTCCAGGGGGTGTTGCATAAAGAGTTGCGATTGATTGCAAGTCAGAAAATATCATTTCAAATAACTCAATCCAACACTACCAATTGGCTTTCAAGCAATAAGAATATCAAAACAATAAAAGTGTAAACTTACACATATATCGCAACATATCTCTCAAATTGCGACAAGGTACTTATTACAACTACAAATAATTCTTCCTACATAAACAAAAATTGACAAAGAGAACTTACAACATCGTCCCTGAACTTGCTATCCGAGGCAGGCACATCATACTTGTTCTTGTAGTATCGCCCCTTCCAACCATCCTCCCATAACCTGTCAATAGGACACATGGAAACAAAATCATTAAAGGGATCTACTAACTTTGTTGACATGTGCAAGAACTGGCCAATGGTTAATTCAATGTTTCTGTGATCTGATATGTTCACAGAGTGATGTGTAAATGTGTTTAATACATAATTTTTATATTTTGACAATGTTTTGTTCTTTGCACCAAAATAAAAATGCATTACAAATGGTTTTGTAGACATTTTTGTCGAAACTAAAATTTCTTCTGCAATCACTGTACATTAATTAGCATTAGGGCAATTCCAAGCAAAAGCATCAGTGTTACCGAAAAATTCACCCCTTTGCCATTTGAATCCGCCAAATATCCGCCTAACCCCTCTTGTTTCCAATATGTATACCTTCATTTTTGTTAATGATTATAATTGATTTGTACTGTATTGTTGGAAACATGAATAAATTGAAATTGAAAAATTGACAATATTCTTATGGCTACTGCAAGCATTTCAGTCCTAATCAGAGCTGCCTACATTCACTCGTCTGATACAGGGAGGTTTTTAAACAGCAATCAGGGATATAGTTCTGAAATACATGTACCACGATGGGAACAAAATCCTTCCTTAAAGTGATTCACTTTTATGGTAACACTGTGACATTTTGTTTTCTTGGAATTGCCCTTTAACAAACAAACCCAAGTTAGCGCTGAAACAAAGGCTACAAAATCATGTCAACAGGGAGCTATATAACCAAGGGAGGCAGACACCTGTCTGTCCATGTGATGATATGATGGCTGGATAAACCTTCCCAGTACCGCAGAAAGTTCTTCATGTACTATGTGAATGGCTTTGGTTTTCATTAGGACTCAGAGGGATCTCTTGCACTGAATTTCATTTATTCACACATCCAGCATTTAAAGGGATCTAGTAACTTTGTTGACATGTGCAGAAAGTGCAGAATGTTGGTAGAATGTGTAGTTTTGTGATTTGATATATGTCCTCTGAGTATTTTGGCCGAGTAATGAGCAAAAATGCAAAATAATATTCCCTTACTCATTGCACTGACTTTGTACAGTGATGACTATCCAGTGGATAGTTAAACATCCGAACACTTCAATCATACAAATTTGTTTAACGAAAGGGACATTTAAAAAACCAAAACCGGTTCCATGTTTCTATTGGTAATTCAGATACAACACGGTATGAGACAACCTCTAGATTTCTAATAAAGTTTTGTGGATTCTGACAATGTTAGTACTGTAGATCCCTTTAAACACAAAATTAAAAATTGCAACTCTATATAAAACTTTTCCAATAACGAACAAAATCATATCTTTAGGCAGGTAAAATTAGGTGCCCAGATACAAAAATAGAACACAATATATTGTGACAGTCTCTTTAACATTTTCCCTTGCCCCTACACTAATCACAATCAGCACAGATTGGCAGACAAACAAGCTTAATAGCTTCGCTAATCAAGGCTAATGTACCTTTATATATATGTGGATGGTGAAAGAAGTGCTCATGAGTCTCGAGTCAAGAGAGCTTTGAAACAAACATCACCCATTACAATAAAAGGGAATTTTGAATTAATACTTAATTATGCATGATCCAAACATGATGTATATGGCTTCCAATACAGTACAAACTGCCAGTCAGTGGCAGACCACACATGACTATTAAGACAGGGGCACAGGGCTCGACACTAGCCCTTGCCCTATTTCCCAGGGCAAGTAAAAATTGATGTCGGCCTAGTAAAATTTATAAATGGTCTAGTTTGGTTGCCCGATCAGGCAACTAGAGAGATGATGTGTCGGGCCATACAAACAGATATAAGCACTGACCTGACGGTGTCGTCCTTGTCTTCGTCTTCCTCCTCCACCTGGTCGTGCCCTCGCTTCTCTCCTCTCTGATTGAATGATGCCCTAAGTGCACTGGCTGCATTCTGGGTGACAAAAAACACAAGATTTCTTAATGGCAAATTTTTTCTTAGTGCAAAACCTGTTCAATTAACACATTTACGATGAACACATTTACAAATCAAGATACATACATGTACCAAATTTGGTGTAAATCCGTCAAACGGTTCTTGAGATAACGCGCTAACGAGAACGGGATGTACGTACGTACGGGACGGACGGACAACCCAAAAACATAATGCCTCTGGCCACTTCGTTGCAGAGGCATAGAAATTCAAAGTTTTCTAATTGTAAATTAAATTGTAAATCAATGGAGCCGCGAACTATTGAATCTGGCAGATTCTTCTTCAGGCGAACGAATGACAACTCGAGATATTAAATTAATTTAATTAATTAATTTAATTTCATTAATTAAATTCATATATATCCGAGCCGTACCTGATTTGACTGCATCCGGTTGTCCCTTCTCTGGTCTAGAATCTGCTGGGCTGAGCTCGATGATGGAGCTGATCCAATGGCCTTCAATAGGTAAGAACAAACATCTTGCACTTTTAGCACACTGCTGATTTCAATTGTTAAAAGAATCATCATATGAGCTTATTTGGTGTGTAATGGCGCATTAAAATGAAAATTTAGTGGATACCTAGGGTTAGTGTTCTAACACTTAATGTTCTAACATTTTGTTCTTATAAACAAATGGGCAACAGTCAAGCAAACAAAGGGGAAAATATAAATAATTATTTTAACCCTAATCCCATTAGGGGGGGGGGGGGGGGCCTTTTTGGCCCCCCCCCCCCTGTCTTTTTTTTTCGATGTGCATCTAGACCGATTGGAATTTCACGTTCAAACTTCATGACTTTTTTCTCTCAAGTCTCCCGCATGTTTTGATATATAATTCACCCCGGTCGGACTTGTAGAACTGATTTTAGAGGTGGATAATTGCTCAGCCGTCACAAAAAAATGCAATTTTTGTACAGGTTTCTATGTAATTCATATATCCGATGCCATGTAAACTCCAAATCTGTTATAATTGTTACATTGAATCATAATTTTGATTATTGCTTTGTTATTAGTTTAATTCATACACTTCAGAGATAAATTCTACTTAAAAAACAAAAAACAAAACAAAAAAAAACAATAAAATACATAAGAATAAAAACAATGAAATACAAAAGAAATAAGGAAATATCCTTATTTCTCGAGCTTTTCTAAAAACATGAAGATTTGAAACTTCATATTTATCATTGAGATACTCAAAAGAAATTTTTTACAGAAAACCTGAAGAAACCCTGTAATTTCTCTTGATTTTAGATGAAAATCCAAATTTTCCCCAAATTCGTCAAAAATTTGCATATTCAAAATTTTAATTAATTATTTTTAAAAAAAATAATGCTCATTTTTTTTTTTTTTTTTTAAATTCTTATTCTACTCGACTTGTTTTACGTATGTGCCAATTTTCAAGTCAATCGGTTCATTCGTTGCCGAGATTTGAGGGGGGGGGGGCCAAAAAGGCCCCCCCTAATGGACTCGAGTGATCAAAATAACCCAATGGGATTAAGGTTAAAGAAGATCGGGAAAATTTGCTGCTTTTGTCCATTTAGGACACCATTGATTCATATTTTGATCGTCCAAAGATTACAAACTTTCAGATACAAATATTCAACTGCTCTGAAACTCCTCAAAATAACACTTCATCTGTAAATGTTTTATGGGTATTACATCAATATGTAATATAATACATTATGTTTACCCAATACCTGGTTACTAATAAATCATTTGATAAATAACGCATTCTGTGATTTCGAGACTGTTCAATAGTTATGTTCTCGTGTCCGATGTAAAGAAGTTGAAAAATATCACTAACACTCAGTGTTGGGTTTGACAGGTTGGTGTTGATTACTTCGGAGTTGTCGTATCTATGACGCTTTCATGCGACGCGACATCATTGTCGTAAATGTCAAAGTTATGTCAAGATTGTGTACCAATGTAACTAAGACCCCGTTTACAGTGCAGGGCCGGGCCGAGCCGCGGCTCGGCCCTGCTTAAATTGCGTTACTCGGCCCCCCCCCCCAATTTTGGTGTGTTTAAAGTGGCGGTCTTGGCCCTCGAGGCCCGGCCACCCTTTCAATATCTTGTCGTAGTGGCGCTCTGCATGTAAACAAACCATTATTTTGGAGGCGCGCTGGGGTCACAGAACAAAGGCGCGTTATTTGCAATGAATTGTTTTCCCAATTTGGTACCGCATTTGGCCCTGCGTGCGTTTACAGTGAGAAAAAGCGGGGCCGAGACGCGTCTCGGCCGCGGCCGAGACTACCTCCAGAGCGGGGCCAAATGCGCGGCCACTTTTGGCCCCGCATTTGGCCTTTTGAGCGTTTACAGTGAAAAAAAGGCCGGGCCGAGACGCGTCTCGGCCCGGCCTTTTTTTCACTGTAAACGGGGTCTAAGAGCTTTTTATGAAACGAGCCCCAGGGCCCCATAACATAAAGATTGAGGTTAATCATGCGATCTATCGATAATATTGATCCACCGTAAATCTTTGTTACGATGCCCAGATTGAATTCCATTGTTCTGTTTTTAGATATGTACACACAACAGGAATGTGACCTTTATAATATTTATTTTACAAAACAAAAACAACATGAAAGTATTGCAATTTAGGAAATGACAAGACTTGATGAAGTATTAAATATAATTAAGAAATATTCAAATCTTGAACTTTTGACAAAGAATCTCAACTCTTTCACAGGAAAAACTGTAAATACGTTTTTCTACAATACAGGGTCCACAGGGGCCACAAAACAGGAAGCCTCAGGCCACCAAAATTCTGCTAACAATTTCAACTTTTACCTGCCCAAATGGGCAACAAAAAAAGAACTGACTTGTCAATAAAAAATGTAAACCAGAACGTCAATGACGTAGCGCTCATCTGGCATCTCGCAACATAAAATATCGCAAATTTCATGTGGTACACTTTTCAACTGGTCAAAAAATAAAAATTTGATGCCCTGGAAGGGACATAATTTTTTTTTTTTTTTTAAATTAGAGTGAAAAAAATATAAATTTGACGCCCCAGAAGGGACATGGGGAAAAAAATAAATAAATAAACAAAAAATAAAAATAATTAAAAAATAAATAAATAAAAAATAAAAAATAAAACAAAAAATAAAAATAATAATAAATAAATAAATAAATAAAAAATTACCATAATTAATTAATAGAGAAAAATTTCAAAATTCTGTGTAGAAGTTTAGTATACCAAAGTTAGCTCTACCAGATAAAGCAAACCAAATCAAAATCGGTCGAGAAATGAAGGAGAAGCATTTTTTGTGATTTCGAATAAATTTGCATAAATTACCATAGATAATGAATTTCACGATTCTGTGTGGAAGTTTTAAATCCCCCTCCTAGCCCTATCTTATGAAACAATCAGAATCAAAATCGGTTGAAAAATAACGAAGAAGAAGCATTTTGAAAACTGTGGACGGACGGAAGGACGGACGGACGACGAACGCCATGGCATAAGCTCATCAGGCCCTTCGGGCCGGATGAGCTAAAAACTCTCCCAAATCGACATTCTACAGGAACCTGGTGTTCCATATAATATCTGTGTTTGAACGCCAGCATCTAGTGGTAAATGGGTTACCAGACTCACCTGCGGCGCAAGGACCCCTCCTGGTACGAATGCCGGTGCAGAACTCTGGTGTGAAGAGAGAGCAAAAAGGGACATTTTTAGGGTAATAGTCTAAAATGTCTGCAGAGACCATTGAGGGAATCAGGAAAAGTTGTCTTTATGGACAGGTGGCTTTAATAGACAAGCAAAATTTTAAATATAAACTGCATGTCATTAAGAAATTATGCCAAATAATAGACAGATGGTCATTCTAGTCAGTTTCTTCTACAGCAAATTTGACTCTATATGAGGAATAGAAGCAATGATGAAATCTTGGACTTCACAAATTCACACCAGTCACAATCCCTCTCATAAATATTACCACTTCAACTTTTGGTTTCTAAAACTAGCTTAAATACAAACAGCAAAAACAGTGAAAAATTTATTTGAAGGTGAGGAAGTAAATTGTTATAAATAGTCTGCATAGACAAGTCAAGTAAATATTGTCAAAGGAGCAGTGTTTGAAATGTCAATAAAAAAAGAAAGAATAAAATCATCTTATCAAATAGATCGTAATCATTCTATTTAGCAGTGGTTGAAATTCGTCAATTTTTACAAGTTCTGCTTTTTTAATGGTCCAAACCAAAATACACATTGAATCTTTTGAGTTATAAATTTACAACTATATTTATATAACATAATTATATGGTTGAAAAGGGAACGGAAATGAAATAAAATGAAATAAAATAACACTAAATTAAATCAATTTTGTTTTTTAATGAAATAATATAATTGACAAGAAAGGAATGAAATGTTCTTACAGTTCGATTCCTCATCTTCTTCTCCTTGTTCCTCCTGCGGAAACCGAGCTCGGTGTGGCGCCGCTTCTTGAAGATCTCATCCTCCATCTCCCCGAGGTCGGTCATCATCAGCTGGACCCGGGAGAGGTTGACCACTCCGTTCTCTGTCAGGTAGCCCTGGGTGAAAAGTAACAAAGAACTTGAAATCAGTAACATGTATGAATTCATTTATATTCAATATTTAGTTGTAAAATATATCTAATATAAATGTGGCTATTAAGTAAAATATCCCCTCCTTCATCTGACTGAGGTCATCATTATTAGCTGCAATTGATGAAGGCTTTCAACTCCATTTTCCGTCAGATAATCGCTGATGTGAAATAGAAATGGTACAATTTATTTTTCTATTTGAAATAATCACGACGTTGACTGATAGGATTAACATTTTTATCATACTATACACACTGACATTGGCAAGATTTCCCCCCACAAGTATCTGCTTCTTTGGACACATCCAATTAATCCATACAATAATGACACTTTTATAATTCACCATTATTCAATTGACATGTGATATATTTATACCTATATCAAGGAAAGAGATAAAAATAGATTTTATACCTTTGTTTTGTAGACAGCCTTCTTGTACAGCCGAATAAGCCTATCAATTGCACCTTCCCTAAAGTAGCAAATATAAAAAAGCAAAAGAGATATCAGAATATTTCAAGGCAGAATAGTTAACAATCAACCTATACCACACAACGACACACATCAACATGTCCACTAGCACATACAGGATAAAAGGGACTCAACGTTAAAAGAAAATGAGTGATAAATATTTTGAATTGATTAGATGTTTGTATAAAACATGTATACCTCATTAACCCATACCTAAGACAGGGCACTAGCACTTGCCCGCTTGCCCGGGGCAAGTAAAAAATAGGTGTCGGGCAAGTCAACTTTCATAAATTGTCGATTTTGCTTGCCCGATCGGACAACTAAATAATGGTTCAACTACAAGAGAACAATGTAATTTCTTATGTGTTAATCTCATCTAGTGGTAAGAGGGTAAGTACATTTTATATTTGGGCAAGTAAAAGTTCAACATTTATGATTTTACTTGCCCGAATGGGCAGGAACAGAAAAAAGTTAGTGTGGAGGCTTGCCTAAGATAACACATACTTATTCCTCAATGGGTTAATGGAGAATGAGTGCCTGATATCATAGCTAGGTCACATTTAGGGAATACAATTATGTCAAAGTCACATTCTAATGATGAAAGAAATGAATCACATGTAAATAATAATATTAATGTTTCAATTTATTTAGCACATTACATGACTGATACTCATCTCTAAACGCTTTAAATACGATGGTATTATATCTTTGTCTGTACAATTAAAGGGAAACAAAACACTGTAAAGTCAAGCAGTCCTGACACTCACCCACTCACAGTTGCTTTCATTGTTTTGTGTCTCCGCCTCCTTTCCTCTTTCCAGCCCCCTTCCATACATGTGTTTATGTTGGTATATATTCTGTGTTTTTTCTGTAGTAACTGTCATTTGTGCCCTGACGAAGATTCTGCTAGGATCGAAAGCTAGGCTGTATACGACTCTCACTGTAAAGTTTACTTACGCTGGCATCCCCCAGTGTGTGGTCAAAACAGACGATAGTGGTTTAAAAAACATTGATTATTTCCATTATTAGTGATACCCAAGAGGAAATATACAACTAGAAGTGAAAGGAACTATGCACTTATCAGAACAGCAAGCAATAATGCTGGCTCCTCTTAAAGCAGGGGGTGGGGAATTAAGTGAACACAATTCATCAGCTGAGGGAATAATCAATAAATACCATGCAAAAATAACATTCTGATTGACATACAGCAAAATCGGTTGGAAAAAATACCTGATTTCTAGAGATGGCAAGTGGGGCAGGAAGTCATTGCCAACGAAGAAGCACATGAACACCCAGTCATCGACAGCTCTCTGTGGAAAGATGACGACAATAAGAACTCAACTTGATCATAATAATAATAACAAATTTATAATGTGCATATCAGGTATGTCTCTATGCACTGTTAGAAAGGGAAAGTTCAAAAAAAGTTCAGCATATATGCACTTGTATCTCATAAGTAACTTTAAATAAAAATACCCACTATTACAAATATGTAAAGGTTATCTCCATACCACACCATAAAGTAAGTTATACAGCAAAACCTAAGTACAAAGACCACCCAAGTGAGACAAACCTATGTTGTCTTTGTACGATGGTCTATATAGATGGTTCCATTTACATACAAAAGTTGAATGACGGAAAATGTTATTCATGGTTGTAGGTTTATAGAGACATCAACATAAACCTCTGCACCAGGCAATGTAGTGAATATTGTGTTACTTCGGCGTCGCACACACCCAATTAGAGACATCAACATAAACCTCTGCACCAGGCAATGTAGTGAATATTGTGTTACTTCGGCGTCGCACACACCCAATTAGAGACATCAACATAAACCTCTGCACCAGGCAATGTAGTGAATATTGTGTAACTTCGGCGTTGCACACACCCAATTAGAGACATCAACATAAACCTCTGCACCAGGCAATGTAGTGAATGTTGTGTTACTTCGCACGCACCCAACGATGACAGTGAAATTAACTCTACATTGCTAATCAGTAACCCCCAACATTAATTTCTGCCGTTATATGATGGCAAGAATTAATATGGAACATGAATGATTCAGCTTACATACAGGAGCATTCCTCTCAAAGTTTATGGTGTTGTTTCAGAGCTGGACCTAGTCTGATTAGCCTTCCAACTCTTGCCTTCAAGGCAGAGTAAGTTCAGTTTTCTGAAGAAAAAACATTTTTTTAAACTTTAGGATGTAAATGATGCAGATTGTGCTAGTGTCAAGCCCTGCCGATAACACAGATGGAATTCAGAAGAAAACTTGACACTTATGAACAGCAAAGAAGGGCAGAGAGAATAAATATAAAACTCTTACTAACCTCCAGATCAAAGGGAAATGGCAGACCAGTCATCCACAACTCCTTTTCCAGGTACTGTAAAACAAGAATAATAATAATAATAATAACAATAATGTGCTTGATTTGTAAAGTGCCTAATATGATTGATCATCATCTCTAGCCCTTTACATGATATATTCATCTTGGTCATCCGACACAGTCGTAATCAACCGCACATGACAAGCACTTTTTACTCCCTTCAATAGGAGCAAAGACATTCTGGCAGATGGACAATGGATAGATGGACGGACGGCCAATTTATAAGATGTATTTGATGACATTCACCTTTCTATTTACTGTGAACCCATGAATGATGTTATTTCAAATTAATAACAATATGTATATATAATAGTAGTTACAGATCTGAAGATATCACTTCATATTTAACAAAAAAATCTATAACTTTATTTGAAAAACTGATGGAGTAGAAAATAAAACTTCATCACTAATGAACAGAAAGATTGCAGAGAAATTAATCTCCTAAGAATAGTCATAAATGTAAACAAACGAATGCATTCAACAATGGTGTAGTTTAATAGGGAAAACAACAATCTGAAAAATATTTGTTTTCTTACCTCTCTCAGAATATTGAGCCGAAGAAAGATGAACTCTGTTTCTTGTCCAATAGGCTTGGGCAAAGTGTCCAGCTGGAAAACAAAATTGATTTTGAAAAGGACAGTTTAATCATCTAGAAGATTCTTAAAAACTGTGCATTAGTACAGTGACCTTGACAAAATATGGAATAAAAAGAGTTTTAATATTTTTGATTAGCATATAAAAATCAAATATCAACAGGACACAATACAAAATTTCAAGTTACCTCATAGTACGAGCAGTATACATATCTCAACAACAACATATTTTATTATTTGTATTATATATTTATGATCAACTATACTGTAGCTAATGTATTAAACTATCAATAATGATTACTATTCAAATTAACACTCCATGAAAAATATGATAACTCCCCATAAGCAGTAGATAATCATATATCTAAACTGATCTAAAGAACAATTTCTAAATAACTACATGTTAAATGTTGGAGAATTTCTTCATAAAGTACTTTTATATCCAACCAATATTCTAAAAACAATAACTGCACTCATATTATTATATCTCTATTCATACCTCGTCTACTCTTTCTTTAGGAAGCCCCTGGCACTCCTTCATCTCATGTCCTGCATTGGAGAAAAATCATTAAAAAACATATTCAAATTCGTGTAGAAATATACACAAAAAACAGTGAAACTTCTATTAAATCGCCTGTGTACTAAACATAAGAATCGATGGGGGGCAGGAGCTTTCGATCCTAGCAGTCTCTTTGTCAGAGATGTTTTAATGACATACGTGGGATTAGATTATTTGATGCATATTTTCGCACATACATATCTCAGAATCACCTGGAATGACAAGAAAATGCTTCAACATCCGTGATTGTAAGTTGAAGAAGGTCTACATCACATCATCACATCAAAGTCATCACTGGAGAAACGATAGTTCCTAATCACTTTCAATAAACCTGATTCATGCCTCTGTTTTAGGGGAAAGCAGGAGAACAATAGAACCCCTAAAGTTCTTAATGATTTTGACAAAGTTATTAATCAACTGTAATAGAGTCAATACATTGGACACCAGTAAGCAAGTGCTGTCACGTATCACCGGATAGCGTAAACGGATTCCAGACGGAGAGAGAAAGTTTGCGTTTTCAAATTATCCAGTGGTGAAAGTGGCCTCCATAGCTTCATGCACAAAACCGGATAGATCAACATACATCGTCTGACAAGGAACGCATTCACCAAACAAGAAACGGTCAAGAAAAGCATACAAACATATTGATAATTTGGCTCTCCTTCGGGCGTCCGTAAACACTATCCGGTGATATGTGACAAGGGCTTAAGCAATGTGGTCATACCTTCTTGGCCACACAGGTCACATGGTCTCCTCTGGTTGGGCTTGAACTCCTCTCTGATGATAGTGAACTTCACCTCGTGGGTGGCCAGACCTAAAAGAGCATGCAATAATATATTTTGGTACTAGTCTTACAATTGAAGAGTTTATTCATGTATGTAAAAACAAAAACAAAATAATTTGATATTTTTACAAATTTTAAATTAAGGTTTCATCAAATAACACAAAATATTGTCTTTGAAATTATTCCTTTCTTGAGGTATATTTTTCATAGATAAGATTAAAAGCATCATGCAATATATCTATGAAGTCATGAAGCGTTTCATTTCAGACTTGCTACTGTGTGTATTTAGCTCATTGAAGATGATTTGACTTTGATAAACATGCATTTTCTATAGACCGAATCTCAGATAATTTGATAATATTCATTCTCTATACACCTCGGCCCATATAACTGCCAGAATGGTCCTTAAAGTGCAAGTTCATCCCAGAAATATGATGTTTGCCATAAAAGAATGTGGATGAGAGGAATAAGTTAAAACCTAAGCAAAAAAGCATAGCAACACAAAGGTTAGAACTTGTTGAAAAATGTTGTTCATAGTTGCTACCAATCATGTCATTTACGAGCTGCAATTCTGTAAAATTTGGGCTAGAATTCCCCTTTATGGGTTTTAAAAAGTGTAAACATACTCACCCAACATGATCAGATCAGCTGTAAAGAAAGATGTCAGAAAATAACATTAATTCAATTATATTTCCAAAATAAGGTGATTATATACTTTTTTGTAAACAAATCTTTAAATTGCACATACAGGAAAAAATCAATGCAAAGATAGTTTATCATAGCATATAACAACTAGCAGTTATAATGTCAATAGTAGAAAAAATTGTTACTTGTTTGCAAAGAAACTTGAAGTTACACTAAAGGAGAAATACAATCAATAATCAATATGCTTCATAAAGACAGTTTAAAAATCGAATAATGGACTACAAATCTAAAAAGATGATATAATTGATTTTAAAGCACTTATGACAAGTTCATAACATCGCTATGAATAAACATTTTTGTATATAATGAGCCCTGTGATGTTTGATCTTTGACACCACAATTCTGAAGTACTGTGGAACCTCCTTATAATGAGCTCTGTTATAACGATATACCTGATATAGGGAGGTTAATTCACAGGTCCAGGTTCTATGCATTTTGTTGTTTGTAAGCCGTGATACAACAATACATCTGATATAACAAGGTAAATTCAATGGACCCAACATGCTCGTTATAAAGAGGTTTCACTCTACAAGTCTTACCATCTAGGGTTAGCCCTGATACAACAATATATCTGATATAACAAGGTAAATTCAATGGACCAAACATGTTCGTTATAATGAGGTTTCACTGTACAAGTCTTACCATCTGCACCACAAAGACAATGGTGGGTGTTTGGGTCATGATCAGGATTTGCTGGGAAAAGAAAAACAATACAAGAGTTAGGCAGACATTACTTTTTATGACTTGCTGGATTTAAATGTTAATATTTGTGAAAGAAGAGGCAGATTTCCACTCCTTGTCATGCTATTGTATTTAATATTTTTAAAATAAATAAACTGTATGACTATTCTTTGGTTCATTGACAAAAGGTTTTAGGAGAAGAGCAAGAAACACAGCTAAAGTTGGGTACAAAAAATAATGTCAACAATATTGCCCATTCACAAATATTGCTCTTTTGAAGGGCCATGTATGTAAAATTTAAAAAATAGGAAATTTTAAACTAAAATTGTAAAAGAAATAAGGAAATATAACTTTTAAGTAAATAAACACCAGTTAGAATACAAATTATCACATCAAGCCAAAATATTTACATAACAACCCCTGCAAGGGTAAATACAATTTCAGTTCTGTAAAATAATACAGACAACAAAATACAGTCAAACCTGTATAAAGTAACCACCTATGAAGAGCAATAAGAAAAGTGGCCACTGTGATCCTCTGGCCACTACAGGCAGATTGGCTGCTATAGACAGGTGGCCAGTAAGACAGGTTTGAATGTACTAATGTATTTACCTCTCTGCCGCCTGATGTAGACAGGTGGCCAGTAAGACAGGTTTGAATGTACTAATGTATTTACCTCTCTGCCGCCTGATGTAGACAGGTGGCCAGTAAGACAGGTTTGAATGTACTAATGTATTTACCTCTCTGCCGCCTGATGTAGTAGGCAGGTTGGCTGCTATAGACAGGTGGCTAGTAAGACAGGTTTGAATGTACTAATGTATTTACCTCTCTGCCGCCTGATGTAGTAGGCAGGTTGGCTGCTATAGACAGGTGGCTAGTAAGACAGGTTTGAATGTACTAATGTATTTACCTCTCTGCCGCCTGATGTAATAGGCAAATTGGCTGCTATAGACAGGTGGCTAGTAAGACAGGTTTGACTGTACTAATGTATTTACCTCTCTGCCGTCTGATGTAGTAGGCAGATTGGCTGCTATAGACAGGTGGCCAGTAAGACAGGTTTGAATGTACCAATGTATTTACCTCTAGACAGGTGGCCAGTAAGACAGGTTTGAATGTACTAATGTATTTACCTCTAGACAGGTGGCCAGTAAGACAGGTTTGAATGTACTAATGTATTTACCTCTAGACAGGTGGCCAGTAAGACAGGTTTGAATGTACTAATGTATTTACCTCTAGACAGGTGGCTAGTAAGACAGGTTTGAATGTACTAATGTATTTACCTCTAGACAGGTGGCCAGTAAGACAGGTTTGAATGTACTAATGTATTTACCTCTAGACAGGTGGCTAGTAAGACAGGTTTGAATGTACTAATGTATTTACCTCTAGACAGGTGGCCAGTAAGACAGGTTTGAATGTACTAATGTATTTACCTCTAGACAGGTGGCTAGTAAGACAGGTTTGAATGTACTAATGTATTTACCTCTAGACAGGTGGCCAGTAAGACAGGTTTGAATGTACTAATGTATTTACCTCTAGACAGGTGGCCAGTAAGACAGGTTTGAATGTACTAATGTATTTACCTCTAGACAGGTGGCTAGTAAGACAGGTTTGAATGTACTAATGTATTTACCTCTAGACAGGTGGCTAGTAAGACAGGTTTGAATGTACTAATGTATTTACCTCTCTGCCGCCTGATGTAGTCCATGATCTTATGCTCTCCCTCGCCAGGAGTATTTGCATCTGACAAGATCACCTGGAAAAAACATTTCACATAACATATGGAAAATATTAAAATTGATCACTGCACTATTGGCACATGACAGGGTAAACACGCTTTTTAAGAGGAATATATTATTGTGTGTTGCTAGTTTTTATTACAATATTGGTTTTAAATGGTAAGAAGAACTATTTCAACAATTTTACAAAGAAGCTAACAGCTTTCCATAAAAGTTAGGTCCAACTTCGAGTTAAGTTCAACTTTGAATCTTTGTGAAACACACCCCTGATCTTCTAACTATTCATAGTAGATGATTGAGAGGATTAATATCAAGAATTGTTGATTAATAATAAACTCTGCCTTTTGATGACATGTGATATAATTTACACCTTTTTTTTTGGGGGGGGGGGGGGGGATGTTCATTTTGGTTAACTCATATATATTATGTACACTTATTATAATTACCTTATTTGTTGGGGAGATGTCTTTGATAGGTCAGTGGCCTTCTCCCTCCACACTTTGAATATTGTTATAATGTACATTTTGTTTGTATTTATATTGTGTTATTTTGGTAATTGTTTGTTTTTATCAAAATTTGTGGAAATAAAAAAACAATTAAAAAAATGAAAATGTTACTTGTCTAAAGAACTTGGTCAAGAGGATTCTTGAAATTGAATTTGGTGCTAAAGAGGGTTAAATGCTCACCTGAATATCTTTCCATCCTGGGTCGTGGTTCAACCTGTCTGCAACGTAGTAGCGCAGGCAGTCAGCAAGGCGGAACATGAACTCTGTGCCCTTTTAAGAATAAAGGTAGAAATATGTACATTTAAAGTATGTAAACTAATCTCGATAAATGTTACAGTACGAAGATTGAAGGTCCCCTTCACTGATATAACGTGCAAACTGCATTTTCATGTGTAAATTTTAATCTCAATTTTAATTTGTATGATGTATCTCCTAACATTTTTAATTTAAGTAGGGCCAGGGGGGAGGGGGGGGGGGGGGGGTATAGCGCACTGCTTGGACCATCTGACTTTTGCAGAATAAGAAAATGTCAGTCTTTAAATAAAACATGCAACATTTATTGAAACTGCGATGGACATTAATCAATAAGGAAAGGGCACATCAATGACTTAACCCTATATAGCCCGGGGGGGGGGGGGCTAAAATGGCCCCCCCCTCGACATTTTTCGCGATAATTTTTTAACGCGAAAAAAGCTTGCGCTGAAATTTCATGACTTTTTTCTATTGGGTCTTGCGCATCTTTTGAAATAAAATTTTTGAAAATCGGACCTACCGTTACAAAGTCACATGACCTTTTGTCTATGCATGTCAGCCCGAAAATTGCTAAATTTTGTGATTTGTGTACAAAACATATGGAAATATCAGTTTTCATAAAAAGAGATATATCATTGGTTATTTGGTCTTGTTTACATTTTAGGTGTTTGTTTTGGGGTTCATAGTAGTTGATTTATCGTTAGAAATAAAATAAACAACAACAAGAGCCCCAGGGGGGCACGACGCTCACCTGAGGTCAATCAATTCACATCTGGCGCATGTTCTCTCTGCATATACATTGTATGTATAAGGAGAAAAAGATCTTTGAATTTTATACATTTTTTATCCTTGGGGGCCCTCCAATTAGACTCCACTAGAAGCCAAATAGTAACATTTAAACAACTTGGGAACCCCTACCACTAAGAATGATTTCAACAAAGTTTGGTTGACATATAATTATTCGATTGGAAGAAAAAGACACAAATGTTAATTTCTCTTGGAAGTCCCCCCCCCCCCCCCCCCCCCCCCTCCCAACATATTACCCCCACAGAACCCCTCAGGGGCCATCGAAAGAAATGTCATGAACTTTCATTCTTTTTCAAAAGAGCCATCTATAAACCAAATATCAGGTCTTTAATACTTCTGTATCTTGAAAAGAAGGATGTTTAAAAATGTACATATTTTTACACTAGGTGCCCTCCCCTAGGGCCCCCTTGGCAGTCACATCCATCATTTTAGCAACTTTTGTTCCTCTACCCCTAAGGATGTCAAGTTTGGTTAGAATCCAATCATTGGTTCTTAAGAAGATGAAAATGCATATTTCCTATGGTAGGGCCTCAAAAATATTGTTACCCCACAGGTCCCTTATGGTGCCACCCACAAAAATCTTGTGAACAATTTTCATTCTTCATCAATAGAGGCATCTAAATGTGAAATATCAGGTCTGTCATACTTTTAGATCTTGAGAAGAAGATTTTTAAAATTTACATATTTTTTACACTCAGTCCCCTCCCCCAGGGCCCCCTGGGGGCTACGCCCACCATTATAGCACATTTTGTTCCTCTACCCCTAAGGATGATTCCTGTCAAGTTTGGTTGGAATCCAATCATTGGTTCTTGAGAAGAAGATGAAAATGCATATTTCCTATGGTAGGGCCCCCCAAAAAATGTTACCCCCACAGGGCCCTTATGGGGCCACCCAAAAACATCTTGTGAACAACTTTCATTCTTCATCAATAGAGGCATCTACATATGAAATATCAGGTCTGTCATACTTCTGGATCTTGAGAAGAAGATGTTTAAAATTTACATATTTTTTACACTTGGTGCCCTCCTCCAGGGCCCCCCTGGGGGCCACGCCCACCATTTTAGCAACTTTGGTTCCTCTACCCCTAAAGATGATTCCTGCCATGTTTGGTTGGAATCTAATCATTGATTCTGGAGAAGAAGATGAAAATGTATATTTCCTATGGTAGGACCCCCCAAAAAACTGTTACGCCCACAGGACCCTTATGGGGCCACCCACAAAAATCTTGTGAACAACTTTCATTCTTCATCAATAGAGGCATCTAAATATGAAATATCAGGTCTGTCATACTTCTGGATCTTGAGAAGAAAATATTTAAAATTAACATATTTTTTACACTTGGTGCCCTCCCCCAGGGCCCCCCTGAGGGCCACGCCCACCATTTTAGCAACTTCGATTCCTCTACCCCTAAGGATGATTCCTGCCATGTTTGGTTGGAATCTAATCATTGGTTCTGGAGAAGAAGATGAAAATGTATATTTCCTATGGTAGGGCCCCAAAAAAAACTGTTACGCCCACAGGGCCCTTGTGGGGCCACCCACAAAAATCTTGTGAACAACTTTCATTCTTCATCAATAGAGGCATCTACATATGAAATATCAGGTCTGTCATACTTCTGGATCTTGAGAAGAAGATGTTTAAAATTTACATATTTTTTACACTTGGTGCCCTCCTCCAGGGCCCCCCTGGGGGCCACGCCCACCATTTTAGCAACTTTGGTTCCTCTACCCCTAAAGATGATTCCTGCCATGTTTGGTTGGAATCTAATCATTGATTCTGGAGAAGAAGATGAAAATGTATATTTCCTATGGTAGGGCCCCCAAAAAAACTGTTACGCCCACAGGGCCCTTATGGGACCACCCACAAAAATCTTGTGAACAACTTTCATTCTTCATCAATAGAGGCATCTAAATATGAAATATCAGGTCTGTCATACTTCTGGATCTTGAGAAGAAGATGTTTAAAATTTACATATTTTTTACATTTGGTGCCCTCCCCCAGGGCCCCCCTGGGGGCCACGCCCACCATTTTAGCAACTTTGGTTCCTCTACCCCTAAATATGATTCCTGCCAAGTTTGGTTGGAATCCGATCATTGGTTCTGGAGAAGAAGATGAAAATGTAAAAAGTTTACGGACGACGGACGACGGACGACGCACGACGGACGACGGACGACGGACAAAAAGCGATCACAATAGCTCACTTGAGCCTTTGGCTCAGGTGAGCTAAAAACAATAAAATACATGAGCTTAAAAAACAAAGAAATACATAAGAAATTATAACCAGAACGTCAATGACGTAGCGCTCATCCGCCATCTCGCAACATCAAATATCGCAAATTTCATGTGGTACACTTTTCAACTGGTCAAAAAATAAAAATGTGATGCCCTGGAAGGGACATAAAAATTAATTTAAACAAAATTAGAGTGAAAAAAATATAAATTTGACGCCCCAGAAGGGACATGGGAAAAATTTTTTTTTTTTTTTTAAATTAACAAAAAAATAAAAAATAATAATAAATAAATAAATAAATAAATAATAAAAATAAATAAATAAATAAATAAATAAATACAAAATTACCATAATTAATTAATGGAGAAAAATTTCAAAATTCTGTGTAGAAGTTTAGTGTACCAAAGTTAGCTCTACCAGATAAAACAAACCAAATCAAAATCGGTCGAGAAATGAAGGAGAAGAAGCATTTTTTGTGATTTTTGGAATAAATTTGCATAAATTACCATAATTAATTAATGGAGAAAAATTTCAAAATTCTGTGTAGAAGTTTAGTGTACCAAAGTTAGCTCTACCAGATAAAGCAAACCAAATCAAAATCGGTCAAGAAATGAAGGAGAAGAAGCATTTTTTGTGATTTCGAATAAATTTGCATAAATTAGCATATATAATGAATTTCACGATTCTGTGTAGAAGTTTTAAATCCCCCTCCTAGCCCTAACTTATGAAACAATCAGAATCAAAATCGGTTGAAAAATAACGAAGAAGAAGCATTTTGAAAATTGTGGACGGACGGACGGACGGAAGGACGGAAGGACGGACGGAAGGACGGACGGACGGACGGACGGACGACGGACGCCACGCCATGGCATAAGCTCATCGGGCCCTTCGGGCCGGATGAGCTAAAAACAATAGAAAACATAAGGAAGAACTTGGCTCTTCCAAATTTTTTTGTTGTATTATTATTCCAAATGGTCTAAAGAACATATGTAGTGAAAACCAATGTTCAATTATGAAGAATATATGATTTATGGGTAAAAATATGAATTTATGACCTTATTTGCATAAATTACCATACTTATGCAAAAATAATGCATTTTTCAAAAAATGTAAAATTACCATAGTATTCTATACACTTCACTAAACATGCGTGCAAGTTTTCGCGGCGAACGGCCGCTTCGCGGCCGAGATCTTAGGGGGGGGCCAAATTAGCCCCCCCCCGGGCTATGCATTTTCAAAATAGCCCGGGCTATATAGGGTTAAATTACTAAAGCAGCAGTGTACAATACGTACTCCTTCCATGTATCTTAAACATTGTTGCTTTATTCAAAGTCAAATCTACTTTAAATTAGTTTACAAGAACATGTACTACATACATATAGACCACCTTCTCATTAAGATCACTTTTCTTTAATCTTGGGTGGTCTTTGTAGGCATGTTTAGCTGTACTCTTAACTGTTGTACTTACTGGGGTGATGCAGTTACTATCGAAGTGACTCTCCTTCGGCTTTGGTGGCGGCAGATAACTTCCACGATCTGCAATTTCTGATCGGATCCGTGCTTCATCGTCTCGCTTATCCCTGGTGACATAAATGACATAGATGGTATACAAAAATGATAAACCAATCATCAACAGGTATAGTTATTATAATACAGGTCTTAACACTAGCACTTGCCCAACTGCCCAGGGCAAGTACAATTCTACAAATGGTCTAGTTTGGTTGCCCGATCAGGCAACTAACATTCCTGTTCAACTACGAGAGAAATGTAATTCCTCATGTGTAAATCTCTTTTTGAAGTAAGCAGACAAGTAAATTTTCTGTTTGAGGAAGTCAAATTTGAAAATGTATACATTGTAGTAGTTAGTAGCGAAAACAGTTAGTGTGGATGCTTGTATAAAAGAATTGTGAAAATACCAGTAAACAGTTAATTAACTCTGGGCCACCAAATTTTATTGATCATAAATTCTACTGGCCCATTCGGGCAACAAAATTTAACAGAATTTTGTATCATTTTCTTTGTTTGGGGCCACCAGATTTAGGTTTTGGGCCACTCAAAGTTGAACAATCTTGTTTTTACATGCCCGACTGGGCCACAAGGCAAAAAGGTTAATTTCTAGCATTGAAGAATCAAATAAAATAATAAGAAATTACTTTGTTGGCAACTGAACTTAAGTAGAATGTTCACAATAAAGTAAAATTCACCAATAAATCAGAATATTTCTTCAGAGTATTAAAACAAATATTCTTAAATGACAATCAAATGCCCTTTGCCTCTTTTCCTTTCTTTAGAGCCTACATGTACCTACCAATCCTCAAACTGAAAGTTACATTTCCCAAGACTTTCTCTCACCTGCTTTCCTTAGATGCCCTGAAGCGACGTGATCGCTGCTGGTTCATCTTGGCGCGGGGAGCGACACCATCAATGGCCATGTACAGCAGCCTACGGGGGCGCACTATGCTGAAGAGGCGATCAATGTACTCAAAGATGAGAACCATCATCTCATCCTCATTCTTTGGCGCGGGTCTAGAATACCACAGAAATTATGCATGTTTAGGGGTTACATATAGGTATTTCTTATAAACTATGAGAGGGAAATATAAAATTATATTGACCTAATGCTGTATATACCTAAAAATAACTGTACATACAAAAGGGTTATGATTAAAAAAACACTAACCAACATACCCTCATAAACTGTTTGCCGTTATACTGCTAACATAATCAATAACAATAAATAAATGAATCAAATACACAAGATTTCATACTAATCTCCACCAGTCTTGGGTTAAGCCAAGGTCATTCATTAAAACTTTACAATATTTCAAAAATTCATTAATTACATGAGTTCATTGAGAAATAGGAAACCCCAATTGTGAGATGGGAGCTCCTTTATGGAAGCAGACCTTTTTATGAGTGGCCTTAACGAATAACAGTTAATAGTCTTCTTGCTACATAATTTAAGATAAACCACAAACCTTGTGTGGCTGTTGAACTCTTTGTTTATGTTTTGTCTTCAAACTAAACAGTTTTCAACTAATTTGCATTACTCAATTATAGTCCAACTCCAATATAACTATGAATGAACATTCTGACACAAGGACCTGTTGTGTTTACTCACTTATTCTCTGGATGACAGCACGGATGAATGATCCCATTCATGTCCAAGTACAGGTTGTCAAACTCCACATCGTTGGGGTTGGGCTTGGTGGTGTCGGGTCGGATCTGCACATTATCTATTTCTTTCACCTGCAGATAACCAGGCAGAAATAAGAATTGCATCATAAATCTAGATGTATTCTATATAGACCCGTACAAAAAAAATGGCATGGAGGCTCAGGGCGAAATCACCTTTAATGATGCATGCAAAAAGTACTGTAAACAAAATTATCTTGTAAATTGACACAAAGATCAACTGGTGCAAAACAAACTCAGAATACACCAGTACTGGAATACACCCCTGCAAGTCACGATCACACAGTAAGCCCCTTGTGGTGTTCAATAATGATACGCTGTATTCTAAAGACATGAAATTTGGGATATTAAAGCTTACATTTTTTTTTTAAATTCAAAAGAGGTTTTTAAATAGTTGATGATCTCTCTATTTAATCATTATTTCAACAAAACATCACATGCATAATTGTGTATGAAAAATGGTTGAAACCAATGCTTTTTTAGGGAGCGCCCTCTTGTTTTTTAAGGGCTCTTTTTAAATGATAACAGGCTTTTTACTTAGTCGTTTGTAATTTCTATATCTTTCGAGCATGGTAAAGTTGTAAGTTCCATTAGTTTGTAATGTTATTGTGCAGGTTTTGGTTACTAAAGCTCAGCCTTACCAAAACTGTATTACCCCTTTAAGTTTAAATTTAAATAGAAAATTTTCCATTCCCTTTATCGGGACACCAGGTCCCGACCGGTGCAAGAAATAACCGACATGACTCACCCTTAATAACAAGTGATATGTCTGAATCTGATATTTGTGTTATTGTTAAACCAAGGCTCGACACTCACGGTGGCCCGATGGCCCGGGGCCAGTAAAAACAGTTGGCGGGCCAGCATATTCTAAAAATAAGTAATCTGGCTGGCCCGATCGGGCCGCTAAATATTTCTGTTCAGCTACGAGTGAAAATGTCATTCATGTTTTGTATAACATCGCACATGTTTTTACTGCATTCGCAAATGTAAAAATGGTAAAAAGTAAACAGGAAAAATACGAAAACAGACAGTTCGCATTTATGTAACAGACGTGAATTAAGTTATATAAAGAAGTGCCTTCGTGAATGCTTGGACGTGTAGATTGTAGGACTCTTTGGGAAAGGGAATTAGAATTTTCTATGTATATTTCTTTAAATTCTTATATGAAGAAATAAACAGACATACTAGACACAAGTCATAGATCATACAGATCATATAGATCATGTAGTATTTGTTTAATTTTATTTCAAGTATATTTCATTTACCTCACAAAGAAGCAAATTTAGATAAATGTTGTGAGTTCATGACTTACATAAATCAACATACACGAAACTGTAAACATAAAGGAAGTAGTCCAAGAAGACTAAAGGTAGAGACATTTACATTAACATTTGGACGTTTTTTTTTAACATGTCATACCTTTAGTCCTAGTCCATAGTGTACACGTTCAGTATCTAGCCACTTATCCACCCAAAAAACCCTCCAATTTGGTTGGAAATATTTCGGCTACTCACCTGAATTTTCACGACTAGGCAGATGTTTACTCTCTTTCTGCAATTGTGCTGTCCCAAATACGTTTACAAGTTGTAATTCTCGTAAAATTAACACTTTTCCGAGGTAAACACAGCCCGATGTTTGTTGACCAAGAATTCCCGTAACATGCTATTCAACGC
This sequence comes from Echinarachnius parma, assembly GCA_037951105.1. Classification (NCBI taxonomy): domain Eukaryota; kingdom Metazoa; phylum Echinodermata; class Echinoidea; order Clypeasteroida; family Echinarachniidae; genus Echinarachnius; species Echinarachnius parma. Next base: position 510,442 of record JBAMJV010000426.1, read on the forward strand.
AATTGCACAATGTAGGTATTGTATTCGCCGTGTACCGACATTTGCATAACACACGGCTCGCGAATATAATACCGTTGCATGTACTTGTATAACCTGTACGCGCGCGCGCGCCGTATCCTCTATGCAGTATTAGAGGATACGGCGCGCGCGCGTGCAGGTTATACATGCAACGGTATTATATTCGCGAGCCGTGTGTGTTATGCAAATGTCTATACACGGCGAATACAATACTACATTGTGCAATTGCGTTGAATAGCATGTTACGTGAATTCTTGGTCAACAAACATCGGGCTGTGTTTACCTCGGAAAATTGTTAATTTTACGAGAATTACAACTTGTAAACGTATTTGGGACAGCACAATTGCAGAAAGAGAGTAAACATCTGCCTAGTCGTGAAAATTCAGGTGAGTAGCCGAAATATTTCCAACCAAATTGGAGGTTTTTTTGGGTGGATAAGTGGCTAGATACAGAACGTGTACACTATGGACTAGGACTAAAGGTATGACATGTTAAAAAAAAACGTCCAAATGTTAATGTAAATGTCTCTACCTTTAGTCTTCTTGGACTATAAAGGAAGAGAGAAAGAAAAGTAGGCTTCCACAATAAGTTCATTACTACACAAATGTACCAAAACAAATGACAAATTTTACAAAGACTTTGCAAGTGGTTAAATTAAGACTAAAATATTGCAGGAAAACATAATTAATATCGACCCCCTTTTTAAGAAAGTAAATGTTTTAATGTTTTTCTTTGTTTTTTCGGGCCAGTAAAATTTGACAATTGAAGAATCTACTGGCCCGATAGGGCCAGTAAAAAAAAATGTGAGTGTGGAGCCTTGGTTAAACTTAAATGTTAAAGAATAAACTAATTATAATGCGTAAAACTAAAACATTTAAATCAAAATCGTACATTCGTCATTCTAATAAATATAGTTGTTAATCTTGTTAATGACAGTAATAATCATTCATAAATGTAATATTTTTGTTACCTATCATTTGTGTATTGTTATCGTTCTCCAAAATGAATTATATCACTGATTTTGTTAATATTTAAAAATAAAACGACACCTTTTGCTTTGTCCCTTTCATATCAAACATACAACATAAAACTAAACGAGTGGGACTATTCTGCACATAATGTACACTGTATGCCATTGAACACAAACAAGTCGCAGTACGAACAATTGAAATGGCCAAAACAAACCTTTTCTTCGACGCAGTGAACGATGATTGATGGATACTTCTTACTGAGCCATCTGAAAAATGCTGGAACTCCCATCTTTGTGTGAAATCTTCAGGTGAAGCTGGAAAACTAGAGGGAATTTGTTGATGAAAAAAGCCGAGCAGTAAAGTTGCGTGCATACACGCAAAAAACACACGCGAGAAATGCAGATAATAAACAGGCGCATAACCAATAACGTTGCGTCATCTTATGAATATGCATGAGAAGCTACTCCTACCGTCATAAACTGGGAAAAAATATAAAATAAGAGAGGGTCTTTATTAGTAAGTTACTAGAGAGCCTCATTATTCATCAAAGTTGATATACATTATGATAGCATGGCCATGATCGCTATTTCGCTAATATAATTATGATTGATCAACATGGTATTTCGAATTTTGTTATATTTTAAAGCGACCCTGATGCATAGCGAGCGGAGCCCGCGAAGCAAACCACTGGCGTACTGGGGGGGGGGGGGGGGGGGGGGGGGGGGCTTGGGGCTCTTGCCCCCTCCCCCCCCCCCCCCCCCCCCCAAAAAAAATATATAATAATAATACAAATCATTGCTTATTTCTAATTCGATACCAGTGATTGAAAAAGGGTATTTCTTCAGACATGTCAAGTCAAATTTCCTTCCATGATGCACCAGATTGCATAATTTCAAGTTTAAAAATGCAAAAGCTCCCTAATAGCCTACTTAGATCACAAATGCTCGGATTGGGATATGGCGCCCGTACGATGCCAATTTTAGGGGAAATCTTGAGGGAATCGTGCGGCGCTCGCAAGGGTGCCGTGGCTATCGTGCGGTCGCCATTGCATTTTCCCTCGCCGTACGAGGTCAAAAAATGGTTAAACGCGGAGTAACTTGCCGTAAGCCCGTATACACGTCGTAGAGAGCATCGCACGGGAACCGCAAGGGCACTGCACGGGCCCAGCACGGACACCGTAGCATTTTCCCGAATATCGTACGATTTTGCGACTGAATTTGGGGCCACTCAAATCGCACGATATCGTAAGAGCTCAGATGCTCGGTCACACCTTTGCGTATTGGACTAGCGTATTGCTGCGTATTGCCCATATATACCCAATAAAGCGCAATGAAGCGTGCTCAATACGTACTCAATACGCAGACTAGCGCATAGGCCTGCGTTGGTCGCTCGCTAGTTTTAAAATTGTCTAAACTCTCGCAAGCAAACGCAAGGTCAAATTGCATACGAGCTGATGCGAGTGGCAACCAGTGAATGCGAGCAGCAGCGAGCGACAGCGAGTGACCTAGCGCAGGTATACTATACGCAATCATTCGCACCTCTTTTTTCGGAGCGCGTGTCAATGCCTTTATATATAGCCCCCTTTCCCACACGATTTACCTCGCTTTAGCTCGTTGTCGTTCGCACGATTGCGTGTATTGCTGCGCTATTTGCTCGCACACCGCTCGCAGCAGCACGAACCGTTGCGCTTGCCGCTCTACGCTGCGGATCTATATAGCTCGTACGTCGTTCGCTTTAGCTCGCAGTCGCTGGTTGCCGCCCGCTTTAGCTCGCTAGCGCTGTGATTAGTTGCCATACAGGACGACCGCCGTCGCTGCTCTGCAGCGCGCTACATGGGTTCAGTACGAACAACGTACAGCCGAGCCAAAGCGAGCGAGCACGCAGTGAAACGCAACGAAACCAACTGGTGCGAACGGCTAGCGAGCGGCATACGAGCAAAGAACGAGCTACATACGCAACGTGGCGAACGAACTGCGCATTAATACGTACTAGTACGAGCAACAGCGAGCTATAGCGTGGTCAGAGGCAAACATAGGCAACCATAGCATACGAGCTACTTACGAGCTAGATACGCAATGTGACTGCTATTTTCAAATTTGTCGCGTTTTGCTGGGCACGGAGCTATTGATAAACCCCGCATAGCGCAGCAATGCGCAGCAAAATACGCAAAGGTGTGACCGACGGTGAGCCGTGCGATATAATTGTGCTTGCATTCCCACAATCACACGGTCCCCGGCAAATATGTGACCACTACACAAAGATATCGCATACATCGTACAATATCCCAACTCCACGAAATTCCGCCGTAGGTAAACAAAATCATACGGCGCCCGGAACATTTGTGACCTAGGCATTACCGTGCATGAGTGATGGGTGGACACACACCTCCCATGGTGGGGGATGGTTTGGGAGGGGGTATCCCCTTCCAACGGGGAAGATTTTGCATTTATATACTTGAAATGGTGCAATTATGGTGCACTTCATACCATACCTGTGGAAATTTAGAATCCGAGTTAAAAAATAAAATTTAAAATGTCTATGCTCTCATCAGATGTTTATAACAAACTGAGATAATCTGTTCGCGCGCGAAAATTGAAAAGGGATGTAATATAAACTATTTTTTGAACGTTAGCTCATACATTTGATTTTGTCTTTCCCACTCTTTAAAAAAAAAAAAATTTGGGAGGGGGGGGGCTTTTTGGGGGGGGGCTTTTTGGGGGGGGCAAAATTGCGTTTTGCCCCCCCCCCCCCCCACTATTTGGATTGGGGGGGGGGGGGGGCGGCCGCCCCCCCCCCCCCTGCCCCCCACTTCCGGCGCCTATGCCCACAAAAAGTACATGGTGTCAAGTCCGAATTTCCTTCCTATATAGATACACCATGCAGATTGCATAGTTTCAAATTTAAAAAAATACAAAAGCTCCCTACCATGCAAGGGGGACAACCCCTCCCAAACCCTCCCCCACTCAGTCGCTTTTCTCCCTCGTAAAGTCCCAGACTCACCGCTTGTTCAAATTAGTTAGCAACCCTGCCGATACCTGGTGGTGATGCAGATTTTTTTTCTCCCCCACAGTTTTTGCTCATTACACCACTGAAGCTAACCAAAGTGTTGCGATGTACAAATAATATTATTGTTTGATCGGTTACAAGTATATAAATATATACAAACGAATAATGTGCAAGAAATCACATAACATGTTTATAATTGAGTCGGCAACTTTTCCCTGCACCTTGATGCTTGGCTTATGGTAACAGAAGAATGAAATGGAATTTGATTTGTCAAATTATGAATTATGAATTGAACTGAAAAGCGTTCTGAAAAGCGTTCCAATGGGCAGATGGTTATATACATCTGACATCAATTTTTCCTGTTTTCGCTGTAGGTAAACAATGTTCTTTTTAAATGAAACTACATGTATATCACAAATCGTTCAGAAAAACAATTTACAATTGTATTATTGAAGTCTCAAATATTAATTTCGGAAAATCATTATAAAGTTAATGTATCGGAATGAGGCTGAATATGCACAAATATCTGTGCCGCATAACCATTATTCAATACAAAATCTGTGTTTATTACTGGAAGCCATAATAGCCACCTTGTTTTTGTCCAACCTGCAGCAAGACAATATACACATTGCTGCTCTCTATACCCACGGTGTATTTATAAATGTGTACCTGGTCTGGTGATAATTAGCCTGGTGTATATACCTTTACGGTTGCCCCGCGGCTACTGCTCCCTGGGGAGTTGAGGATGTGTACAAGATAATTGTGCGGGTCTGAACTGCACCAAATACGGAAAGCGCTTAGAAGCTGACCAGTGGCTATCAGGTTATAGTTCATCCAGACATTGGACAAAGCCCTCTTCGTGACATTTCCATTCTCTTTTGTCACTAGCTATAGGCTGGGCCACGCGGCCGTTCATCATGTATATGATGTTAGTTCATATCTCCATAATTTATTCTGCCTTCCTCCTTTTCTCTTTCCCTTCCTCGGTTGCCATCATATCCTATTGTCCTGAATTCTTGCTACATGCCCAGCCTATCTCCACTTTGATTCTCTTACTTTCTCCGTAATGTCTGCTTAATTAGGCGCTATGTAAATGGCGTTATTATGATCATTCAAATACTCGTGTTAAAGATGAATTCCAGTTTTGGGAAAGAAGCCGAATACATCTATATTGATAATTATTGTTGAATAAGTATTGAAACAGGGCTAATGTGTTAAAATCGGAACCTAAGCATCGTTAAATACAGAAATATCGGAAGAAATCCAATATCCGCCTGTGAAATGTATAAATCCACCGCCAGTTCGGACCTGTCCACGCCGCTAGCGCTGGGGGAGATATCGACAAGCTGGGGACAAGCCCGTAAAAACGAACACCTCGTGTACTCGCACGTGGTCATTGTACGTAGCGTGTGGGCGATCTCTATCTGCAGCAGATCAAGTTATAATTTTGCAAATATATCAATTAGTAGGCGGTTTCTTGGCCAAATTTGGATAATCCTATATTAGTACAATTATATTCTTTCACATTATTGTTAATAAGAGCCTCCATTTCATTTTTTTGAGAGGGGGGCGTTTCCAAAACTGGCCTTTGGTCCTTTGTTAATGATACTATTTTCTGCAACTTGTTGGATGACCTCAATTGGGCATGATGATCAGTAGCCTACAGGTGAAATTGAAACAAAACGTGTAATAATTTTGTTACGCATTATTATGCAAAATAGGCCTACAAATCATCACAAAAGAAACTACAAATATAACTTAATATACAGATTTACGGTTACAGAGTCAACATAACGAATTAACAATATTTAATACCATTGCCTACTAAAATGTATAAATTTGGATGGAGTCACCATTCATCCTAACAAAGTTGATGCACGCCCGATACACGCTCTTTTCTGAATGTTCACTTCCAAAGTGACTGCCTCGACAGAACCTTACGTTTTTATTTGCAGTTACCCAATTCACTTCTATTGAATAACTTCTTACAATTCTGGTATTTGTGTAAACATTTGTTTTCATTTTGTGTCTTGTTATATATTGTTTTACATTGTATATAATCTGTATTTTATACTCTTTGGTTTTGAATTGAAATAAACTTGAAACTTGAAATAAACTTGAAACTTGAAATAAACTTGAAACTTGAAGAAACATGAAGGTTAACAAAGCAAACCACATCATTCCCCATCCCAAAATAATATGTAATTACTTTTTCCAGTTTGATCTGGGGAAAAATAAGATTTTCAGTTCTAGCAGAACTTGAATATGCATGAGGTGACATCATAAATTACATCTACGCCCACATTATATGCTCACATCTCGCTGTCTCATCCCGGCCTTCCCCAGTTGAATTTCGCCAACGATAATTGCCTACTTCCCCTACGTCCTCATATAAACTTAATTCCTATTTGTACGTATTCAGAGCGTACAAAATAAAGTTTCTTTCACAAATTCTGACTTAAAGTACATACATATTATTGACAATTATACTTTACTAGTAAAATTACGCAGAAATATATTGACAAGATGACAGACGATCGATGGAACGGTTTTATTGTTCAATAATAAAGACGAGTTGTCTACAGGGCGAGTTGTCAGTTGTCCAGTGCAGTGTCATTTGAGTGAATTTTTGTCAAACTACATTTGAGTCAGGATTCCCGGCGATAAATTATATGCATTAAACTATCGGTTTTCACTGGTTTTCTTTTTGTTTAGCTATTTGTTGTGATATCCAATATGGATTGCCAAAGCATAATGGATTTGCTGCTCAGTTCCAAGAAACTGGACAGAGATAAAGGCTTGGAAGAATTGCAGCAGAATGTTCAACGGGACGGTAGCAGCGATTCAGCCGTGATCACTGGCATAGAGACTTCCCTCATCTCCGTAATGCAAGATTCGCAATCTCCATGGGAAGCCAAACATGGCGCATTGTTGGGAGCGAAAGTTCTTAGTGACAATGAAGGGACTTCGGACAATTTCATTTCAGAGATGAGAAGCCGTTCCCTTCATTTGTTGAATGATCATGAAGCCCGCGTCAGGCTTGCAGCTGGTATGCATTGTTATGATCTTTATTTCAATGACAAACACTTTTTTTTTACTGAAAAAGTGAAAAGTCAACAACTCTTCTTAATCTTAAAGGGATCTAGTAACTTTGTTGACATGTGCAAAAAGTGATGAATGGTTGATGCAATGTATATTGTTGTTATCTCATATGTCCACAGGGTATTGTGTGAAAATTTCAAGTCAAATGGACATTGCATGGCCAAGTAATGAGCGAAAATGCAAAGTGATATACACTAACTCACTGCATTCACTTTGTACACGATAAGAAAACCTCCCCCGGAGTTTTTCTTGTCTGAATACTTCGATCATACATATCTTTGTAACGAAAGGGAAATTTGAAAAACCGAAACCTGTCCCATGATTTTATTGTTAATACGAATACAACAAGGTATGAGGGAACCGCTAGAATTAAAATTTTATTTTGAGGATTTGGACAATGTTACTAAGTCCCTTTAATCTTATTCTTATGTCTCTTGAGTCTTGTCTGTAAATTTTCTAAATACTAAATAGATTCTAAAAAAATTTCTTTCATGTTATTAAATTGTAAATTAGATTAGTATTATGCAATCAATTATCATGATGTGTTTGTGTTTAAAAAATGATTTAGAAATATTGATATCTGCCTTGGCTCATAGTCATAGTCATAACAAAATATTTCAGACTCATACAGAGTGATTATAGAGGGATTATTTCTGATTCTCTATTTGTTTTATTTCTACTAGGTACACTTACAGAAGCCAGGGGCCAGATTTCTTTTTAGGATGCCAATAAGAACCCATCTTCCATTTGATGTGTACAGTGTCAAATCACACCTTGGGCAAAGTCTCCTCGTAAATAGACCTGTTGGCATTTTCTACCAAGATGTTCTATGCAGTTGTATTGAGTATTTGTTCTTTTAGTCATGATGTGGGCACATCTTGGTAGAGAATGTGACCTGTCTTAGTAGGATCAGTGTAGTAAGCAAATAATTACCGTTGGTGAAGGTGATGGGACAAACTATCACGTCCGAGGCGATCTGGATGTAGCTATCTTTCCGAAGCGAAGCTGAGGAAAGATAGCGTATACATTCAGATCGCCGAGGAAGTGATAGTTTGCCATTGCCTGAAACCAAAAGGTGATTATTTGCTTTATATTCCTCATCTTCTAGATCTTCTAGATCTAGTACTAGTCTACTGTTACTGTGTTACTAGGTTTGATCTACTTACCAATATGTTATTCCATGACAATTCCATAACAGTTCAACATGCAAATTCTTTTCACCCCTGTTCACAAAATTGGTCATAATTTCGATGAAATTGAAAACTTTACGTTGTAGTCCACAAGGAGAGTCCTGGACCTGGTCTAGACTAGACTGTCTTGAATCGTGTTCATGCCGGTTTCACTGGCAGGCCGTTTTACATTGGCTTCCTTGAGTTTCCGAAGAACAGTTTTGAACACTCGACCAGGTTTCACAAAGTTGGTATCCTTGATAATGTCTATGTCTCGCAAATTCAAAAAATGTCTCTGCAGACCACATACCTCAAAGCTTGTAGAGATTTATTACTGTATGACTCACCATTTCGCGATTTCACACCAGCATACAATCTCCCCAACACTTGGTCTAGCGATTTCAAGTCCATGTCAGACAGTTTGTCAAAATGTATGATTCCCGCATCGCAATAATCTTGGAACACTTTCAGGCTGAACTTAAGTTGTCGCTTTGTATTTTTACTTTCACTCTCCAGTAAAAACGTGTTCATTTCATCCTCATCCAAAAGCTCAAACCTTATGTTTGTGGCCGCCATTTTAGTAGAGTACACAGAACGAGCATGCAAACAGTGTATGTACGATACTACAACAGGGGCGTCGATCTGTTCGGAAAACACAATGCAATTGTTCACAAACAATGCTCGCCCCGGCCAATGCATTGTGCATGTTTTCCGAACAGCTGATCGACGCCTCTGATGTACAGTGCATAGCGTATGCAGTGTACTACGTATACCGTATGCACAACGAATACAATTAAATTTGTAATTCGCGCGCATAGAGTTATTGTGCCACTTATTGGTATTCAATTCAATGCAACCGCGGAGTGTAGATAGTACTTTTTATCTAGAGAGTGCAACGCACTTTCACCCAAGATATCTACAGAGTGTAACGATGGGCGAAACTATATTTCATCATGTGATTAACTTTTGACCAATCGTAGAGCAAGATTCTTAGTATGTGGAATATAATACAGTATATCCCTTTCTTGTGGAGATCAATCTTTCCATCTAAGACTTAAAGGGAATTCAGACCGGTATATTAGACGCGTGGATCCATCTTGCGCACTTTTACGTATGGTACGTAATCCTCATTGGCTCAGTTATAAGCAAACTGTCCCACTTCCGAATACCCCGAGTCAAAAATGCATCAAAAATAGTCGCGTTCGGAATGTTTGTACTAGTCGAATGGAGATCCATCAGAGATGTTTACGAGCGAAAATATCACGTAACACGCTTAACCGCAACCGACTTCAAAGTGCCGCTGTTTGATGCCTTATGTGATTGCGTGAGAAATTTGTTTGCTGCATACAATTTCATAAGAAGGCCTTTGTTCAGATATTTTGAAGCACCTCTCTTCGATCGATCCAACACATATCGTGAGTTTACCTCGAGAGATTACGGTGGAGTCGAGTTGGAATTTGCTGACTACCCATTATAACCCACGCATATATGCCTTTAAGAATAAGATTATGTACCTCCACCTCAATAAGTTTTATTTATTTTCTGGTAACTTACTGTGTGCACTGAAAATATGTTACAGTTAGGGGCATGATATCTATCTAGGATGCAAGAAGGCCATCTGTGATGGAGCACATCTATAATGTAAAGGTCATACATGGTAGTATGACCACTTACATGCTCTATTTCCTGGCTGTACAGTGTACAAAAAGAACCATTTACCATGCAACCCCAGAGTCTTAACCCGTTCCCTTTGAGTTTCTGAAGTCCCCACTTTGTACACGACCCACCCAGTTCCCGTAGTCAAGGGGTTAAGTGAAACATTTAATGAGGAGCAGTATTCAGTGATTTGTGTAATTTGTCTAAAATAATTTTTCTCCTACTTGTAATCTCCTACAGGCGAGTTGTTGGGTGCACTAAGTAGACGTCAGGGCCCAGATGTCTACCTGGGTTGCCAAGAAGCCATTTTGGATGGAGTCGGGTCAAACCTGGAGCGGACTCCACTCAGCGACACGTCTCATGAGGAGCAGGCTCAAGTTGGCCATCTCATGGAGAAGCTCTCTGGTGGCTCAAGTCCTGAGCATGTATGAAAAGTTTACTCATCAATGCTTCAATTTTTTGTATTTGTTTAATCAGTAAACTATTAAGTGTCTTTCAGGTTGACAATTGAGATAAAATGGACTGCCTGCCCCAGTGGGTGAAGCGGTGTTCTGGTCTAGTGGTCAGATCACCGCTATTTACACAAATCCATCAGGGTTTGGACCTAGGCTATGTCTCTTGCCTCTCGGATGGTGATGTTAATGGGCACTCCGAGACGTAAATACTCTTTTTAAGGCATCTAGTGTAACTAACCAATCCATGCAAGAAATGTTAATATAATCCAAGTTTTTCAAAAGAAAAGCAATGAGACACTCCTAAAAGCCCCCCTGTTTTGAAATCTTGCAAACAAAAGCAGAACAATACCAGTATATGAAATTTGAATATTGCCTGTGTTTTGTTTTTTCTTCAGTATAAAGATAAAAATAAATATCAGGAATTTGAGCTTGGGAAATATACAAGTTCTTTACCCTCTGCACCTCGCTCAACATTTTCTAGCCAGATGGGATATTTACTTGGTTATCTAGAAAATTCCAAACACTTATGAATTGCCCATTGATCCATCAAATCCATATTCTTATTTATGCTTTCAATTTTGTTTTCTTTTCCTGTAGTCTCGGAGCAGTAATGCAGAACAGATTTTCCATGACACTGCAGGCTGGAAGAACCTAGAAACATGGATGAGGTATTTATGAATAGTAATTGAAGAAATTATAATGGGTCTTCATTCATCTGTACTTTGTATATAGATATAAAATGTAATGCAAATTCAACAGACCGAATGTCATTTTATATTGATGATAATAAAAAATAAGTGATTGTTCCATGAGGTCTGAGATCTAGATGTGATATGACTTACAAATATTGAAAATGGCTTGAAACTTTGAAAGTATTATTGTTTCTCCTTATGGGGAGTAATTTTGCCTCCAACAATGGTCATTCTATGATTGAAAGCTCAGGCCCATATTGACTCTCATTTTGTTTCCCCCTTAATTAAGGTGCCTACAGTCGGTCATTGAGGGCTGTGGTCCCCGGTTCCTGCCATTCGTCAACCAAGAGCTTTTGGACCTCATCTTCCAGACCTTGACTCACACCAACCGCTTCGTCCGGGAGACGGGATACTATGTCTGCTCCTCCCTCGTTAGCTGCAGTACCCGGCTCGGTAAGCTTTCATCTTTGATATCCATCCATCATCCATCCCGGATAGCATTTATTAGATAAAAGGGTATAGTAAGCAATACAAATTACTGTCACTGTGTCCCTTTTTAAAAAATTATAAAATTAAGGAAAACATTACAAACCCTGTCCTCCAATACAGAATTGATAAATCCTACTCCTAGAAATAGCAAACTCTACCATAAATCTATGTTAGAAGGTCCTTAACTTGACTGGTACTGAAAATACTCGGGCAGGGATCTATGGTGAATACATGCTATACAAACATTGACTAGTCTTGAATGGGTCAAGCTTTATTTAATATTTCTATACTCAATGAACTCTCATATGCACAGGTGAGGGAGAGGAGATGAAAGTGAGTGACAGTGAGGGTCAAAGTTCATATTGAATTAATATTAAATATTTCTATACTCTGGTATGCACAGGTGAGGGAGAGGAGATGGAAGTGAGTGACAGTGAGGGTCAAAGTTCAAACACAATCCTTCAGCATGGCGACCAGCTAGCACACCATTTTTCCACCGGCCTAGCAGATAACTGGAGTCAGGTAGGGCTACATTAAGTTTATTTATCAGATTGTTGAAATAAAATTGATTTCAGTTTGAATATTTGTTGAATTTGAATGAATTAGTGTAATATGTTTTGTTCACCTGTGGCTACTAGAACTTATGTTCAATCAGAGAGGTATGACCAATTTTTAAATTTCATCTGTAAATGTGAAATTAATGATTGTGAAGTATATAAGCAAATATTCTCAGGCTGAAATTAATACATGACTGGATTATTTGATACATTTTTTTTTAACTCTTTTTTTTTTCTTCCCCCCTGGCCAACAGGCCAAAACTACATGTAATTTTGAGTCCTGTATATATCTATCTATAAAAATACAATTTCTGCTTGGAGTTGATAAAAATAAACCAAAGACCAAGAAATTAAGATAACTCTCAATTACAATTGACTGATCAAAAGTAAATTGGATGGATTGTTTCAGGTGCGCCTCGCAGCGTCGGTTGCCACCAGGCAGTTCCTGCTCAACCTGCCCAATGAGACGGCTCGCCAGAGGTTCTATCCTGCAGTCCTGCCCAGATTATGTCTCAACAGGTATGTTTGTTGCTGTAGTTTTAAAGGTTCCCTGAAATATAATAGCTTTAGTAGTCCATTCCACTTACAAGTTCAGAAAAATTGGTCTCCAGACAAAATATATAATTTTTAAAAACCCATCACGATACTATAGTAATTGTTCATGGGTCTGCAGACAAAGACTTGTCCATTGTCTAGGACTTACGCGTCTACAGTGCTTCTAATGTCTCCAAACATACGCAGGTATAGAATTTTACATATATAGGACTGTGCTATATGTTTTGTTTTTTCTGTTTTTCAATTTGTCAGTCATTTTCCATATTCCACTGCAGTTATTTGTTGTTAAGTGCCCTCTAAACCACCAAAAATGCCTCTTTCTGTAATGTTTTACTCTTTCTTGTATGCTCCAATGTAACTGCAGGTATTACGTGGCAGAGGGTGTGAGGATCTACTCCCAAGAAACATGGCGTCTGGTCACAGAGTCACATGGCAAGGAGCTGGTAGAGACGTACATTGATGATGTGGTAAGTCCTGGCTCCTCACACACAGTGGTAAGTCCTGGCTCCTCACACACTGTGGTAAGTCCTGGCTCCTCACACACTGTGGTAAGTCCTGGCTCCTCACACACTGTGGTAAGTCCTGGCTCCTCACACACTGTGGTAAGTCCTGGCTCCTCACACACAGTGGTAAGTCCTGGCTCCTCACACACTGTGGTAAGTCCTGGCTCCTCACACACTGTGGTAAGTCCTGGCTCCTCACACACTGTGGTAAGTCCTGGCTCCTCACACACAGTGGTAAGTCCTGGCTCCTCACACACTGTGGTAAGTCCTGGCTCCTCACACACTGTGGTAAGTCCTGGCTCCTCACACACTGTGGTAAGTCCTGGCTCCTCACACACTGTGGTAAGTCCTGGCTCCTCACACACAGTGGTAAGTCCTGGCTCCTCACACACTGTGGTAAGTCCTGGCTCCTCACACACTGTGGTAAGTCCTGGCTCCTCACACACTGTGGTAAGTCCTGGCTCCTCACTCTCAAGAAACATGGCGTCTGGTCACAATCACATGGGAAGGAGCTGGTAGAGACGTACATTGATGATGTGGTAAGTCCTGGCTCCTCACACACAGTGTCAAGTACTGGCTCCTCACACACAATGGCATAACTAAGGGGAACAATTGCTCCTTCCCCGCCCTTCTTCCTTTTGTAATTCTTTCCCCAGAGCTGCCAACTCTTCCGGACTTTGGGGAAGACTTCCGGAAAATTGCTTTATCTCCCAACCATCCGACTCACAATAAAAATCTTCCGTATTTTAACGTGTTAAGTGAATTATTATGCCCCTTCAGTACCTCACTGATGGCCAAAGATAAGTAAAGAAATATGTAACCAACATGCAGTGGCGTAGCGTGGTCAGACTGATAGGGGAGGGAGCGCACTGTAATTCTTTAATTTAAAACAATAAAATAAAATTTGTACATTTATTTGGGGCATGTGTCATGATAACGTCATTTGGATCACTGTAGTTAATTGGTTAGTTTGAATGTTCAATAAACAGAAATCAAATATAAAATCAATTGTATATGTTGGAATTGCAAATTATTTTTTGTCTCATAACATATGGTTACATTGACTGGACTGTACTTGATATTGAGGACATGGTTTTGTGTGACCTTTCCTTCAGGTTGAGTTCTACATGCAACAGAGTGATGCTGATAACCATGCAGTCAGAGAAGCAGCATGTGCATGCATTGCAGAGCTGGGGTCAAAGGTCAGTCGATTTTGTTTTATTTGATAGGGTCAAATGATTTTCTTGCCTCCAGCTGCTGAAAGTCTTTTGATGGAGTGAACAAAATTGCTTATTAAGTGCTGCATTGATTATGATGTATATTTGATGACTAATATGATAGTATCAGACTTAGCACCCTTTGGAAGAACATTGCCAGAGAACTGTTCAGTTGACATTGGGATAAAAGAAAGTAACAATCATATTATTATTATTTCTTCTTATTATTATTATTATCATTATCATTATTATAAAGATTATTATTATTATTATTATTATCATCATCATCATCATCATCGTCGTCGTCGTCGTCATCAGTAGTAGTGTTATCATCATTATAATTGTTGTTGTTATTTGTTATTATTTTTTATCATCATTGCTTCTCCAGATTGAGAGAGAGGTCGTCCGGAAGCACGTCCCCCGTCTGCTGGGTACACTGCTGACCTGTTTCCAGGATGATAGCTGGCCTGTCAGGGATGCTGCCTGCATTGCTTGTGGCAACTTTGTCAAGTGTTTCCCGGAAGAGTCTAGGTGAGTGAGGGAGTGATTAGTTTTTAGTCTTTATGAAATTTAACCTGACAAGGGGTGGGGCTTAGATATCTGGTGCTGTGTTATTTGGAAAAACTCAAATTGTCTTCAGCGAGTTGATTAATAACTTCATGATACAGACTTGCCAACCGTTCCGTTTTTAACGGAATTGTCCCGTTTTTGAAGTTTGTATAGCCATAAAAAACGGAACGTTCCGATTTCGAAAAAAAAAAAAAAAAAATCGATGATTTTTTTTTTTTTTTTTTTTTTTTTTTCTTTCTTCTCGGATATACATGTACCATCCGATATCTGTGCGTTTTTTCAATTGTAATCAGCAGGGCAGTGCCATGTTAGTCTACAAACCGCTGTCAAGATGAAAGCCTTCAGATATCATCACAAATGATTCTTCTAAATTTGGCTCTTACCAGGTTTAATCTATTCATTAATCCTCTTACCATTTGTTTATTTGAACATTTTGTTACATGTAAAATACCTTTACTTTAGCAATAGATTGGCAGGGTTCAACGTGCCACTTTCTGACTGAATCTATAGAATGGGGAATTTTTATTTATTTTTTTTTTATTTTTTCGGTTAACCGAACCCGTGAAAATGAAAACGTTTTTGCCGATGCCGGTCGGTTAACCGTCGTGTAACCGTTTCACTACAGCCCTAGTATGCACCAGATTGCACAATTGTAAGTCCAAAAATGCAAAAGCTCCCTACCGTGGGAGGGGGGACACCCCCCTCCCACACCCTCCCCCCCTCGGTCGCTCCGCTCCCTCGCAATCGGGTGTTCAGTTTTCTGACTTTCCAATGTTGGCAAGTATGCATGATATATTTTAGTATCTTTATGTAATCCAAACATTTGTTGTTGTTAATTCTACTTTATCTGTTTTCCTATTGGTATGACTTGCATATTCCAAAGACCTCATAGCCTCGGCTTTAGATATATGTGGTTCCGTACTCAATTAGTTATAATATTAGTATTGATGGTATCATGATCATCATAACTATATTATTAAATTATTTGTTTAATTTTCTCTCATCATTACTTCACCTTCTATTATTCACTTAGATGGCTTTCAATGTATGTATCATCACTATAAAAAGAGAAGGAAAAAATGAGACATCTTAATACAAATGTAGTTTCCTAAAAAAAAAGCATCTGTTAGTTTTTCATCTGTTTGAATTATACAACTCAAGCTTGTATGTGGCATATCATGATTTTTTTTTCTCTGTTGATCTGTATTCCTTCTCTTGTTAGGAGTAGCATGGATGCCTTGTACCCACTCTTCTATGAGAATCTCCAAGACAACATCCCTTCAGTGAGGCAAGGGGCAGCAGCTGCACTGGCAAATGTAGCAAGAGCTTATGGTGAGCATTTCATGGTGCATTTAAAAAGAACAAAATAATTTGAATTTCAAATTTCGGATCAGGAAGGAATAATGTAATGATACTAACTTTTTTATTGCATGTTATATAGTGACTGCACTAACTAATTAAAACACTCAAAGCTTGGTTCAAAATGCTCACAAGTGTTCCATCTCATAAGACCATTTCTGCTGTACGTGGCATTGAAATGAATTTATGATCAGTCTCATGTTATAATGTGATGTTCCAGTGAATATCACAGAAGGCATTGAGGGTCTAAAGAATCAACCATCTACCCAAAGCGAGGTACAACCACCTATATAAAGGACTGACAAACTATGGAATGGTCATTTACATAACCTGACAAAAATACAAGATAACATTTTTGCTAACCCTTTATCTCAATCTTAACAGGGGAAGGAGCAAGTGACATACTCTCAGCTAAGATCACATAATGCATTGAGGTTCTAGAGAACCAACCAGCTACCTCACAGAGAGGTACAGTGACTAATATAAAATACCTACCAACCTCGGAGTGGTCATTTACATAACATGATAAAGCACAAGTATTTTAATCTAACCCTTTACCTCACTATTAACAGGGGAAGAAGCGAGTACTATTCTATCAGCTAAGATCACAGAAGGAATTGAGGGTCTGGAGAACCAACCAGCTACGTCGGAGAGGTACAGCCAAATGGACAAAGGACCGGCCAACTACGGAGTGGTCAAGCAGCTACGAGACAATGACATGGAGCTCCATTCTAATCAGCAGGTATGTTCCCTACTACTGTAAACATGGTAATGTTTGCGGTGCATTAATTTTCGCGGATTTCGTGCTGAAGTCGGTGTCCGCGAATATAAATGCGCGATTTGCACTGCGTGTGAACACTAGCTTGGCCGCAAAATGAAAAGCCGCGAATGTGTTTTTGTGTTGCTCAGCGCGAAATATTAATCGCGCGAAAATAACGACTTTAACAGTATTAACCAATTGCCTATGGGGAAGTTGGTTGGCCCTGTATTAACTGTATTGGAATTGCAAAATATAGTAGCGAACAGGTTAACCAGTTTGACTTCATTGGCTAATGAATGGGGTAGGGGAAATATTGTTGTTATATGTCTCCATTATGGATTATGTTTAATACTGTTGCCAGTTACTTATGAGGGCTAACATATATTTGGTCCATTGTAGGGAATTTTACTTTTGTGAACCCTAGGCCTCTAAGTGTCCCTTTTTTTAACAATTTTCTTTCTCTATATTCTTTCTTTGTGTACATTTTTGTTGTTGTTATATGACTGTTGTTCTTGTTTTGAATATTGGCAGAATGAATCTGAAAATAATAACCAGTTAAAATGTGGTTTCCCTGAGTTCTGCTCTCATTTGTTCCCCAATGACATGGAGCTCCACTCTAGTCATGTTTGGTGCTTTTATAATGGAACCTTGTCATAACCTTAGGTCCATGAAAATCATTTTGTTGTATTAAGGTAAGAAAAAAAACTATACAGAGCTGGGAACGACAAAACAACCTTGTAATGTTAAATGAGAGCTCTTCATAATGAGGTTCCACTATACCCTCCCAGACACACATGCTTACGCCTCGATGCATGCTAACAATAGCTAGACGGCTGTCCCTAGGTATTGTTGCAAGGCAATAGCAAGAATTGCAAGACTTTTGGTAAAAGAAACCCTGTAATGTGTTCATGGGCGTCGATACTTACGTAATACCTATTCATCAGGGGGGGATGAATGAATAGATCATCCCTCCCTGATGAATGGGTATCAATTACAGATTGACGCCCATGAATGTGTTACTGAGACAGTTTAAAGGCACATTCTTCTTGGAAGCTTAGATGTATGTAGAAATGTATATTGGTCTACAAAAGGAAAGAGAAAGAGCAAACAATGCAGGACTTAAGTTTAGAGTATCGGTCTAGCAAATCAAAGATCTCTAGTTTGATTCCCACGAAAGCCTATTTTCTTTGCCCAGCTATAATAAATACCAAAAAACAGACCTTTCCTTCAAATTCCATATTTAAGGTTTCAATTGTAACTGTGTACAAACTGCATACAAAACAATACTTATTTTGCATGTCAATTTTAATGAACCATGTGTCCCATGTTTTATTAGTGTTAATCTAGTTTGTTTTTCAAATTTCTTAAACCAAACAAAAAACCACTGTAATGCAAACATTCTTTCATCATCTATATCACATAATATAAACCATTTGAAAGAAAAGTAAAAGTAAAAATAAACAGGAAAAAAGGAAGATGTAATAAGAATAAACAATTGTATTTAAAAAATAATTTCTGTCACCCCCTTGATTTCATCCTAGATGTATTCGTGCGGTTCGCTGGCCCCCAAGATGGGGAGGGGGCGAGAGGGGGGCTGCATGGACCACAGATTCAGGAGAGCACCGGAGCCATGGGAGCTGTGTGATGGGTGAGTTAGCTACACTTCCTTCGGTGCGGTTCTCATTGTAGTCAATGCCCTGGACAGCTTTGGAGAAACTGCACACTACAAAACAAAACAAAATACTGTCAAGTTTTGCCTTTATTGCACACAGATGAACGTATCAAACATCCTTGTGAGTGATGACTGAGTTGGGTTAACTGCTGAATCTGCAGTTTTTGTTTTTTGCATTTACCCATGGTCTACAGGAACCTGCTTGAACCTGTATTACATTCAAAATCTCTAAATCTAGTATGGAACAGTAAGTTGATGAATATTTAATGGGTTTGATTTAACAGGTTTAATGCCCTTGAGAGTTTGCGCAAACCTCACCTACACAAAAATAACAACTACTGTTTAATAATTTGTGGCCTATTGTGTGCTGGGTTAGTTGGTACACTTCCTTTGTTGCAGTTCTCATTTAGAGGAACACATGAGACATGTTTGTGTGCTGGGTTAGTTGGTACCCTTCCTTTGTTGCAGTTCTCATTGTGTTCAATACCCTGCAGAGCTTTGGGAAACCACAGGAAACAAAATACTGTAAGACTGAAATTTTAACCCATTCAAGATTGGTCCTGAGCTGGGCTGGGTTCTGTGGAAAATGTGTATAGTACATAAATCAATTTCTATTGAATGGGTTAAAAGCAATCCTGTATTTGAGTTATCATTTCTCATGAACAATGAATTATTAGTTATTTTGCCGAGCCCCATTTTCATTTCATTTCATTTTGTTAAGCTTGACTAATTAAGAAATATACAAATCAGTTCAAAATGATGTATACAAGTTCAAGAAAATAATGGTTAAGTTCCCTTAGGAGCAGTATCTGTTTATGATCCCACAAATGATTATAATAACATTGATGATTTTGTATCTAGGGACAATTTTGTGTTTTATTTGACTATGATTAAAGGGATATACTTTGTTGACATGTGCAAAAAGTGATGAATGGTTGATAAAATGTGTATTGTTGTGATGTGATATGTCCACTGAATAATGTGTGAACATTTCATGTTAAATGGATATTATATATATGGCCAAGTAATGAGCAGAAAATACAAAGTGATATTAACTCAGTGCACTGACTTCATATGCAGTCATAACTTTCCAGTGGATAATTATAAATCTGAACACTTCAATCATAAATATCATTTAATCAAAGGGGGGAAAAAAAAGAACAAAACCTGTTCCATGCTTCTATTGGTTATACAAATCCAACAAGGTATGAGAGAAACACTAGAGTTCTAAGTAAGAGTTGTGGATTTGGACAATGTTACTAGATCCCTTTAAGGGAACAGAATCTACCTTGATCACCAAGTGATTGTATGGCTCTTTTGAATCTTTGTGGATTTACCAGATTACTTGCTGTGATGGCATAGGGATCTAATATTTAAGTTGTCTGATCAAAGGGGGAAAAAAAAGAGGCAAGTTCCATTAAAGTGTTTGATTGTCTTCATAGTCTGATTCTAACAATGTTGCCATGGGACAAAACTGAATCAAAATGGGCGAATAATCATCTAATTAGCCCATTGCCTACTGAAACCTGGTGGGTCCTGTTTTTACTCTGTGGGGATTACCAAATCTAGCGAACAGATTAAGAGAAAATTGTATCCTTTGTGTCTGCTCGATCATGTGATCATGTGCAAAACAATTGCTGTCTGGCCGAGATTTAGAAAAAGAGATACTGATTCATTCCTAGAGGAGTTTGTAGTAACTTGTTATTGTTAGTTTGACAAGTACAGGCTGAAGGATCTGTCAGATTCGAAAGCTTGGCTACATTGGCTTACATTTGACAGTGCTCGAAATTAGCATAGGCCCGCTGGCCCGGGGCCACTAAAAATTAGCTCCGGGCCACCAAATTTCATTGATCCTAAATTCTACTGGCCCGTTTGGGCAACAAAATTTAACAGAATTTGTTATGTTTTTCTTTGTTTGGGGCCACCAGATTTAAGTTTCGGGCCACTCAAAGTTGAACAATCTTGTGTTTACTTGCCCGACTGGGCCACAAGGCAAAAAGGTTAATTTCTAGTATTGCATTTGATAACACTTGCCTTTATAGTGGATAAGCAGTTTTCAGAAGTTTTTACATTTATTTAAGTACACTTTTCATTATAAAACACAGTTTTAAATATTGTACCCCATTTCATGTCAATGATACAAACATTTTTGTTCTCCTTCTTTACTGTAGATGTATCGATCTGTTGTCCGAGTTGTCCGCAATCCAGCCACTGGCTGCTAAAGTTGCCTCGTTGCTGCCACTGGTTGCCAAGGCAGGAAGAAAGCGGGACTACCCCCAGCATGTATGCTTACTGGAAACAATATGTCAACAGGTACAGTCACTAGATTTTATATTTTGTTTCAATGTACTTTACTGTGTATATTGGATAAATACTTTTGTATTAATTTACCACACTTACTTAAAATCAGTATCTAATCTACAGGAAATGTATGGAAATATACACTCACAGGGTTAATGTGTGTTCAATGATTTAGACAAAACTGCCACATTCTTATTCAGATATCATGATATTATGATGATTTGTTGTCGTCATATTTATTGCAGCTATTTATCAGTTATCATACCTCAGATATTAGATATTATAATAGTATCAATATTGTTGTTGATTTGTTCCTGTTGTATTTATAATCATTATTTATCCATTCTCTTTCTCCAGCTGCCTGTAATGGCCAGGAACCTTGGGAAGAGACACTTCAAACCTCAGCTAGAGGCGTTCTTCGATCCAATCTTTGATGCACAGGTGAGGTCCCATGCAGTTGATCAGTGGCACGGGATAAGGGGACATTTTTTTGAGAAAAAAAGAGAAATACATAAGGTGTGCCCCCCCCCCCAATAATTTTGCGTGCCCCCCAATCGGGTCCACCACGCTACGACACTGCAGTTGATTCCAATAGGAGGCAAAGCTGTTAGTTTTGCACGACAAAATGTTCACGTTCAACAACAATGAAATTCAATTGCGGGTTCTTAAATTTCCGCCGAGCAAGTGTTCACTTATTTTTCATGTTCACAATCATTTTCACGTCATTCACAAATACATTTACAAGCAAGGGAATCAATTAAATTTTACTTTTTTATGCTTGGCCCAATACTATTCCAGCACGCGCTAGTGCGATCAAAACTAGAGTTTATGCACTCGCACACCACTCATGTAAACAACACAGGTGGCAGCATATGCCACTGGTGAGCACAGCACCTAAATGCCTCGATGTATTGTGGCAACAAATCAGAATCTAGAATCCCCCCCACTGCCCCTGCTAAAAAAAGATCCTAGAACAAATAAAAAATTAATGATAAATTAAAAGTTAAATTCTTTCTCTATAAAAGTGTATAGAGTTGTGACAATGCCCTGACAAGTTTTGCGGCAAATCATTGTCTAGATGCCCCCCCCCCCCAAAAAAAAAAAAATCAAAAAGAAAATCAAATGAAATAAACAAAAGAAAATCAAATAAAATGAGATTAAACAAACAAACAAACAATTTTAGATCAGCAATCAATAATAAATTAAAGTTCTTTCCTTTGTGTTTCTCTCTCTAAAAACTATGTCAGGGTTGTGACAATGCCCTGACCAGCACAGCAGCCAACCAGTGTCTAGATGCCCTGAGCAGCTTTCTGGGACCAAGTATTCTCAGGGGAAGGATAGAACAGTATAACTCAAGGTAAGATCATTTTGGTAGAAATTTGTCTAGGTTTTTCAAATATGTAGGCAAATTGTTTTCCTTGTTTTTATTCAAACTGGACAACTAGTTCTTCTGAGTTTATTTCCTATGTTCCAATAAATTGTTTTGTATTTTCTATTTTTTTTCTTCACATTACATTATTTTCCGTATTTTGTATTGTATTCATCATGGAAGTTTTGTTTTTATTCTTGATAGATTGGGTCTTGTTTAAAGAGATATCCTGGTATTTGCAAATCATGAAGTGTGTTAGTTGATACAATCTCAAAAGGCTCAAAATTGATATTTATTTGGTAGGGCTAATTGGGAAAGAGAAATATAAATATATTTACTTAGCAACACCACTACTACTCCCCATCATGTTATATACAGGGTGGCCCAAAAAAAATGGAACGGGGCACTTCCCAAAATAAAGTAACAAAAAGAACATGTCCATCGGATAGGGTGTCCTTTCCAATGAACAATGATACCAAGAAAAGTAATTTTGGACGTGTAGTTTTGTTTTAGGGCACTTTGAAAGAGACCATATCAGGTTCCTATTTTTGTCAATTTTTACCAAGTCAGTGTCTGATAAATGAGACTTACTGCCCGTCATACTATTGACCAATTATGCCCATTCTCTCGGCACCGCTCGGCACACAGCTGAATGCACACTAACAGTGGCGCGCGGAATACTCGCATGTTCAATGGTATGTCGGGCAGTAAGTCTCATTTATTAGGCACTGACTTGGTAAAAATTGACAAAAAAGGGAACCTGACATGGTGTTACTAACAGCGCCCTAAAACAAAAACTATACGACCAAAATTTACTGTTCTTGGTATCATTTTTCATTGGAAAAACACACTCTATCCTATGGACATAATCATGTTGTTACTTTATTTTGGGAAGTGCCCCGTTCCGTTTTTGTTGGGCCACCCTGTATAGGGCTTTACACTACCACTTGGCTCTTGGCTAGTAAAATTTCATAAAAGTCAAAGGTTAGTTGCCGGATTGATCAGGCTTTTAGATTTTTGAATTGACAATGGCAGATTAAGAAAATCCTTTATTCTTATATGTCAAGCCTCATCCATATTTGCATTTTTTTAACCAATAAAAGGGGTAGGTTTGTGGTTATGAGATGGTTTACTATTGAAGGAAAATGTTTGGGGGCCAGTGATTGTTTGCAGTGGGCATCAAATATTGAGTTTACTTGCCTAACTGAGCTACTTATTCTAATTACTTAGCAAACTCAGATCCAATTTTTAAACGATTAAGATTATTGAAAATAACAGATATTAATGTCCTACAAATTGCAGTTTTTATGTTTAAATTGAAAAAAAATCTTGTACCTGAATACTTTAAGGAAATGTTAGTATGTAATAATCAGATTCATTTGTATGAAACCAGACATTCTACGAATTTTCATTTGTTTAATCCCAAAACAACACTTGCATCTAAATCTATACGACACAGAGGTCCTGATGTATGGCATTCATTGTCACCCGTTTTAAAAAAGTGTACTACATTGTCATCCTTTAAAACAAATTTGAAAAATAGTATGATTGCATCTTATTGAAATGTTAACAAATGCGAAAATTGCGTGATTTGATGAAATTTGATAAACTGTATTGATTGTACGTACTTTAGTAACACATACTAGAACTATCATATTATTTAAATGTAAAACTTATTTTGATAATACGATTGAAGACACAAACGTGTTCGGGGGGGGGGGGGGAATTGGGGTTATCAACCATATTTTGTTAACCCTCGACACACCACACATTCATTATGTTTTTAATAGGAAATATGTAACATGATAAAACTCTTTGATTTTAATAACAATTGGGTTGCCTACACTTCAAGCTCATTGAGCTTTTCAGGCTTCCCTTATTTTCATAATGTGATTTATAACCAGCCCAACTAAATGTAACACACATATTCATTTGTATTGCTGTATATACCATGTGTACTATGACTGTATAATACCTATGTATTTTGTATGTATTTTTATGATTTGTTTTGGAAATAAAATTTTGATCAATCAAACTTAAAAATAAACTAGTTTGGAGTCTGGGCTGATATTCATAGAACTCTGCTAGCGTAGTTCCATGCTAAGTGTATTTCAAATGACGCAGTTTAGTAAGCAACAAACAAGTTTCCCTAGTTCCCAACTAAGGTTAGCTGGGTAAGCCTTAGGTACTCACTAAGTTAATCATGGTAAGCAATAAAAAAAGATCATGTGTTTAATTCTTAGCCACATCTTCAAGATTAGATTTAGCTAGTGGGTTGTTATGAATATGGGCCCTGTTCTATAACCCTAATCTATTTTAATCTTCTTCTTCCTTTTGTTTGTTGCCCACAGCTACCTCTCCAGATTGAATACTGGTCCACCTGGCCCCCCTGGGAGGCCCTTCTGATATAGCACATCAAATCAGATGGACAGATAAATCACTTTGTTGACATGTGCAAAAATTGATGAATGGTTGATAAAATGTGAATTTATGCAATCTGATATGTCTTCTGACCAATTTGTGAAAATTTCACGTTAAATGGATGTTATATGGCCAGGTAGTTATCAAAAATGCAAAGTGATATTCGCTAATTCGTTGCTCTGACTAATTATAACTAGTCGATAATAAAAAATATGAACACTTCAATCGTAAATATCTTTTTAATGAAAGGGAAAATAAAAAACTGAAACCAGTTCCATGCTTCTATTGGTAATACAAATACATCAAGGTATGAGAGGACCATGAGAGTTTTGTTGATTTGGACAATGTTACTTGATCCCTTTAAGAGAAAGGAGAAAGATTGCTCAACAAAATGAACTGGATATTTGCCATTTGTGGAATTCTCAGACTAAACCGAATATATATAACTTTTTGCATGACCCATTTGTTTGGTCCAAATGTATGGTATCCCAGCATCATTATGGATATTGTCGGATGAGAGTGAGAAGGACGTTAACCCCTTGACCACAGGAACCAAGTGGGTTGTGTACAAAGTATATGGGGATTTCATAAACTGGTAGGGAACTGGTTAAGTGGATTTTTGGCTAAATTGAGATCTGTACAATACCATCTTGTAGTTTGGAGCCTTCTCTAAGTGATTTCGTTTTTTCAGATAATAATCATTTCCAATTTGGGGAATATTTATCCCACAAAATTAGAGCTATACAATATTGGGTTTCTAACAAAGCCCCCAAACATGAATATCTCAGAAGTACAAAAGGTGACTTAGCGTCCTTCTCTTCCTCAACTAACGATAAGAAGCTCAGTTCTGTTTACAGTGTGAGTGCAAATGTAAATGTATATGATCCTTACATTTATATTAATAATTGGAGGTTCCTTACCCCTAGATAAAATGTAACTCATAAAAGACTATTTAATTTGGTTATAGAATTATTCTCAAGACCAGTCCTTAACGAGTTAAAATCTGCTATCTCACAGCAAGGCAGCAAACTCATACTTCTAGTTTAATAGGTGCACAACTTTTACTTTAAAAACCTGGAAAAAGAACAAAGTGCTGCTGTGTGGGAGTAAGTGGAGCGTGAAAACAAAAGGCATCGACTTATATATTTTGGAGTCAGCAGACTATTCTATTTGGCTTTGAAAGTCTGATTTCACTTGCATTATGTCTCTGGAACAAAGGTTATGTATAAACTATAATGAGACAATAGAAAATATGAAAAGCTCCCCTCCCATTTATTGAATTCTGAAACCAATGTCTGAAAACTAATTAGTTTGGTTCATTCAAATATGGTATTTCTTTGACATTTTGGTGGAAAAGGCATCGTCCGTTAGTAAATAAAAATAAAATTAATTCTTTATTGTAATACCATAATGAACATATATCGTAATAAATACTCTTTATGTTTTCTGAAAACATATTGCCATTATTGCAAACTTTTGTGTTTTTTTCTATTTCATGGGAAAACTTCATGGGAAAACAAAGTGAAATGAGGATGCATAACAGTTTTAATGAGGCAATAGAAACGCATTCCCCCTTCATGTTTGCCTGAAACCATATTGCCATGTGGGCAGACTAATTACCTTGCGTCAATGTATGACCTTGTTTCTCTAAAGACGTTTTCGTGGAAAACTAAATTATTTTGTTGGGAAGAAAGGGAATTAATGACTAGTGAAATTTTGTGATGGTGCAATGGGAACTACCATTTCCCTTTAGTTTGTTTTTGAAAGACCTGATTTATCTTGATATTTGATGGAAAAAGGCTTGTCTTTTGGGAACAAAGTGAAACACAAATGCGTAATTGTCAGAACGAGGTAAAAGAAACCCGAATTGGCCTTCATGCTTGGCTAAAGTCATATCGCATATTCAGCAAACTGATTACTTTGGTTCTGTGTGTGGTCTGATTTCTTGGTTTAAAACTAATAAAGGCACATCAATTAGGACTTGATGTAGGGACAAAGAAGTGATGAGGTAATAGAAATTGGAATGAGCCTTCATGTTATATCCTGTGGTTGGTGCCTGCCCATGTGTAGTGAAATTGTACCTTTGAGGAACTACCGAATAAGGATACACGTACATGATTTGTGCTAGATAGGCGATAGAAACTGAATCTGCCCTTCATGATTTGTGTGGTTGTATTTGCTTGTGAAGGTAGAATTTATTCAGGTTATATTTGCTGATGTGGATATGATTTATTTCTGTTATTCCTCTGTTGATACTCGTTCATTGGCAATCCAATTCTGCCTACTTGCGACAACAAAGCACAATTACCCATATCCTGGAAGTGGCGGGCGACCTGGTCTTGACGTTGCTTGCGGTTTCTATTGTGGGTTATCTTCATTGAAAACTTTGTCCGTTTTAGATGCAATATTTTCTATTCACGAGTTTAGGATTTTAAAAATGCTTCCCATGATACCTATCATAGAAGAGAATTATGTTTTCTATCATTCAAAACTTTGTTGGTTTCCGGCAAGAAAACTGCCGACTGATCAAATATGAACTGTTCTTGTGATAGAGGGAAAGATAGATTTTAAATGTTCTTGTTAGAACGATACAGTATGTAAATAATGTCCATTGTTTTGGCAGGGTTGGTTCCCCCTGTTCAGTGGTTTGGTTCTATGACCCATGCAATAATTGTGGGTTTTATTCCTGTCACAAGTGCGTTTTATTTAGACAAAACATTACATTTTGTTAATTTTCTAAATAACGCTCTATCCACAATTGCGAATGTTTCCTGCATGAATATTAGTGCAAATAAGTGTAGTTTCCTAAGAAATACACTCTAAAATTGTTGTTTTTAATGCATAATGTGGACAATTAATTCATCTGAATAAAAAGGTCTACTTCTAATGATCATATAAGTGTAAAAATAAATCATAACATCAGAATGTTGACATTAACTGATGCCCGATCTGTGTTACATTTATGTTACTTCCCCTGCTTGGATTAAAACCATTATTTTGGAAAATATTTGTATGACTGATTAAAAATGAAGTTACTGTTTTGCCATGATATAGTTTCTTCCTAGCCCATGATGTTCTCATAAGTAACGTGTTAATAAACTGTACATAAATGCAGCTGATTTTTGCATTTGAGTAAAAGATAAATATCAGTAAAACAAAGTCTTGATGTGTTATTGTTGTTGTTATGTTCGTCAATTCCACCTGCACAGGTAGAAATCACAGCATTGGTTCTTATTTTGATATTAAATGCAATTTATTGAACACAAATCTTTTCTTCTTGAGTCTCGTTTTGCTTGTAGAACTCGAGAAATTCAACTGGGCAGATGCCAGATGCAATATTTTGTATGAAGGAAACAAAAGTTAGAAGATAGTGATTATGAAAATATGAAGAAAATAGAGTAATAATCCTTTGATTGTTTAGTTATTGTGATGAGGATTTTGGTGTTGCTGTTGGTGACGAAGTGATTGGTTAAAAGAATGTCGTTTAAAGATCAGGTTGTTTGTTACATCAGTACAAAAAAATAAAAAATACACCACTCAAATTAAAGAAACATTGAAGTAAAGAAATGTACGCTGATATCTCATGTATTGTACTGTATTTTGCTTTTCCAAAATGTATCTACAGATTGACACGTTAAAATCATTTGCACATTAGCGAACAAGTTAGAAACGATTACGACAAAATCGTCTCATCGAGACACAACATACTATCAAAGTACTAGGTGATAATTACTACAATACAAATCGTTATACAAACAAACATACTGATATACTTGATTCACAACTACATTGCTAACTTTATACATTCTGAAAAATTGATACTAAAACAAACTATAAATTATGATAATACACCTATAGAAGCCGAAACCAGTTCGGAGATTTGTATTGCTAAATTATTAAACGATGCATGCTTTGCTCTCGGACGGTTTACTTATCTTGCACATACAATTATTGCTAATAATACAGTTTCATAATGTATTAAAAACTACGGACGTTTTACCGTAAGCGGACAATCATAGTTACCAGCTATTTGTAAACCAGGGCCCATTTTCCTCAAACCGCACTAGCTTTAATAGTTCCATATGATAATTACGTATATTTAGATGATATGGCTATGTACACAGCAAGATATCATGCTAGTTGCCAACTAAGGTTCATGTAGCAGGTTATAAATGCTTACCCAGATAACCATAGTTGGTGACTAAGACAACTTTGTGTTGCTTTTATAGCTCTATCATCCAAAATAAGACTAAGTGTGAAACTAAGCTGGTTGGGTTTTAAGAATATGGGTCCTGATGATTGTTATACCCTCCAAACGTAAGTTGTTGCTTCCTCGGCAAGCCTAGGACACGTTTTGTCTTCGTTCCTGTTTTGTTATACATTATGAAATTTCCATCACGGTTTCGACGTGTTCAAAATAACAAACATTGAGTAGACCACATATGTTGGAAGTGTCAACCCACTACCTTAAATAATTATGATTTGCTTTTCAAGTGTATCTTAAATGTTACATGACACCGTCATTTTACACAAGGAAAGAAAATAACTAAGAAAATGTAACCGTTAATTGCAATTCTACGCTTTGATCATTGTTTGATCTTGCTTTGATCCTTAATAAAAAAATGTTTAAAAAAATGGTATTACCTATTTTTCCTTTTTCAAAGGGATCTAGTAACTGTGTTTACATGTGCCAAAACTGGCAAATGGTTGATAAAATGTATATTGTTGTGACCTGATATGTCCACTAAGTAATGTGTGAAATGTTCACGTTAAAAGGATGTTATATGGCCGATTAATGAGCGAAAATGCACAGTGTTATTCGTAGACTCATTGCACTGACTTTGTACCCAGTTATGGCTTGAACACTTTAATTGTAAATATCTTTTTAACGAAAGGAAAATTCGAAACACCAAAACCTGTTCCACGCTTCTATTTGTAAATACAAATATAAAGAGAATCACTCGAGTTCTGAGTAAGTTTTGTGGATCTGGACAATGTTACTAGATCCCTTTAAAAGTGAACAAGAGGCTGACAGTGGTGTATAGTGAGAGATGTGGGTAGTTAACAAGACGCGGCCCTTTCTTCCACGGAATGTCTGGCGCCTCGTTTGCCTCATTGTTGTGAATATATATAATTTAGACGGAGAAAGTAATATCAACCTTCTCAATCTTACTAATGACACAAGAAATACCCTTTATGCTAATCCATGGGAATGGATGCCCCCTCCATAGCTGGCACTCAGTGGCTAGGCCCAATGTTAAAGGGCGGTACAAGGAAAGACGGGGTAGGGTTAGAAGTAAACATATAGCCAGTCCACAAAGGGTATGACATTTCGATAGATGTTTGCTGTGGTTCGTATAGTATGGATATTTGTTTGATCCCCCTTTGCTGCGCCTCTGTAAAACTAAAAGGCGGAAGTTATCTTGCTTCCGATTTTTATTTTGCATGTATGCTATAACCTTGCTTCTAACGTATCGAAAGTGGATATATGTTGGTGTTAGTGGTTAGGCCATGGCCAACCAACCCACTTAGGGGCCAAAGAGGGGGTAAATAATCACATAAAGGGGGCATCCAGCACCCCAAAAAAAAAAAAAGGATGTACAAACAGGCCTATTGTCAATGTCGTCCTTTTAAAGAGTGCAGTTTGTTTATGACGTGTACATTATATGGACAGATGTTTCGACACCCATTTACTATAATTAGGGGGAAAAGGCGTTACTCATGTACACCGCAAGATCCACAGGATTTAATGGCAAAATAAGACAGAATATCAGTCACTGTCAGAGTGTCAGTTGGTATGAAAGTTGACTGAAATGCCACGGCGGCATGTGCGTAGATACTTACGTAATACATATTCATCAGGGGGGATGTATGAATAGATCACCCCCCCCCCCCTGTTGAATGGGTATCAATGACAGATCTACGCCCATGCACGACGGTGAATAAAAAATAATTATAGGGAACACAATAAATAGTGAAAGTATTTTGGATTGCTAAAAGAAAGTCTTTGTTATAGTTTCAATGTTTGATATTCATGATAAGAGTAAAACTCGCTAAAAAGCAAAAGCACTAAACAATATTGAATGCAGAATATAACTTCTTTTTTGCGATTGTATACAGGTCTAATGTTGTTGGATGGTTTATAGGTAGTAAATGTATCTTAATCCATGGGCATGCATGCCTACTATCGTATATTCTTATGAAAATATGTGAAATTGATTTGATTTAGATGGAAATACCCCCCCCCCCCCCCCCCCTCGTGGGATGACGGTCATTACCCCCTATTAATATACATCATTTTGCCAAAGCTTGCTAAACGCTGTGTAAACTTTGATGGCGTCCATAATTATTCCCCAGGTCGCATCGTTATAAGTATAAGTTCTTTGAATAGGCAATTACGCGAAAGAAGTATATGACAAGAGAAGTTTGTTGCTAGCAAATCCCAGCTGGTCCCTGTAAGCTATACTAATTGTGATAATCACGACACGCACAAGGCAAATGCTACCGATAATTTATGATCCGTATAAACGTCTCATCCCGTAAGCTTAAAAAATAATTTGACAACGTAATGTCCAACAAAGGCCTACGAAGTATATAAAGGTGCGACATCGATCTAATAATAACACGAAGAGTTTTAGCGAGCTTGGCCAGGGTCAATCCCGGATAAAGAGACAGTAACCACACCCGATGTAACCGTGAAATATGGATCATGATTGTATTTCATTAAAGCAGTTGCGAGATTTAGGGGAAAACTCATTCCCCCCCACCCCCCCCCCACCCCCACCCCTGCTCCATTCTTACCCGTATAACATCCTGCCCCCATATACATGTATTCTACCCTCATATAATGTGTGTGAGGGGGTGGTGGGGGGGGGGGGGGGGGGTTAATGAGAAATACATCATGACACCATGTAATGAACGTTTGGAACATGCATCCATCTCTTTGCATCTACCTATTGGTTGTCTATAGCTACGCCTCTATAAGCCTCTTTAGATCACCATAACAAAATCCCCGGCTGCTTACCATATTCAGTGGTTTCCATATTCGCCATCGGATGGTGTCGGTTGGCTTATACCCATGGAGAGGCGTAAATAAGGGAGGATAAAGGGGAGGTGTAATTTGTCTTGTTTTAAATATTCCTACCAACTCACTACTCTCTCCATAGGAAATAAATAATTAAGAAAGAAATACATAACACCCGTTTTATTTTCGTCACCGATAGACTCCCTCATGGGAAGCATCACCCCTCTTAACCCCTTTCCCCTCCCCTTTCCCAAACCTGGGTTGACCCGATATACAGTGTAGCCAAGAATTATTAGGACACCTTGAAAAAATCACTTTAATTTAAATGATGCTAGAACAAATTTTGAAGAAAATGTTTGGTAAAAAGCTGCCTAAAATGCATTGTATGTGTTTATTAGATGCTGCTTTGTTGAAATCAAGATGAAATATAAGACCGTTTTTGAAAAATTATCAAAATAATTAGTTTCCTATTTTTCAGGGTGTCCAAATAATTATTGGCTACACTGTACACCCTGGGGTGTTTCACAAAGATTCAAAGTTGAACTTAACTCTAAGTTGGACCTAACTATTATTGAAAACCGTAAGTTTCTTTGTAAAATTGTTGAAACAGTTCTTGTGAAAATGCATAAAGTTTGAAAACAAATCAGTTATATTTGTTATTAAACAGGAGCTTTGAAATAATTGATAAATCTTGGGGGAAGTCTCAAATACTTATATTTGTTTTGCTTTTGAATATGTTTATTCCACGGCTACAAATGGCTTTCTATAACGTTTAGGTCCAACTTAGAGTCAAGTTCAACTTAGAATCTTTGTGAAACACCCCCTGAGCTGAATCGTACATAGCACGAGCTTCCTGCATGGTGTTCTAAAAACTAAACTGGAAATTGATGCAACCTTCAACTCATCTCGCTCTTTCGTCATTGTCAGGGTTAAATTTGTGTTGTTTGTTTCGAAACAACAAACTGATTAAAGGCTGAATAAATAGAGAACGACTATTTGGGTCACGTTCGCTTTCATCACACATGTATCGCTTTCCTCCATAATTATAACTTCCATCGTATCTGCTCATTAAAGCGATGCCAATATAAAGCTCTGTATATATATTGATAGTGGTATATCGTTTCGGATACTATCGAGTTAATAAGAGGGGGGGGGGGGGGTGGTATTTAAAGACAATTATGTGAACAAAAAGAGATACCGTTGACCCATTCAGGATAGATTCCGACAATACTCGGGCTGTGGGCTATGAAGAATAAATGTTAAGCAATTTCAAGGCTCTGCAGAGGTCTATCTATTTTCGAAATATCCTCTTCTATTTCGTGTATACTATTATATTTTCCAACCACCGTCAACACCTCATCAAAAAGTTTACATTCTCTTTAATATACAACGTTACCCCCTGCTTATTCCCCACCTTGAAGGCTTTATAAGTCATAGTGTTTGGGATAAAACAGTTCTACTCATTATCGATGATTCATAACAATCTTTTTCGATTCGTCATCATCTGGGAAGTTTCATTGACTACAAGAACATTTTGACTTTGATTTGAGTATCGCCGTGTACAATGTGGCTTAATATCAACAATATTATGTTACCATGGTGATGAGTATCATTATTATTCATCTCGATCTTAGTCATAAAACGAGTATACCAACTCTAACTGTTGAGGTTATTGCATTGTTATAGTAGTGGAGAGTCTTATTGAAAGTTTGATACCAAGTATTCACCTAAATGCATGTGGCAAACGTCATTTTGCTTTACTTAAAACCAGTGTACCAACTCTAAATGTTTTGTTGTTTGTTTTTGTTATAGTAGTAGAGGGTCTTAGTGACAAATATAATATCATGTATTCACTTGTAGGCAAAAACATGCAATGGGCAACACGTCAGTTTGTTCACACCTATTTCTATAATGTCCCAGTCATAAATACCCGTGAAGCATTCCCAATGAGAGCCACGTATTGGTATGTTTTTCGTGCCTGATCCGTGGCAATGAGTGACAATTTGTGACAATACGTGGTATTACTGGGTATACGTGGTATTACTGGGTATACGTGGTATTACTGGGTATACGTGGTATTACTGGGTATACGTGGTATTACTGGGTATACGTGGTAGTACTGGGTATACGTGGTATTACTTGGTATACGTGTCGCTTACGGGAAGGCAGAGCTGAAATTTTAAAATGTTCAAAATTTGGCCACGACATGACTTTTGATACAGTGGAGAGAGTGGTTGAGTGTCTGACCAAGGTAGTATATGTTCATGGTCTGACGAAGCTAGTTCGTGGCTATGGCCTGGCTATTCGTGGGTTTCCCGTGGCTTTACGAGGCCCGCGTTGTACGGGGCAAGTTTACGGCGTCGTAAAATCGTCATTTAATCGACTTTTCGTAGCTATACGGCACCGCTTTACTGGTTTGTGTGACTGGGACACAAGTAACACTGGCGTATATATGCGGAAAGTTCTTATGTTCGTGGGGTGTGGATGAATAGATCATTCCCCTTGAACTTTTAAACATATCGCTTAAAGATGTACGCTAGTGCATGTAGTGACAACTTTTGTGACGGAAGAACCCAAGCAACTTGTAACATTTTATTTGTATTTCGAACGGATAACTCGCTACTGTGTAATTGTTGAAACGGGGTCGATTTAGATTCATTTAGGAAAGGTAATGTAATGATAAAGACACTGTAATCGGTAAAATTTGGGGATGGAGATAAGGTGTACATTTATGTTATCATTGGCACGTATACTACTTACAACACCCTGACATGTAATACCATATCATATATCCCAATATAATATTGGCTTTCCCAAATTTGCATATTTATGAATATTATTATTATACATAGGCTATTTAGTGACTCCAATGTGTGAACTGTAATGAGATTATAATCTAAAACAAACATTGGAACTAATAAAAAGTATAGAAATATGGCAGTGATTTCTTACTACACTGTAGTGGAATTTGGGAACTTAACCATTAACATCATTAAATATTTATGTCTACATACAAGAAAACTAAATTATTCAACACGACAAGTACGACATTTCACACATCAGTTTTGTATACTACATTATTTTGATAACATAAGTTTATCAAAATTCAACATAATTTGAATGATTCGGACACGTTTTTGATCCAGTACTATTTTAAAACAAAACTGCAAGCCTTTACGATTGCAATTTGCAAACATTCTTTCAGGTTCTCATACTAAACATTCGGGATATAACCTCGCGGATTTCTAACATGATGTCCTAGATGAACCCGTATAGGGAACTGAATCCGAGTTACGTCAGGTTCTTGGACAAATTGCATTACGCTAAATGCAAATCGTTCCCAACCGCCTTTCATGCCAGATGCCGTTAGTCATTAGTCCAATGCATGATTTTGTCCTGAATGCGTATTTAGGGAATCACAAAAAAGCATTATATCCTTATCCTCACCACACTCACGGTGCTCGCTATGAAATTCATGTTCCCTCTTACAGCTGCTTGACTTTGTAAAAGCCTATGAGCACTGCTATTCATGCATGATATCATGAGTGATGAAATATATTCTAGTGGTTGCAGCTTGCAGCAAATGACAATATATATAAGTAAACCTTTGTCATCTAGGCCGTGATACACGAATAATTACGCTCGATTGGATCAAGTTTAATGTCGAGTATATTTTGTGCAAATGGCCTTAGAAGTGTCTAGTAAAACTTGATCAGCATGCTTTTTTTGTATCGGCTCATTGTGTCTAGTATCAGTATAACTCCGTATAATCAGTAGAGTCCGTATCTCCTGCATCATTGGCGTTGTTAAAGTTCTCGTCGGGTATTGACGAGTATGCCTTATCCATGCTTGTGCCGGTGCCCGTGCCCGTGCCCGAGGTCTGCGAGAGATCACCTTGCTGCGACCCACTAGCCTGACTCGACACCGATGCCCTTGGATCCTTCATGCTCATGTAGCCGTCGTCCTGGCGCGGCGGCAGTGAGTTCGGGAATTGCGTGAGGAAGATGCTGGCAGCTGGCGAGATTTCCTCGCTGCTAGTCCTGTGCCTCGAGCGCGGCCGATCATAGTTTTGATGGAGATATTGCTGCTGTGAAGAAGTACTGTTGTTGACCATGCCGGTGGTCAATGGCCGATTGTTCTTGGGCACCTCATAGTAAACCTTCAGGTCGCCGTGGGCACCCGAGAACGGGTTGACACCTGGGTTGCTAACACTGCGCCACAGGTGCTTCCGGTGCCTGCGAGTAGGTACCAGGTCTGGGTTTGTATCGGTATCCATGTGGATGCTTGTGTGCTTGCTGCGAGGACGATTTGTTGTTAACGGACGTAACATCGGGAAAGAATCCATCCTTGGCTCTTCGCTGATGCTCCCCTGTCGACTGATGGATATGAGCGCAGCAGTAGATCCGTTGCTCTGACTCATGCCCCCGATGGACTCCGTCGTACTGCCTTGTCTGTTGAGCCCACCGACGTTGACGAGTTCATGCGGCGCTGATTCGCTCGACGCGAGACGACGCTCTCTGAAACTGCCGTCTGACTGCGAAGAATGGCCGTTGCAGCGACCGTTGCCTTGCGCAGCTTTTCCGTTTGTCGCGCTTAGGCTCCGGAACATGGCACGATCAGCGCGACGAACTTTTCCCACCCTCCAAACCCCGTCCGTGTTATTGAGAGACATGTACTCCCTCTGCGGAATCTGAGAACCATCCAGATCTATGTAGCCATCCGGACCCACCAGCATGGAACTTAGTTGAAGCTGTCCAATAGCTTTCCGCTCTTCCTCCAAGCGCCTAATTTTTCTCCTCAGCACACACACGTAAACGGACAAAATCGCGATTATCACAGACGAAAACATTCCTATGATGATTGCAACTGTGAGGTAGTTTCCTCCTCGCGTCGCATTGTTGTTAAGATTGAGACCGCTCGTCGGTGTGTTTGATTCGGTTATTGGGTAGCCATTGTTCCAGTTGTCGCCTTCACCGTCAGACAGGATCACCTGCTGCACAGGAGGTCCCACTGTCGGACACACTACCCCCGGAGGAGCGGTAGAATGTAGTCGCATCGGGGCGTTGGGGCAAGAGTTATTTCGGAGCACCAATCCGGCAGGCATCCCATACGCCTCGTTTCCCGAGCCAGAGTAACCGTAGACCATGACGGAGAACGAGTTGAAGGCGCTGTAGCGGTCCTCCAGGAAGTAAACGCCGGGGTCCTTGACCAGGCTCTGCTTAGTGAAGCAGAACTTCCGTCCCAGTAGTTCCTCGGTCTCGCGCGGTGCACTGACGAAGTTGCCTTCTGGGAAGTGGAAGATGCCATGGAAGAGGTTGGGTTTGGCCGCGCAGTCGATGATGATGTTGATGTTGTTGGTAAACTCGGGACCGGCAGCCACGGAGAAAGAAGGCACCAGGGCCTCGCTGACATATTGATGGATGCCTGGCACCAAAATCATGAAAGGATCGGCACCTGTGTAGTCCACACTTCCTCCTAAATGCAGAGGATGAGCAAAGGGAAGGGGATAAATAAAAACATAACATTATTATGTATCAATCTCATTTAATTTTTTTGAGAGAATTTCAGTAATGACATTATTTTACTCACCTCAAATGATACTGAAACAATAAGATGGTGATATGCAAGTGAAAACAATACATACCTGGATACGTGTGTCGCAACATTTATCTTAATTAGATGTGAACATACTAACACTAAACGAGGCAGTCAAATTGAGTGATTGAAATAAATTGAGGAAAATAGCCTGATTAGAATATAATATTACAGTGGTCACATAATGTGTACCTTTTCATTATGTGATACTTATGATGGTGTTCATCATGACTTTTGTTTGGCGCCATTTTCTGTAAGTAATATTGAAGGCACACGGCTTCTCAACGATTTATTATCTGCAGAGTTGTTGAGATAGACAAAATGATATGGGTCTTTTGAGCTCTTCTAAATATCAATACCTTTACTAAACTGCATGACAAGAATCGGTCGATCGGACTTGATGGCAGCACTCGTATTCGACCCCACCTCAAACTCCCTGAACTCCCCGGCCTGCAGGGTGAATACATATGGCGTGGTGGTGGTCCGCACCTGCGTGTTGTTCCTGGCGGCCATCACCCGAAAGATATCGCCCGTAGATCGCCCTTTGAGAGGCGACGTAATAAAATCCGTCTCCCAGCTACCTACGGGCGGCAGCTGCTCGACCAAGTGATCGCAGTATTGCTTGCCTCGTGGCACGAATGCGCACTTGTTACCGGATAACACGCTCACTGGTTTGCTCGCGACCACGTGCGATCCGGTGAGATCGAAGTCGCGACTGATGCAGTGGAAGGTCTCCAGCTTGTTGAGCGTCACGTCGATGGTCATGCCGGGCAATTGTCCGTTGCAGGTCGCCTGCCGCTTCAGTCTGATCGTGACCCGAGTGCCGTGGTGGGCGGCCATCACCATGAACTGCGACCCGCGCCGATCCCGTTGGATACTTTGCGAGATTTCGTACGACATGACGTAGTACTCCATCCCGAGCGCGTCCACTGGAAGCGCCAGGAAGGCATCCATGGAGCTGCCTCGGTCGACACCGTAGACGCTCACTTCCTGGGTTGCTTTTACAAGGATGGCTTCGGAGCCGGGGGTCACGCTGTTCATCAGGTCCAGGGCATGAACGGGTCGGAACGGCGAGATGTCGAGCGAGAAGTTGCCGCGCTTCGTGTAGACGGTGACGGAGGCCGCTCGCCGAGAGCCGACGATGAAGATATGTGGACTGGAGTTGGGCATCATGGCCTCCAGGAAACCCAGCACGAACTCAGTACCCATATGGTCCCGCGGCGCACAGGGATCTGTGAATTAAGCAAAGCAAAAATGTTTTAGAAAAGGTTCTGCCTTTCACCGACACTTTCGATGCATATTATACTTGTGAAAATTATCTCAAATTATTGTACTGGGTTAATTGGGTATTGATCTGCTTTACTGAGCAGGTAACGTCCAGGGCCTATGTTCATGCTAAGTCTATTTTAGATGATGAGGCCAGGTACTAAACATATGAGTTTTTAGTTGATAACTTGGGTTTAGTTAGTGGGTACCACTAACAGCTAACCGTATTTGGGACTAGGAAAACTGTTTGTTGCTCACTAACCCGCATCATCTGAAATGGACTTAGCGTGGAACTAAGCTAGCAGGCTTTTATGAATATGGTCCCAGATCACTAGACCACCAAGATCATCCGTTGAAAAGAGCTGTAATAAAATTATTTTCCTAATCACGAAAATGCATGCCAATTTGTTTACATTAAACGACGAACTTCAAAGATAGCACATCCCATATACTGTATGTACAAACACGAGACCAGAGGATCTGAGAAAACAAAAGAACATTCGGTATGAAAAAAAAAGCAGTTGATCAGAAGTACATTCAACGGAACAAATTAGACTAGCAATTTAATGATCTAACTCATAGTATGTGTTTAAAGAGTGTTCATTTTCTTTCTACGTTATATGACCCTTATTTCGGAAGCCTTACAAGTCATGCAAGTGGGATGGATGTTTATTCGCGATATCTAATGAGACGTTTCCAAATGAAATGCATGTGCTGTATTATTTTTAACCACTTCCCTTACTCAATTAGTCCAACCAAGGCTGTGATGTTTTTTTTGGCATACCTTGCCAAATCCGCACAAGTCATCAAGTTCACTGGATAAAAGGTCACCAAGTCACGTGGTGGGTGTCTAGATCGTGTATGGTGATTGGATGACTGAGGGTAATTGGTCATCGGTATGAATGAGGATGCGTAAAGTAGGCATGAGTGCACTATAAAGTAGCACCTGCTGGAATGCTCCCCATGGAGTGGAGAGAGTGCACAATAAAATGTGGTAGTGCATCCAATGGCCGAGTAATAAATAATGCTATTAGATGCAGGGCCCTCTGGGAGAACAGAGCAAAAAGAGCACTGAAGAGGCTAACCTGGATAAATAAGACAATTATTTATCCAGTGTTTATCCAGTCTACAAAAACATGAGACGAAAAAAGCATTGCGACACCGAACAGCGTCTAATAAATCTTGTGGAAGTGAAAGTCATACTAGTGACAACACGCTCATAATAATGCAAGTTATATACAAATCATACGCAAATCAATACTCTGGGGGCTTTATTCTGGATTCTGGATGCTCGTGGAAATTCTCGCGATAATCGAGTCAAACGGCCGAACGGTGGATTCCACCCCTCATGCATGCAATTACAGAGCGTATGGCGCAAAAGTGTCCCATGAGGCAATCCGGGGGGAATCCTTACCTCTCTTTAACTCAAAGGAGTATTAGAATAATATAGATAAAAATATAACGCCCATTTTATTATAATGTGAACATTTCTTCCCTTCCCTTTTGTCCCCTCTGGAATGCCCCTGGCTACCACACCACACACAGCTTCAAGCCTCCTCCCCCCCTTTGTTTTGGTTTCACAGGGTAAGGTTAATCCAGTTATTCATGTTGTTTGTACATAGATGAAGTGGCTTAACAAAGTATGATTGAACTCATCCCCTCGTCGGGACATGTGATTTCCCCTCGGGTGACTAATAGTTTAGTTATTGCGTTTCCGTAGGTGCCGGTTCGACTGTCCGGTTTACATATAACCAATACCATGAAGACAATTTCCTCTAAACACAGACGACTTCCAATCACCGGTTTGGCTTCGATTTAAAGGGATCTAGGAACTTTGTTGACATGTGCAAAAAGTGACGAATGGTTGATACAATTTGTATTGTTGCGATCTGATATGTCCACTGAGTAATGTGTGAAAATAAAAAATAAAATACTACCTGTCACGTTAGGTGGATGTTTTATTTGACCAAGTTATTGCATTGACTTTGTACACGGTTATGAATATCCAGTGGATAGTTACAAATCAGAACACTTCAATCGTAAATATCTTTTTAACGAAAGGGAAATTTGAGAAACCGAAACCTGTCCGATGCTTCTACGGTTGATACGAATACAACAAGATATGAGAGAACCGCTAGAATTCCGAGTAAGTTTTGAGGATTTGGACAATGTTACTAGATCCCTTTAAAGGTATTGTGAGCCCTTGAAAAGGTGTTTAACTTTTCCTGTATGGATACATCAGACTTCCTTATCGTGTTGAATTGCCCTTTCCTTAAGAACTTGTCTGACTGTCCGATCTGCATGCAGGTCCATAACATAGACGCAGTCCAATGCCAGGGGTGGCATTTTGCAAAACAGTCTGCAAAATAGTCAGGCCTTGGTTTAAATAGATCAATAATCAATTTCTTCGGAACACAGCCATCTCTCAATCTCCGACTTTTACTTGCAGCATGGCCACAATCTGCCTTTCTCTGATGCACGATCAAAATAAGGTGGTTGTTATTTATTGCAGATAGAAATTAAAAGGTTGACCCGTTTACATAATTGCCAGGTACACATTTAACATCTTAACTCGATATGGGGATTGAAACATACATCTTGTAAGGAACTGGTTAATATATTTGTATGTAAATTACATGTAGAATGCTTTTGAAATGTGACATGTTTCAGCATTTTATGAGGGCGTGAAGTTTGTTAATCAACACGACCTCTTGACTTTGTCCTCTTTTTTGGCAGACTTGCAAATTCGCTTTGTTTAGTCAGTTAGTAATATAATATTATACCTTTTCTAACAACATGATAGTTAAAAATCCATCGTTTTTAACAATCCTGCAATGTCTTTGAATATTTGCTTATAGTGAATACGATTTTTGTTTCATTACGGGTAACGAAACACGAACCTTTTTATTGGCTCATTCGACTGCCTCCCCTCCCCCATATCATCTCAAACAGTGAAGTGTTCAGCAGTTGTAATCGAATGCCAGTATCTGATGATCCTATTACATTGACGTTGCATGCATAATTGTATATAATTCTCTTATTTCTCCCTTCCCTTTTCCACTTTCTCTGCTTTAGTTTCGATGGTCCATATTTGACCTGCTGATTTTCTTTTTCGAATTGTTAGTTAGTTGACAATATTAAAGGAGAAGGCTCCTTGCATGTGGCCAAAAGCGATTGCCGCTTAGGCGAAAAGTAGGAGAGGGGATGTGAGATGAGGGGATATATATTATAAGGTCATGACTTTTCGGAGCACTATATTGTTGCAAAATATGGGTATCGGTGTGCGCGGTACCTCTCAAAACTTTTCGATATCAGGTGCTATGGCCTGCGCAGATTTAAGGGAGGGGAAATACAAGTACTTCCCCAATCGATTAACCCTGGTCCCTCAGAGCGGAAAGGATGTATTAATGCATCTACGTCAAAGAAAACAGCGGGCCAGAGCAGAGCCATGACTTCATATACAGTATGTGGCTGCTGAATGACTGAAAGTTGGCAACTTTTGTTTTAACCACCCAAGTACCATTTACCAGTAAACGTGATGACTCAATGCTGGTGTTTTCATAAATTTGGATCCGAGAGAGTTAAACCAGACGCATGTTTTGCAGGCTCGTGCAAGTGTTCTCAAAACATTGTATGCGTCTACTGCCTTTTATATTCCACTACGTCAATTAAATACAAAACATGTGCTCATAAATTGACATTTGCCTGGTTGAAGCTATGA
Organism: Echinarachnius parma; assembly: GCA_037951105.1. NCBI lineage: Eukaryota > Metazoa > Echinodermata > Echinoidea > Clypeasteroida > Echinarachniidae > Echinarachnius > Echinarachnius parma. Next base: position 552,890 of record JBAMJV010000426.1, read on the forward strand.
TTGTCTATTTAAACCAGCTATAATTGCTATGATTATCACTGGGATTATATTTTGGTTGCACACTGTCTGGTCGTGTCTTACTTACATGTACGTGAACATTCTACATATACGTAGTGCTCAAAGATGATGATCAATTTATTACGCCCTAAATAACTCGAGTATATAATATTATTGCGATTATTATTATTATCATAATAACATTATACGATGGAACATATTGGTTCTCCAAGTTGCTCTTCCATTGTGTGATTACGGGGAATAATTATAGTCGCAATCGACTGTAGAGACAGTTAAGGATTGAGCATAACTTATGAAAAACTATTTAGATAAGTAAACAAACTTGGAAGGCAAGTTGCCACGCTCATTGAAGTGATAATGTGTCTCCTGTCTGCATCATAAGGGTATACCTATATTTTTTTGTGCTTGCCATAATGATAGGGGTGTATAATGTTTGCGGCTTAGTTCTGACATTTTGCAATGAGAAAGAGAAGTTACCACTATCAATGAAAATAATGTTTGGATCCATGCCTATTAAGGGGATTGAGTCTACATGAATGGATATCGTATGATATCGGATTTTGCTTGACTTTTGAACCCACTCTGCTGTCGACCAATTTCCAGCATGGGTCAGACATAATACGTTATATAATGAGTGTCTTCCGTTCTCAATTAATTTCACGTGTTCATGGTTATAACGGACCGTATTTGTTCATGTTTCCTCTTTTGACGTTTGAAATTTCTTAAGCAGGGAAATCGGCAAACTATATTATCAATGAAAGCAATAATTGAGCACCAATACGACAGCGGCGGAACCTTTTCATGAGAACGAAGTCGGTTTATTTTTTTTCTATTACAGTATGATAATCATAACTTATTTCTTGAGTATAAAAACACTTGTCAAATTGAAGAAAAAACTACGCTGGATAGAGCCATATAATGTAATAACATTATTTGAAAGATTCCATGTATATTCTACATTTACATTATACACTACGAAGGATGCTTTGCTAAATAGTCTTGTGTTGATTTTGTGAGCTATAAACTGTTTAACCTTTGGAATTGTGATAAAATTTCAGTTGTAAAATTAAATGTATACTAAACCTCTAACAAATATTACCTTTTCCCCCTATGTACTAAAAACAAACACCGAATATGGGTCGACAATGTTCGAAGGAGAATATGAGCGAAAAGAAAATTGTTATGATGCAGATGAAGGCCTGCGCATGAACATGATGGAGCATAAACTGAAAGTCATGTTCCACTTCCTTTAAGATCAAAGGCTTATTCTGGGGAAGTCTGCGAAGTCGACCGTGTCGACTTGAGGTGAAACACCGCCTAATTCAGAAACTAACATCAAGTTATACCTAGGAAGCATCGTGCTTATATCTGCCCTGTCCAATGCAGATAAAACGGGCCGATTTTCATCAGGAAAGTTAAATGGCGTGCATTTAGGGTTTTATGTTAAATGCATCGAAATACTCGAATCAATCGAATGATGTGAGTGAAGGTCAGATCCACCGATCTCTTGCAACATCCAACGACGTTTGCTTGTAACCAATCTGAGAAGGGGAAAAGCTTATGGATCTTTCACTAAAATCGTTCGATAATACTATCGAAAAGCAAAATTAAATGTTGTCTTGCTTTGGACAAATTATTCGTAGATAACAGTTGGACTTTTTCCCCCTAATTTTATTTAGCCTTATTTACGTTTGAATTTATGTTGAATTTAAAAGAAAAAATCATGTTACATTGATGAATGTAAAAAACATATATTATCAAATTTTGGGGTTTAGACTTGTGACTCTAAATGCACGTTATACTAGCCACGTGACTGTAGAACCTCTTCTTATCCAGCTAGTCTTGACATGCTTGAGGCCGTTACTCTTCTAGTATGTATAGATCGTGCGATACAACATCCTCCATTGGTACTAAGTTTAGAATAAAAGAGGGAGAGCGATAAAGATAGAGAGTGAAAACAAGAAAATGGGAATATGAGGGGGAAATACAAGGAGTCTCAGTAGGGATGACAAAAGAGTGAGAGAAACATAGTCATACAGAGGAGCATGTAAAGAATGAGAGGGGGAGATAACCATTTGAGAGAGGGAGTGTGAGGGAACAGGTGGAGAATAACGAGAGGAGATGGAGATACAGGGGGAAATTGTGATACATAAAACAAAGAAATATGAACATTATATATACGTAGTCAAGGAGAGACATTGAGTGACACAGGGGGTTAAACGGGTGTGATGGATTGTAATTATAGGAAGAAAGGAAGAGATGGAAGGAGTGACAATGTTGACATCTGAAAGGAGAAAAACACGGGCTAGGCGTGTAGCTTTCCTGGCCTGTCGGTGCAATGACCCAACGGGCCCTGTGGCAGACCAGATGGCATCCTCCTGAACCAATGTTTGTACTCTCGCAGACCTCTACTTTGTACAGCTACATAGTTAGTATAGTGAAAGCGATCGTAGAAACGCAGGGCATCCTGAATCAATGTGTGCTCTGGCCTCCTTCTGCATGCATCTTCAAGTTCCCATCAACCACAAACTCATTCGAGTATCACGAGTTTTTAACAGTATAGTGATGTGGCAAAGGGTGTTACAACATAAAGCAGGGAGGCTGCCCTTCCCCCATGACACCTTTGTGAAGAATAAAGTTAATACATTACCCCTTTTTGTTTGTGACATATGCCACCACCTTCTAAGAAATGTTCTCCCTCTTTTTCTTTGTGTGGTTATACCCTGGCTAAAGCATAATATGCTTATATATTGCATTGTTGCTTTCTGAGAATATACTTATAGTTAAATTCATGATCTTCGTTATACGTACGATTTCGAATGTCAATTTTCTGCACGTTACGTATGCTCAGTGTTAAACTGACACTAGAGGCCATATGGGTGAAAGAAGTAAAAAATAATTCATCAATATTACGTAAGCAGGAAATTGCTTCAAAAAACATGAAAATCAACAGGCCTCACTTCATCATATGTATATTCAAGGTGGTTACAGAATGATGACAAAAATGAAGTTTCTTTCCCTCTATTTATATGTAAATCAATATATGTATTTATTCACTCTTCTATCTATCTATCTATCTATCTATCTATCTATCTATCTATCTATCTATCTATCTATCTATCTATCTATCTATCTATCTATATGTATATATCTATCTATCTATCTACCCACTCACCAATCTGGCTATCTTCTTCTCTCTGCGTGTATGATTTTGATCCAAAGTTCTACCTTCCCTTCATAAACTCACCTATCTATCTATCTATCTATCTATCTATCTATTTATCTATCTATCTATCTATCTATCTATCTCTATCTATCTATCTATCTATCTATCTATCTATCTATCTATCTATCTATCTATTTATCTATCTATCTATCTATCTATCTCTATCTATCTATCTATCTATCTATCTATCTATCTATCTATCTATCTATCTATCTATCTATCTATTTATCTGTTTATCTATCTATCTATCTATCTATCTATCTATCTATCTATCTATCTATCTATCTATCTATCTATATATCTATCTATCTATCTATCTATCTATCTATCTATCTATCTATCTATCTATCTATCTATCTATCTATCTATCTATCTATCTATCTATCTATCTATATATCTATCTATCTATCTATCTATACAGGGTGGCCCAAAACATACGGAACGGGGCACTTCCCAAAATATAGTAACAAATGTATTGTGTCTATCGGATAGGGTGTCTTTTCAAATGAACAACGATACCAAGAACAGTCAATTTGGTCGTGCAGTTTTTGTTTTATGGTGCTGTGAGTGACACCATGTCAGGTTCTCTTTTTTGTCAATTTATACCGAGCCTGTGCTTGATACATCGCACGTACCATCTTTCATAGCGTTTTACGAGGCGCTCCATCGTCAGTGTGCACTCAGCCGTGTACCGAGATAATGGGCATGGTCGATCAATGGTATTGCGGGCAGGGAGTGCAATTTAACTGGCATTGACTAGGTAAAAATTGACAAAAATTGGCACCTGACATGGTCTCACTCACAGCGTCCTAAAACAAAAACTACACGACCAAAATTACTGTTCTTGGTATCGTTTTTCATTGGAAAAGACACCCTATCCGTAGGACATAAATATTTTCGTACTATATTTTGGGAAGTGGCCCGTTCCGTTTTTGTTTGGGACACCCTCTATATCTATCTATCTATCTATAAATCTCTCTCTCTCTCTCTCTATATATATATATTTATCTATCCACCCACCAATCTGCCTATCTTCTTCTCCCCCCGTGTATGATTTTGATCCAAAGTTCTACCTTCCCTTCCTAGACTCACCTTAATCCAGCGCTTCCTGTCGATCACTCACTCAAGAAATATGTGGAGAAGTGAGAGGAAGCTGGAAGGTTGCACGGCGTACCCATGTGGATAAACCACACTGTTCTATTGACATTAACTGCACAAACATAACATGAATGTGGATCACATTTAATGGTGCACTGCATGTACACCAATATTCTTTTGACAAAGCCTACTTGCCATTTCAAATCACAAACGTTGAATATTGTGTATTATGTGAGTGAATTATTTCGCTCAATTATTATATCTAGGTTTACCATTCCCCTTCCCTCCATTAAGACAGACATCTGTCGAAAGGTATAATAGCCATGTATCGGTACATGGTGAGTGTGTGTGTGTGTGTGTGTGTGTGTGTGTGTGTGTGTGTGTGTGTGTGTGTGTGTGTGTGTGTGTGTGTGTGTGTGTGTGTGTGTGTGTGTGCGTGTGTGTGTGTGTGTGTGTGTGTGTGTGTGTGTGTGTGTGTGTGTGCGTGTGTGCGTGTGTGCGTGTGTGCGTGTGTGCGTGTGTGCGTGTGTGCGTGTGTGCGTGTGTGCGTGTGTGCGTGTGTGCGTGTGTGTGTGTGTGTGTGTATGTGTGTGCGTGTTTTATTGTATATGTGTAAGTAATAATATGTAAGAGGAGGATGCACTCGTGTTAACCATAACAGAATATGTTTATCTCTCTTAGACAATCATGATCTATTATTGAGTTACACAACTATGTGGTATCGCCCAGGCCAGTGACAATCTAACTTTATATATTGCATAGAGGCGGACATGACTATCGGATCAAATATTATGGTTTGTCATATTGGAACTGTGATGAGTTGCTAATCAATAACAAGTTCTATGAGGCGGCGAGTCATTAAAAAATGCTTTCTTTTTCACGTGTTTTTTTTATTGTTCAAATTAAGTAGTTATCAAGCAAATTATGCACAGTAAAATATCCTTTATATAACATGTATAAGGTCACTATGGAATTTGTATATACGTAGCCGGTTGATAACGTTTAGAAAACGCATTCAGTTGTTGTTGCCATTGTTTGTTTTGCTCTCATTTCATACTATGCAAATGTTGAATCCATTTGACGTGTGAAATTGATACATTTATATATCTGTCTTCCTCCGTTATCTATGCTGTATCCTGCAACGTTTTAAATAGGCACTAAACGGACACACAACTTGTTTTTGTCGGAAGTACGTAGCTTGTCTGCTCGGACTGCGACTGTCAAGCCAGACCCTGGTACGTAGCCTTGCAAATGTGATATAAAACTGTTTTCTCTGCAACTTTACAACAAATGTTCCCCTTTTCGATGTCAACGTCGTACCCGGTAATGCAAATTATCATTCGAACAAAGTATAGTGATAGAACCAAATGAGAACAAGCGTGGACTCCTAACTTGTTTTCACTCGGAAAACGTGACCCGTCGTCTGCCAACTCAGAACCTGACACGTAACGGGCACGTAACCTTGCAATTGAGATATTTGTATGGAACTGTAATAAAATGTTCCTTTATTTTATTCGAGTAATGCAAATTATTATTCAACCAAAATATAGTCATATAGGACCGAATGAGAACAAGCGTGCAGACACCCAGCGGAAATTCGCGACCCGTTGCCTGTACTTGACTATTAGCCCAGAAACATAACGGTATAAGCTTGTAACTGAGACAAAAGACTTTTCTGCAATATTTCCTACAACTACATGACACTGGTATAATGCAATGATCAAAATACATTATATTAAAACCAAAACTTAATACGAACATATTTGCCAAAATTGCGATTAAAAGTGGGGGCGGGAGAGACTATCGTCAGACGCATAGTCTGCGATAATAATAAGAAAAGACACGTAGTAATATTCCAGCAGTCTGGAAAACTAGTTGCGCCATGTGCCAAATATCGTTTGGCACCTGTAGCGCTGGACTATAGTAGAGAGGACCTGGATCTCACAAGATGGAGCATGTCGTATTTGAGTCCATTAATTGTAGGCCCTGAATGATGATATCCATCTTTTCGTTCCCCCGTTGTGATTTCTTGGCTGAAAAAGGCTACAAAAAAGTTGATGTACGAAGATGTTATCGAGCTGGAGTGTTCACGACTTTGCCAAAGTAAGTCTATATATTCATGCACACGAGCATATGGTCTACGTAAACTAAAACGAATTCTTGATTATCTTTCGTTTGTAGTTATTTAGGTGAAATGATAAAAGAGACATTCGTAAATGACAAGTCTGGTTGGTTATCTAGATTTCATATCACGTCAAACTTTGGTCAACGCACAGGGAATACAGAGTACCCTCTTTTAGTCTATCATGTCGCTAGCTTACGTGATCGAACAATTTGCTGTATCACCGACCGACAGGGCGCCAGAGTGACCATGTGGCTAGCACACTGCTCCCACGTAATTGAACGATGTTCCCCTCTTGAAGAACTATTTCTACTCACTAGGCAGAGTTCTACTATCTAAGGGGGGTTTTCCCTTCTCTCACAATCTTATTAGAAAATGTTCCTCAGTACCCCCTTCGTGTGATCCACATCAGGGGGAATCGGGAAGTTCAGAAGCATGAAACGAGGCTACGAAAGGTAAGCAGAATAAGTCACATGCATCGTCTTGTTGGCGTTCGAACGGTTTGAGGAAGGGAACAGAATTAGGAAGAGACTCGTGAAGAACGTAGGCTTGAAGAAAGAAAGAAAAAAACAGATTTTACAAAAGGAAGAAGCGGAAGAACCCGACAGGAATTGCGTTGCGGAGAACCCGAGTTTGCACGTGTGCCATGTGTGCATTGTACAGGAATATGATTATGGTTTAGGAACGTGACTTGGCGTCTGGCCAGGCCAGTTCCAGCCAGCTCAAATCATGATGCCAGTAACTGCCTGTATAACCTGAAACGTTGAACAAACCTATTTCTCGTCAACCTCCTTCCAAAACGCGCAACGGGGTCGCCCTTCCGCAAGGATGCCTTAGCTTTAGAGGATATTATATCCTCCGGAACTTAACTGCAGAGAATAAGACGAAAGATAAGATGGTCGCGTTGTAGGAAGATATTGCAAGAGATGATGACAAGACGCATGTCAGAAGAGGTAGAAGGGAAGCATAGTCGACGAAAAGAATTAAAACCTCGTATTACAGGTATAATATCACAGCCTATACAGCACAATATCATGATGTAATAGCTGCCCATGTTGCTTGAACTTCCCCTGAATATTCTGATGATCCACAAAGTTGTACGAAGATCTGGCAAGAGTTTATGACAAGGTTAATGACAATTTAAATATACAGGAGAAATACGAGTGACGACATAAACTAATACGTTGAGCTGTAAGTATCTAACACTTTAACAGTCTTCAAAACTTATGATCACATCAGGATTGTAGAAGTGCATATAGACTGGGTTATAAGAGGACATGGTGAAAGTTGGTTATAAGGTTACAATTATGAGTGGAAAGATTTAATTGTTTTCAAAGCAATAACTTTAAAATAGTTTAAGATGTAGTAACGTTGACAGTTTGCATTATAGTATCACTAAGGTACCCCTGCATGTAGGACCTACGATTTCTCGGACCATAAGCCCCTCCGATCTGCTTCGAGGTCAAAAGCAAAGATTTTAGTGAAGCAATCACATTTTCGTTTCGTTAATTATTCTTACTGATGTAGTTTATTAATATCACAAATAACAGCAGTGGCTAATATTAATGGGGAGATAATATACACACAAACAAACTGAAACCCGAATTCGTCAATACAATATCATTATCAGTTGAACTGCGCGCTAAGTCTATGTAACACTATAGCTTTACTTTCCTCCCGCGAATCCGTTACAAAATATGGAACTATTAATATCTTTGCTGACAAAACAAAATATGGAATCGGAGGAAAAAGGTGGCTCCATGAATTTTCGCGCCTTTTCCCGCTGGGTTTTCCTACAAAAATAATGTTAGTATTATACGATGTGTAACCTAGCAGCGTGTGAAGATGTTGATTTTGCTGCCTATCGCTGGATAATTTGACGCAATATTCACATCTCAATTTAGAACATGCCTAAAACGGTCCGGAAACCGTCTAGGTTTTTTTTGTGTGAAAAGACGGGTCTTAACCCGTACTTTCCTAGAGTATGTCATCTCCAAGTAATGTATACAGGGCTCACCAGGTTCTTCTACTTGTAAGCAATTGGTTTTAAAGTGATCCAATAACTTTGTCAAATTCAACCAAATTCTTTTGGAACTATCACATATTTCTCTGGTACATAATTGTTGCTTGCCATATGGTAACAGAATAATGAAATGGGTTTTGATTTTTTTTCTTCAAATTAATGTCCCCTTCATTATGGAGATGTTTATGATAAATCAAAATCTAACATACATTTTCACCCTTTTCACTATACAATGTTAACAGTTTACTTTCCTATGGAACTTTAAAATGGCATTTAGATGGATCTAACCATGATCCTAATGTACGATTGAAGTCTCAAATATTACTTTTGGATTTGTTTTATGAAGTTAATGGATCACTTTAACACGAGAATATCTCTCAGCCGATTAACAGCATAATAATGTGAAATGAGGCGCACAATGTGAATAAAAAATACTCTTTTTTTGTTTCCTATTATCATAAACACTTCAGAAAATGTACCTTCTTACTTAACATCAATATGAAAAGGGTATAATTTCCGAAGCTACTCATGTACGGAAAATTTCATCCATCGTGCATATCACTTTACCTCGGGATCGAAGATTATTTTTAGGAATCATAACGGGCCTGACGTCTTAAGTTGATCGAAGCTATAGGGTCATATTAGGTTATTAACTTGTCACTTGTCATATATAGCATCGACCTAGATCTCAATGCAACATTCGTAGAAAGTAGGACGACAAGTGAGCTAAACTGATTTCTTATGAACATAAAACTCCCATAAAACTATAACCATAATGTGATTGGTTAATCCGTGGATGACATTCGACATAGCTATAGGTGCGGGACGATAACCAAGCTCTGAATGTCGTGTGGCAATGTCAAAGTCACGCTTCTCACATTATTTCACTAATTTTCAGGATACTTATTATGAAATCGTAATATATACGTCAATCATGGTGCAGGTAGAAAATTAGAAACACACTATTATATAATAGCGTAGCTTTTAGAACATTATTCAATATTTCAAACGAAATGATTTTCTGAAAGTTGTCTGTGCATAACATTTTGTGTCTTTTATTGCACAAAATAAGTTTGATAAATGTATGAAGCATATATGCTTCACTGAACTTTTTCTTCGTGAATAAAGTCATAATATAAGAGATGACCTGGAAGGTGAATCACGATTAATTAAAAGGTACCTTAATTAAGCCGGAGCGGAAACACCGAGAGCAGAGTCTATTCATACACAAAATCGGGAAGAGAACGAACAAGAAAGGGAAAAGACGTCGTTACTGATTATATCAAGATGTAATCTAATCAGATTGTATCGTCAGAAGAAATAGCGGAGTAAAGAGTTGAGACGTTCGGTATGAATCAATATTCAAAACTGAATGGCACGCGCGTTGAATGAAACGACATATTGGCACACTAGCGGTGAACGCGCGCGCAAAGCGAGACGAGTGCGGAACTCATTATTACGCGTAATGACAATAACACAAACAAAAATGGTCTAACAACTACATTGAGGTAAAATCCTACGACGGTACAGTCACTGTTTTAATCGAAATGGCATGCTCGTCATATCTTAGGCTCGAGACATCCACGCACTTCATAGAATCAGATTATCGATTGTGATTACATTACGGCGATGATTGATTAACAAGGGGTGCTAATCACGTGTTAATGAGATCAGTGTAACGGTTCTCATCTTAAAGGGGATACCAACATCCAACAAATACATTTGATACAATTTATTATGTAACAGAGGTTAAAGTCCAATTTAACGACAATTACAGGAAATTATATGTTTCCAGAATGTTTCCAATGGGCAGGTTATCATTATTGACAACCGTTCATGGCTCTGCAGGCATAGACTACTATTGTTCGTTTTGAACATGCAAATATATGTAACTGTTAACAGTAGCCAACAATTTATTAATTTGGTTATTTCCGATAGCATTGCTGCGAAAATTTGTCTGTAATTGTCAGTTATACCAAATGCAGCATGTGGAATTGAAATGAATGAAAGTTTCAAGCGAATTTCCTTTCATAATATTGATGAAATTTGTTTGGCGTTTGTTCCCTTTAACGTGTTCATTCTTAAGCCCGGCGCAGACAGAGCCGACTCGACCCGATCCGACTGATTTTTAGCCTGATTAACTCAGTATGCGTTGCCTCAGGACTCCGGTGTTGTCAATCAACTGCCAGTCAGAGGTCATTCGATGCCGATTCAACATGGTGAATCGGCTCCGACTGGGCGAAACTGACTCTAGCCTGACTGAAAACCAGTCGGATCGGGTCGAGTCGGCTCTGTCTGCGCCGGGCTCCACTCTCACCTGCCTCCACGATGCATCGCGTAAAACGATCCGATCGCGCTCTGACGAACAACTGCGTATCTGAACTAAAACAAGACGTATATGTACTTAATACATCAGACCCTTTATCGTTCGGATCGGATCGAATCACGGAGGTGACTCGAAGAGAGAGGGTAATGACGCAATAGAAGACGGGATCATGCTTAAATCAGATTTCCCAGACATGAACTTTAAAACATAGTTGACGCTTCTTTTCTCTTCTCATTCATTAACCATATCCCCAGCCTGTCTTCGTCAGCGTTGCATGAATTTGTAGCCAGATTTAATGTACTAATTATAGCTGATCTATGATTTGATTTTTCATAATTGCGTTTTCATCCTAAAGAAGATTGCCTAAAAGTCACCAATTAAAATGCCTCGGCATACCACGATAGCAGTGATTTTTTTAAATTATAAAATACCCTTTAAAATTCATCATACTAATTTTTATCCTGATACGTTTCAAATTCAATTATAAGTGGCATAATATCCTTCTAAAACAAACCTAAAGGAATTCGTAATAAATTGGTATTGCAGGAAATTGATTGTGCAATTTTTAACATTGGGATTGGTAGGTTTTTTTTTTTTCAGCAAGAGCTTTTAATCAAATTGCATAAGACGTGATATTGTGTTTTAGTGAAATATGAAGTTTAAAGTGCATGACTGATGACTTCAATTGAATCAGTGCTACACTAAATTGATTGTTTAACCGATGATACCTCTAAATCCGGGCTGTGGTATATCGAGAATTCATGCATGTTGTAAATAATTCTTTAAAAATAAAACACCTCAATGGTGATCTACTTAAAATGGAAGCTTGTTACCTAGTGCTACATTTCATACTCTTTAACCCGTTACACACGGGAATATGGTAATCAATGCATTAACTCTATTGAAATGTCAAAAATGTGGAGGAAACGACTGGTGAAATAATTCTAGCCACTTGTCTGCCATTTAGGCCGGATGCGGAAGTCAGGGGTCACCGGTGTTCCGCTCTCTTTGACCCCATGAAGTAGAATAACAAATCAGCCTTATATCCTGAGATCCACTTGTTCTATAATAATAATCACGACTTAAACTACAGACCATAAACCAAATTCTACAATATCCCATAAAAACTTTGAAAAAATATAAAATAAAAACAACAACTCGGTTGCTTTTTTCAGGTTGTGGCAAATTTTGCCCAAAATAGGAATCCCTGCCCCAATCAAACACCCCCCCCCCCCGACTCTTTTTACCCTCGCTACACCATTTAATTGGACCAAAACAAGGTCAGTATAATTATGAAGCTGTGCAGTGTTTGAATAGATGAACGCAATAATTCTATTTTAATTTCGTTCCCGTTTTTACTCGTAATTTCTAAACTTTATCCCGTTGTGTGATGTGATCACCTTCATATGTTGTTATTATTTTTTCAATAAGTTCTATAACATGTATAATGTATAATACTTTTCATTTTGTAAACAAAAATAATAACAAATGTAATAAAACATTCTGAACTTCAACTATTTATGAATTCGAAAAAATAACTAACCTAACATAAATGCTGCAGCAACCACTAATTACATGGACCAACATCATACGTATAGTACTTGCCTATCAGCAATGAAATTGAATATTTGAATGCCATTATTTCAAATTTACGATAGGCAACCTCCTTAATTTAAAGCCGGCTTCAACATTTTCACTTTGACCCTGGCCATGCATATGCGGCGACTGTATTAGTTGTGGCAAGGACAAAAGGTCTCAGCAAAAACATCATGAAGATTATGAAATGCCAGTGTTGGTCGACTGTGAATTTGATCAGTTGGTGTCATCATAATTGTATAACTGGCTAGTGCCCCCACCAAGAAACACACACCCACTATCAGACTATGGGGGTCCTGGCCTTCCGCCAATGCGGTTCTAAACTGGACAAAAAGTATCAATCATAATAATAATAACATCACGAACATAATTACCGGACAGTGTCCAGCTGTGAATATAATCACTTTGTCATGTTTATTATATTGGCGATTTGGCGCAAGTCCGTGCTGGATGGGCACATTGTGTCAAATGGGAACTTATCAATTCCCCGACTTCCTCCCGCTTATGACGTTGTCAAGCTCTTGAATCCGCGAACTCTTTCCTGTGACGATCCGATGAAATTAAGACTTTTTTTGTGTGTGTTTTACTCCCCTCTTTTCAAACATTTCTGATAATCACGTTGACCCAAACTTGACCCGGGTGCCGCATAGTATACAGAAGGAAATGAAATCATCCAAGATCATGTGCAAACTATAGATAAAAAGGTCTGTTTTTTCTGATTGAGGGGATGCAATTCAGTTGGGCTTGATTCAATTAATACAGGGCCGTTTCGGGGACACCCATAGATGATTTGTTTTCCCTATAGGCGTGGAATGAGTAATTAATTACCATAATATACGACCTTACGCGAACAGGTAAACATAACATTACAGGGAAGAAAGATGTATTTTACCACTCAAGTCTCTTCCGTTCTTACGTAATCCATTATATAATTCAATACACATTAATATGATTAAAGAGCAACATTTATTTTTTACAGCCATGTCTCTAAATTGATAATAAGAAAGTTAACACAATATGGTTGGGAATCATGATTATCACGTTGTAGATAAAGTGGACATGGCCAGCGGGCGATATGAGAACCAAAATAACAAATTAAATCATATTTAGTCCCTATCAATTTCCATGCACGTCTTCAAACACATACTACAGTCAAACCTGTGTATGGTGACCACCCAAGGGAAAAGTGACCACTGGAGATAGGTGACCTCTACAGACGGGTTCCTTAACACTGTTTTTTTTATCTGCAAGGGATCAATTTTGGTGGCAACTAAGACAAGTTTGACTGTACATGTTATGAATTAATGTTAGATACTCTCACTTATCTCATGATTATATATATATCCGTCACATTGAAGTTGATGGTATACCCGAATATTACAATCTCATTTACCTAATACCTTGCATTTTATTCTCCGACCTTTACATGTGTTAAATGTGTAAGCATTTTGATCGTTACTTTTTAACTATAAAAATGTATCAGCAATAATATTGAGTCATCTCGCCGTATCATATCGATTGTATCTAGATGAGAAACTAAATTGCATGAAGCGCTGTGTGCTTTGCACACAATGTTAAACCCTCTATTGCAGCTATACCTACTTCATTGACAATCTTTTGAACTGTTGAATTTATCATAGTTAATACCAATGGTGGTGGTAGCAGTGGCGAAGCCAATACATTGCCCACGACGGTGGCGTTATGTACAGAAGCCCGCTTGGAAGGAATGCTCTTCAGGGAGTGGAGATGGTGCACACAATGTGTGCGGCCTGGCATTGTATCCTTTGACCGCCGGTTAGTAATAGTGTATGTATCATTAAGCTCTATATAAAACGAACCTATTGTATAGTATTTCTACCTGGGCTACATTTGGGTAATATTATCTCTATTTGTGGTAATAATAACATCGTAATATCATCCCTGTATAGTCTCTTTTTGTTAATAGAATTACTCAATTATTTTTTTCTTCCAAACACACGACATAAGTATACATGCTCGTTATACAAATCAACCCATTGTAAATTAGTCAGTACATAAATAACAAATTACAAGCATGGGCGTGTGGATGCATGGAAATGATGCATGAAGACTCGCATCATGCATGCATTGTCTTGTATCCCTGCCATAACGACATAATTTCAGATAATTTCCTACACCTCAACCATAACAAGCCGACCATGCATGCCAGTGAGGATGTTACTGTTAATACTTCCGATTTCTTAACAAAACTCGACATTAGAGGGGAGCCAAACGATGGCCTGTTCGCTTACTGTTACTGATAAGGGCATAATTCCCGTCACTTCTAGTCGTATATTTCCTCTTGGGTATCACTAATAAAGGAAATTATCAATGTCTTTTTTATTAACCATTATCATCTGTTTTGACTGACCACTGGAGGCTGCCATGTTTTCCAACGGTACCGCATGAAACGTCATAATATGGCAGCAGGATAAAAGTTGGACCATTAATTTGGTTACCCAGGTAAGGGTGAGTTTTGGTAATTTTCAAAGTGCCCCCCCAACATAAATTGTAACGGATTTGGCTGATTTCAATTCCATATGAAAGATCATCGAAAAAAACATGGGAAATAATAATGATTCCCGTTCAAATGCTCTAATTGTTGTGAAATTTGCTTTCAAAAGATTATATAAAAGTGGTTGACGCCCGGGTATCACTTTTTAGAGAACGATAGCGCGAGTCGCTAGCAATCTAGGTCCTCCATAAAGAAAACTGAAACTAAATATATTTGTGCACGCTAATTATGCTTAAAACTATACATATGATACGGTACTTACCAGCAATTCACTCTCCAATATGTGATCCAACTATCGGGTGGATTAAGATTATGATTTTCCCCTCCATTCCGCAAAAAATCAGTGATATACATGCACCTCATGGACTTCGCTCCGTGTATTAGCGCGAACGAAAGCCGAACAAACGGGGCTTTGCAATTATACATACTATACTACACGTACTATACTATTACCGCGCACTGCACTACAGTCCCGTATTAGGAACTAGAACGCTAGTGCTTCGCGCTGTTGTTCTCTAGAGTTAATTTGACACTTCGAGTTGTAACGGCTCTTTTTGAATGATAACAGGGGTTTTACTTTCTCGTTTGTAATTGTGTATAGTTTTTGAGCATGGTGAAGTTATAACTATTAGTTTGTACCGTAATCGTGCAGGTTTTGGTTACTAAAGTTAAGTTTGACCAATACTCAACTATCCCTTTAAATGTTAAACCAACTAGACCTTTTATCAACCACCGTACTACTTTAGTTGATTTTTCGGTAATTAAAGAATAACTAGTTGTTGATCAACATTATTTGAAATCTGGAAAACCTAGAAAATTATAGTTAACCAGCATTCTTGTGTGGTATATAGAAGTGAACCGAACATGTAATGTTTATTAAGCACTATTGCGGAAGGCAAATGTCAAGTTATAAATACTACTGAGCTAATACGATTCCGAAATTGGCAACTCGCGGTTGTTGAATGTCTATCGAGCGTGATAGAATCCCACTCAAACCCGATATATACCCAGAAAATGAGAGTAATTCATGTCTGATGGAATTATATCTATAGTGTGTGTAATTCATTGCTTCCAATTAGCACCCACGGGTTTTGAGTCCGGGGAAACTCATAATCTGCGTTTTCCAGGAGGACGTCGTGCGTGTTAAAATAGAAAGTAAGCGGAAGGACTTCGGATCCCAATCAGCTATTGCCCAAGCTAACTCCATTCTAACTTAGCGCAGGCTTCTATGAGGACGACCATGTCATATGTAAGGGTGTATTTTGATATTCATGGTGTAAATTTTGATTAGGATATACTGCACTCCAGCCGTTTAATTAATGACGTATAATAACACTTTTGGTAAAATGAAATAAAGTAACACTTGCGATCTGCGTTTTCTAGAAAAAGACTTGCGTTTTAAAATAGAAAGCAGAAAAGCACTAGATGCTGGATTCTAGACAGCGATTGTCTGATATCAAGAATACTGCATATATAAGCAATTACATTTGTAAACATCGTCTTGGAAACATAAAATTATTTTTACTAAAACAATAATTTCCAATGATATGGACGACTGGGTTTTTCATGAATTGAATTTGTAGAATTACAATCGGGATAATACTTGGCCAATACAATTGCACGGTTATACACGTACATAAAGCAACACTTATAAGCCACAATATTATTGTTGCCAGCGAAGATAATCATCTGCGTTTTCTAGCACGAGACCGTGCGTTTTAAAATAGAAAGTAAGCGGAAGAGCACCCAATGTCACCTATTGTCTCTTATCACGTACTATACTGTAATATGAGCACGGATATGAGCTAGTATAGTTTGTCGAGATCACATCACTATGAAGCACGGCATTCGTGAACGACCTTGGCACGATTTCCTGTGTTCATGTCATGAAATGTTGACATTTTTAACACCAACGAAGGTTTAGAAACATATTGCCATAATTATTATTCTATGGATATTAATTTACAGTACAACATCTATAGGGTTCACATGTCATCACTTTATAACGCATTACCTTAATGTTCTTCAACGAATTTGGCACGATCCGATGACATGATTTGTTGATAGAATGCCGAAAGTTGATACCGAGTGTAGGAAAGAAGATTTAGACATACCGATATTATTTTTAAATTCATAACAGCATGTTATCCTAAATACTATGCTCATACACATGCAGTCAATGCAATTATTATTCACGAAGTACAATGTACACTAAACAGAACACGTATCTCTTATGTAAAGATCAGCCGACAATAAGATATGACTATGATGATGAGTCCATCTGTGTAGTATCACACACGTTACCCTATTACACTTACCCGACAAAGCGCCACCGACCATGAGAAGAGCTCCGAAGAATATACAAAACCAAGGGTAAATCCAAGATGGCAAAGGGCTATGTTTCCTCGAGTACTGCATGTTGACTACTAGTATATCATCTGGGAAACAGAGTTTGCACTTCATCAAATAAAGTTTTCTGTTACACTCAAAGTGTTGTTGGCAGTGAGAGGGGGGGGGGGGGGCGTCCCGAGTTACTTCATGTTCGTTACTGTCTGGACTGAATTCGCGAATTCGGTATAAAAACAAATTCTATTCTAAATACATGTACAGTGTAAGTTGGCACACACGCACTAGAAATAGAATCGTCGCAGTATATGTTGGCAAGTTGTGGCCTATACTATATGTTAGGGATCACTTCCAAGTCGATTCAAGTTGCTGGTCCGGACTAATCTATTGGGCCATCAGGTAGACGAGTAAGCATCGGTGATAATTGGCTCGTCTGTCTATCTCGTCTTGGACTGAAGCTGATAGTAAAAGTCGCATATGGGTTTTTGTCCATTGCACCAAACACGGCAGTCGGGTAAAGTGCCTAACTCTATAGTTGCGTCGTTCCGTTTAGTATTTGGTTATGTTATGTATACATCCCAAATTAAATGTCCAATTTATATTGGTGAAATAAGTATTACAGGTTGAAATGTGACGAAGAGATATTCCAGTGAATCACCGATGACTCCATTTCAAAATTTGAAGTAAACAAATGCGTTCCTCACCAACAGGGTTAAGGTATTTCGAAGTAGATAACTCAATGTCCTTTGGACTAGATTGGTGAGAAGTCTTCTCTGTGTCCATCAAATAGGGCATAATTATATTTACCACACAAACCAGTCATGATAATAACGTTGAGAAGTTCATAAACAATCATTGATTTTTAACATTCGGTACATCCTCTCATTTGGAGAAAAGTGATATTGAAATCAGATTCCTTTGGCTCTGGTTGGCACACGACATGGGAATGAAATGATTGTGAAGTTTGGATCTTGGTTGGCTTTATATACCCTGGAAGGTGGGCCTGCGACAAACTGTCCTTAGTACGGTCGCAGGATTAGGATTAAACAGGCATACTCCACACGCTCCGTGCAGCTGTACCGGTACTAGGGGTGTAGCCAATGCGGCGTCCCTGGAACATACATGTGGAGCAGCATAGGAGCGTTGAGAATCCAAGCAGAACGAGATCTAAATTTTCAGGCGAATTCAAGAAGAGGAGAGCTATTATGTTGTGTTGAGAGAGAGAAGAGGGGCAGATCCGCGAGGTAATCGAGGTGGACATGGAAAGGAGTGACGACATCCGCGAACTGCTAACTCAATTTAGGGGACATCCTCGCAAAACCTCGATAGGTTTGGGGTCTAAAGAGCCCATATCCGCTGCACGTTGCGCGCGCAATTGCAAGCAGCACACATAGCACCGCATACAGTCTCTAGGCTCATTGAGAATAGTGTACTAGCAGCACTGCGCCAGCCACTGATCTGAATAGTTGGATATAGCAGTGTAGTCGCACTCACTGCTCATACTGCATGTACAATGTACATATTTACATATTTATAGCCCCACACAGGTCAGAGTTCTGCTCTTCACACAAATCATCCCGGGATCGAAACCTAGGCTGTGCCTCTCGGAGGGTGGCGTTAAAAGACGGTTTGAGGTGTAACTAATCATACTGATTGAACGTGTCTGTAAAAACCAAATAACCCCAATAAACCCTATAATATAGACGCATGCAAACAGTATCAGAAACTCATGCTAGTTCATACCACTGATATACATATTTTGCTGGATGCACTTAAACTTAAGGCAAGCATAACTATATTTATAACGGCTATGCTCATCCAGGGATAACAATACTCGGTATGATTTATAATTGTTGAATCAATCATGGAATAGTGTACACTCTACGGGTCTCTGCATTATAGGTGATCATGAAACTGAAAACAACCGTAGCTTCAGCTATTTATAAACCAAACTTTGAACTTTATCAAGTGATGTATATCGGTGATAGACACCCGCCCCGCACGAGCTGCCAACTACCGATAAAGCAATCTCCCTGCAGGGGGAGCTAAAATAATTATCGCTCACCCTCACATATACACACCTTGACATTGCTGTAACTTTCAGCTAAATTGAATTTATGACTGGAAATCAGTTAATCAAGTAGAA